>VIIQ02000089.1:0-190000 GCA_007449985.2 Desmodesmus armatus
GTTTGTCAGTGTTGACCATTTGTTCAAGCAGACTGGCCAGCTGGCTAAAACGCTCAAACGACAGTCCGCCACCACTCCAGGGCCATCCGCCAGATATTGATAGGCCCTGCCAGGGCTAGTGTACATGTATCCTTGTTTTATCTCCGTATGTTTTGCTGCAGGCTTCGCAGTCCTGGCCCCTACCTCGCAAGTTTCCGGATGAACAAAGACGTTTCCATACTGGCGTCTCTGGACCTCAACACCACCACCTCAGCACAACTGCTGGATACTGTTGCAGTGCAGGCCATGGAATTGACTCCAAGGACTGCTATGCACCTGCACCAGGTGCTGTATTGTGGATATGGACACCATCTGTATGCAGCTCCGAATAATTTTACGGTGTTGGACAACATTACCCTGTTTGGCACATCGCAAGACTACATACTGAAGATACTGCAGACGGTGGGCCAGTTTGAGGAAGGTTTGGTGCAACAGATGGAGTGGGCTATCCATCAATACCAAGGGGCTGGAGTGCCTTTGGTTGTTGATGCAGGGACCAATATTGGCCTGTTCACCGTGAGGGCTGCTAACGTAGGGGCACATGTTGTGTCGTTTGAAGTTTTCAGGGGTGCTGGCTGCCAGGTTGGCCTTCTCTGTGCTGAAGCTGCACATGGCTTTGGGGGGCAGGGGGATGGGCTGGGGGTGAGGCATACATGCAGCTGGTGGGCTATCTGCAGCATCCATTCCTGTGGCTGCAGCCTGGACTGAAGGGTGTGGGGGTCAAAATCACCTTGCAATTTCAGGCACTTTTTGAGGGGGTCACCCCCAGGGTTGCACTTGCATGCAGTGATGGTTGCAGTGATTGGCAGAGCCTGTCATGCAACTGCCCTGGTAGTGCACCTCTTCAGCTGTGTGGTGGTGGGTACTGATGACAAAGCTGATCTTCTAGCTTGTGAGTGCCACTGTGTCAGTCACATTGAGCACAAACTTTTGTCCCTAGGTGTGCGCCACTGGTGGATTTTCCTCATTGGTCCCTGCAAGGTGTGCTTGCATCTGAGGTGGGGCAGCACCCTGCTGTTCCTATATGGCTGCTGTTGTCCCTCATGGTGTCATGGGTGTGCTGGCTTTCCCCTGTGAGTGGCTGGTTTGATTGCAAGCATGTTCGATTTTGGCCACTTTTTGACCAACTTGGTGCGTGACATGGGCGCACGGGGTGACTGTTTTCTTCTGCCAGTGGTAAAGCCACCGACAACCCTTGAGGCTGTCACATGTGTGCTTCTGATGCTCCTCACTGTGCTGCTTCCAATCACTTCCAATCACTGTGCTGCTTCCAATCACTTCCACACTGTGCTGCTTCCAATCACACTCTAACCACCACTCCCCACCTGGAATCATGTAGAGCCGCTTCACTGTTCATGCACTTCCGCCTTGAAACCCTCCCACTCAATGCCTTCCATATCCATACAAGACACAGGGAGACAGCTGCTGCACGCAATGCAAGGCAACTCTGCCCATCCTGTAAACAACATGCTGAAACACCCACTCACTTCCTGTTGGAGTGCCCTGCCTACTCTATCCCCCGCAGCATGCCACATATTGCAGACTGTATTGCAGATGCCCAAGCCAGCCCCACACAGGCCCCATGGCGCCAACTGCTCAACCAGCCTTTGATGGCCAACTACATCCTCCGCGCTTGGGACATTAGAAGAGCCGCCCTTGCAGGGCGCGAGGCCAATGGAGGAAGCTCTATGGCGTTAACACCTGGGCCTGCAGCTGATATCACTGGAGAGCAGTAACAGTCCTTTGCAGCAGCAGCAGCAGCAGTGGAGCGTTGACGGCAGTTGACTGATTTGACAGCTTTGTGTTTTTGTATCGAGAGCCGTCTAGTGCCGAGCCTCCGAATTGGTCCAGCCCAAAGTCACATTGCCACAAAGGGTTTTTTATATTCCTCCACGGAGGTTTTTGCCCGGCATCCATTCGGAGGGTTGTCCATCTCGTGCACTTAGATAGTACGCTTGGGGATTTTTGGGTTGGTTTTCATCCTCACAAAAGCGTCAGGCTTCTCTGTTTTGATCCTCAGTATGTTGTTCCTTCTGGGTTGTTGTGCTATCTCCGTGATATCAGTGAATGGCTGGCATGAGCTCTTGAGTTTCATAGCTACAGGTGTAACTTTGATTTGATTTTTTTGATTTGAAGCGATGCCAACCAATGTGCTATACCTACGCAAAATGCTCTGCCACTCGCCGTGGCTTTTGAACACAGTGACCTTGTTTGGATTGGGGCTCGGGTCCTGTCGAGATGACTGTGTTGTAATCAGCCCCGACAATAACCCAAGTGATGGAAAGACAGTTTGTCAAACTGAAGCATCAAAGCTTGCGATGCTGGAGGCCTCTGGCTGGTCACGAAGAGCCAACATGACAGTCATGCCGCTGGATGCTTTCATTCAAGAATTTGTTCAGGTGCTGAAGATTGACGTTGAGGGCAGCGAACTGGCGGTGCTTCAAGGGGCTGCATCTTTGATCAGGCAGGGGCAAGTCAAATACATTTTGGCTGAGGTGAATGAGCCACTGCTGCAGCAGAAGGGGAAGACTGACCTTCTCAGGTTTTTGTACGCCAATCGCTACATCTGCAGTTTCCAGGGTTTTCTGGGCAACACCATAGCCCTTGAAGAGGTACAGTCGGGGATTGCAGGCAGAGTGACTGACTTGCTGCTGAATATCTTCTGCACGCTACAGGTAGATTGAGACAGTCTGATCAGGGCAGGGCAGAGCTGCCAGATCTGCACACGACTGAACGATGCGCATGGGTATCGAGCAATAGTATGTTTGAACGTCTGACGCCCCGGCGTCAGTGCGGCATCGACCTCTGCTATTTGTGAGGGAGGGGGGGGGGGCACTTGCCAGCTGAGGAATTGGCGTGGGCTCTGTCAAGATTCTCCGCGCCCACCAAGGCATGTTTTGTATGATTCAGCGTCGCGGCAATTTCGCATAAACAGGCTGCTCAGTGCAGTCCAACTGACGGATCGTCGAAATGGCTTCAAAGTATGTAATATGAGTAAACGTTCAAATATACTATTACTCGATCCCCATACCATGACTTTCCCTCTTGCCTTGGTCGCAATCCTCACGGCAGCAAGGGGTGGTATAATAAAACCGTTTTTGTAATATATATTTGTCGGTTGCGGCTGAAGCACGCCTGTGCCCACCAGACGCTTAGTTGAAAAGACACAAAAACAATATTAAAAAAAGGAGGGAAGGGGAGATGGAACTGCCGCTGCATATGCTGCCACTGTGCTGTCATTCCCTCATTACTGGATACTTTCACCACATAGTGGTACTCTCCAGACCTAGTTAACTGCCGAAGCCGAAGCTTGGTATCACCACCGAAACCCCTTCACCACTGCAAGCCGCTACAAGGGTGGGCGGACATCACAGCCTGGTCAGTGTCTTTGCCAGCATTCGATCCCCAGACCTTGCGATCTGAAGACCACCGACATATTGTAATGGGCTATCGGCGGCCCAATATACATGGACGCTATCCTTGCACGTGCCAAAATGCACTGTACACCGCTTGGCAGCACAAAGGTGCTTGAAGACAACACGCCCTGAGCATGGCGTAAAAAGGCTCCACACCACCGGGATGGCATGGGTGGATCCTTCTGCGGAAGGTCCATCCAAGGCGGTGCGTTTGCGCCGCTGGTGTGCTTGTGTCGGTTGTTGATAATGGACTTGTTCAATTGTGGGCCTGGGCATGCCGTAAAACTGCCTCGCATCAGCACGGCGCTGCAACATGTGCCAGGGGCTGTCCCAGCCCAGCCTCGCTGGTGTGTTTCGCCCCTATTATAGTCAGTAGTTATTCCTCTTGTGTCTGTGCCGCGGATCAGGAGGCAGCCTGTGCAGCACGGGCTGAGCTCAGCCATCGCGATGTGCTGACGTGGGTCTTTCACGTAGGCCGCGCGCTGGGGTTGTTGTGTTGTCCCTTGTTTTTGTTGGTTTCTTTGTTTGTGTTGTGGCTGTTTCGGACCAGCGTTTGGCCAGCACAGTGGGCTGTCGGACCGGTGGGGCAGTAGCAGTTGACAGCAGTAGCTGGAGAGCTGGAGCTGGAGCTCGAGCAGCAGCTGGCGTGCAGCATCACGCACAGTGTTGATTATCTTCACTGTGCCGTGGTTTTGTCGCGTTTACAGCAGCAGCAGCAGCAGCTTTGGCTGGATCAGCAGCAGTCCGCTGAGTCAGCAGGCAGGTGCTGGTGTGCAGCAGCAGTGGCAGCAGAACACAGGCAAGGGCCATGCAGTGGCCTTGGGCCTGGTTGTAGGGGGCAGTGTTGCTGGCCTGTGAACGGTGCAGGTGCTTGGGCGCGCTGACTTGGGGCAGCCCGGTATACAAAGGTGTCGCAGCACAGCTGGAGCCTTTCTTCCACATTGTGTTCGAAGTGGTCGCCCCGGGGGCATGGGGGTGTGCGTTCGGCTTGGTACTGGTGGAAGCCCTCTTGTCTGTGTGGCTGGCTTTGTGGGGTTGAAGCCTTGCCTGTGGTCCCCTCCTTTCAGACAGTCTCCTCTGCAGACATCTATGGTGGCGGGTTCTCTCCTTTCCGTGCTGTCTGTTCCCGTCCTTGTAGGTCCTGCAAAGGACTTTGGTTCCCTTCCGATGCTGGGTGTCGTTGCAGCGTAGCTGCGTGTGTACCCCTTCTTCTTCTTCTGTGGGCCTGGCAGGGCGGGCGGAGCCTCTCGTTGTGCTGCCCGGACTGTCTACTGTCATCGCGTGTTTTTGGTGCTGCCTGGCAGGCCGCGCGATGAGCAGGTGTAAGGGCCATTGTGTTGTGCGTTTGGTTTGTTTTACGTTGCAGTAGTTGCTGGCTGTACTCGGTTCCTCAGTGTTGGTCAGTGGCTGGACAGCAGCAGCAGCAGTCAGCAGCAGTGGTGTGGGGGCAGTCGACCAAGCCCGGGATAGGGCCAGTAAGAGATTTGCGAGTCACGCTGGTAGTCCGCCAGAGGGGGCTTCTGCTTTTTGCAGCGCTGGAGCTGGTGCTGGAGCTGGAGGAAGGCTTGGCAGCATCAACAGCAACAGTGTGGAGCAGCAGTGCACAGTTGCAGTGGTTCGGCCAGTGCGGGCGTCTGTGCCACGTGCTGGTCTCTTGTTCCCACGCTCGTGTTTTGAACTTTTCTGTTCCCCCAGCAGCAGCACCGGGAGCAGGTGCCTTGCTTGCCATGGTTGTTCGCTTGTTGGGATAGCGTGTCACTGCATGCTTGGTTGCTCAGCAGGCCCCATGTGCTTCAATGGCCGCGCATTCAGACGCTTTATGCCTTGTACATGTTTGCATGTTGCCTAACCTTGTGTGTTGCAGGTGGTTCGCTGCTCTTGAGAAGGAGGTGGCGCCTTAAGTTGCATTGGAGGGACATGGTTTGGGTCCCTGAGCTTACATGGTGTGGGCTGGGTCTTTCGGGGATCTCAATGTAACGAACAATGAATGAATGAATGAACACGCGTGTTGCAGGTGGTTCCAGCTTCCAGCAGTCCCCGATGATCAGCAGCTCATCACTGACCTCTTGCAGCCTGCAGCCCTCTCTGACTTGCAGCAGCAGCATCAGGAGCAGGTCCAGCAGCGCCGGCAGGCGCTCACGCAGCTTGAGCAGCAGCAGCGGCAGCAGCAAGCCGCTGCTAAACTGGAGGAAGTGAAGCGGCAGGCAGTAGCCCGCTTTTGGGAGTTGTTGCAGGATTTTGTTGTGTTGCGTGTGGCTCCAGCGTCTTGGTTCCCCCAGCTGGCCCCTGACCACCCTTTTTTGCGGGTGAACAGTGATCTGTTGGGAGTTCACTGTGCTTCTCCAGCCTTGCCTGATGGTTGACTGCCTTGCATGTCTCCTGTTGTGCTTGGTGTTTCTGGTTGCTTTATCCTGTTAGCCGACGGGGCGGGGGCAGTGATGCATGTGCCAGCTTGGGTTGGGTCAGCTAGTCATGCTTGCATTGCCATGTCAGCTCTGCCTGCTTGTCTGCGTCAGCATGTGCATGTGCGATCTTGGCCGCGCATCCGTTCGCTTTATGCCTTGTGCGTGTTTCATGCTAACACAGCTTGTGTGCCACAGGTGGTTGGGCTGTCTTGAGTAGGATTGGTGGCGCCTTGAGTTACAAGGGCGGGACATGGATTGGGTCCCGGGGCTTGCATCGGGTTGGCTGGGTCCTTGAGGCCTCTTTGTAACGAACACTGACTGACTGACTGACTGGTTCGCTGCTCTTGAGAAGGAGGTGGCGCCTTAAGTTGCATTGGAGGGACATGGTTTGGGTCCCTGAGCTTACATGGTGTGGGCTGGGTCTTTCGGGGATCTCAATGTAACGAACAATGAGTGAGTGAGTGAACACGCTTTATGCCTTGTACATGTTTGCATGTTGCCTAACCTTGTGTGTTGCAGGTTGCAGGCTAACCTTGTGTTGCAGGTTGCAGGCTAACCTTGTGTTGCAGGCTAACCTTGTGTGTTGCGTCACAAGGCCGCATCTTTCAATGCTCGATGCCTTGCACATGCTTGCATGTCAGTTAACTCTGTGTGTATCGCAGGTACTTGCTGAAAAAGGCAGGTCATAGGTGGCGCCTTGTTACTTTTGGGGGGATAATGGATTGGTGTCCCCGGTTGCCACTGGTCGGCAGCTTATGGTCTGGATTGACAGGCCCCAATGTAACACAAATCATCATCATCATCAGGTGGTTCGCTGCTCTTGAGAAGGAGGTGGCGCCTTAAGTTGCATTGGAGGGACATGGTTTGGGTCCCTGAGCTTACATGGTGTGGGCTGGGTCTTTCGGGGATCTCAATGTAACGAACAATGAGTGAGTGAGTGAGTGAACAATGGAAACGTGTTTCATGTGGTCCTTGGGCACATGTTGCGAGACATGCGGGGTTGAGTAATGGGTGACCAAGACCGTCACCTGGATGCGCGTGCCGAAGAGATAAGGACATCGAATTTTGTCTGCCCATCAGCAACGCTTGCGTGGAGCAGGCACACGACAGGGGTGCAAGGGTGCAGCATATTGCGTACACTCGCTGCTGCTGTTGCTGTTGATGTAAGCGTGCAGTTGAGCAATGAGTGCGGTGCCATACTGGTGCCCGATCATGTCACATGTAAACGCCAAAAAGCTACTTTCCAGGGACTTGGAAGGCTGGGAAGGGCCGTTAGCAGCACACAGACATCCAGCAGCAGCACCCCAGCAGCAGCAATTGTTTACCACCTGGGCAGCAGCAGCCCTGCACTAAGAAAGCCTCACCCAAGAACTAGATATCCGCCTATGGCAGCTAGTCTGCAAAGTCCAGGGGACACCCTCTGCATCAAAATCGGCAGTAGGACGGAATCGATGCAGTACTGACGCCACCCGGGCGTTAGACGTTCTATAGCACCCCTTGGTGGCAGTGGAGTGACTGTCTACGGATGGACATTTCAACTCTGGCCAGCGTCAGGTTTTTTGTACTTGATCATGAATATGGATCCTTTCCTGCTGCTGCTGCTGCTGCTGCTGCTGCTGCTGCTGCTGCTGCTGCTGCTGCTGCTGCTGCTGCTGCTGCTGCTGCTGCTGCTGCTGCTGCTGCTGCTGCATTTCGTTGAACACTGTACAGTACTGCACCCTGACATGCTTCCTTTCACCTCAGAAAGAAAAAGGCCAAAAGAGGCACGAATGATATCACGTACTTGAGACTGACATGCACGGCTTGTTTCGTAGAGAAACAATTTGGTGTACTGCCACAGAATTACAAGCAGCCAGCTGCGATCTTGCTGAACGTACACCAGCCACAACAGCA
Source organism: Desmodesmus armatus (assembly GCA_007449985.2). Classification (NCBI taxonomy): domain Eukaryota; kingdom Viridiplantae; phylum Chlorophyta; class Chlorophyceae; order Sphaeropleales; family Scenedesmaceae; genus Desmodesmus; species Desmodesmus armatus. The sequence continues at coordinate 7,754 of VIIQ02000089.1, forward strand.
AATTGTAAGCCTTTTGTCAGTAGCTCTTTTCAAACAGGGGACCACAGCCTCCTACCTCGCCCTGCCCACGCATGTCAGCACTGATTGCACCAAAACAACTGACCACACTCGCATGTGTGCGCAGATGCTACTAGCTCCCCGACTGTTTCTCTACTTGGTGCTTCCACGCAAGTCTACCCCTTCCTGTAGTGCAACTCAATGTGCGCAGATTACCGTGTGACCGGCGCCAGATGCTGCATGCAGCAGTTGAGCAGGTTCAACTGAGTCAGAGGTAGGGCGAAACGACGCTGATGCGTCATTGCTGATGCACTTCAAAAAAACACATAGCAGGGGGGTGGACAATGAATCTCGCGGGTGTTGCAGTCAGCTGTAGAGCAAGTCCTAAGGAACAAAGTGATATGCTTAAAAAGTGCAGCCATGCTCTGGTGTTTCCGCAATTTGAATAAACGTTTTTTCGGCCCAGCTGGCCCCAGCACTGGCTCTCAGACAATCGTCCTGTATCTCTGCAAGGCCGTGCTAGCTTGTGCCTTGTGTCTGTGCGGTGTAGTTGCAGCAAGAGCGAAGTTTTGCTCAGTGAGATTGTGCTGTCTCGCCCTGTACTGTGTTGGAGCGGTGAAAGTGGCATTCTGGGACCTGGGGTAACTGATGTGACCTTCATCATACTGTACCACATAAAGGCCTCACTGCGGGCTCATCTGCGTAGCTGATTCCGCTTGATAGTGTTGTTGTGAGTCGGAGTGTGATGCCAGTCGCTGCTGTGTGGTTGCTCTTTTGTCCGTGGTTGGCTGACGTAACCGTTGACTGTGTTTCTGGCGCTGCTGAGCCTCTCAGGGAGCCTTTGGACCGAGCTACGTGAGAACAGCCTGGCAAGCCTCAAAACTTTGTGGAAGGAATGCGCACATGAAACGCAAATGATTTGCATAAGAACCGCTGCACACGAGTGCGTCTGCTTGGGCTGAGCCGGCGAAACCCTCCAAATCATTGTCCACCCCCCTGTAGACATACACCCGCACAAAAAACGCATACGCTTAATTAACCACGAGCATCAACAACAGACTTCCAACGCAGCCTGTCACGAGGTAGTGTCTAGATCCCTGACCCAGTCTGCCTGGCCTGCCACTATACTCTGCCTCATGCCTGCCGTTGTTGCCTGGATGGCAGCCACGCCATGTCTTGGCGGCTCCAAAGCACAAGTTCACAGATGTATTGCCATGTGAAATCCCTTCATGTCAAGCCTGGCTTATCAGCCAGCGCACTGAATGGGCTGGTAGGCCTGAATACACCACTGTGGGCCTCAGGCTTGCACCCCAGGGTTCATCTGACCAGCGGCTGAATAGCTCCCAATCATTGGCTGCCCCAACATCAGCCTACGTGTGCCAGTCAGGGGGCAGGGAAACGGGGCAGGGGCGGAGCACAACAAGTCAGCACAGGCTGTCAAAGTAAAGTTGATGAGAAGTGTGGCAAGATCCCTGCGGCGCCCAGCAGATGACAGCCCCTAGGAGTGTTATCTCTGATGCAGATCACGATGATATTGGTTGTGGCAATCTCGTTTCTTGGTTTGTCAGCAGACCTGTTTGGTTTGCCAGCAGACATGTTTGCCTACCATCTACCTGTACAGCCTACCCAGGCAGTCAATCTGATTGGGCTCCTGTTACCACTGGTTGATGCATATGCTAATCTCTGCTTTCGTTATGGCTGTTGATATAGTTGATGACCAGCATTCAAGTACAAGGACTCACAGCCTTTCCACATAGCTTGGCATTGCTCTTGTTGCCTGCAACATTCAAACGCAGTACGCCCATTCCCCACTATCTCAACCCCACTGGCAGCTATGAAAACATCAGATGCGATTATGTAGAAACTGGGACCCACCTGCGCTCTCCAACCCCCATACTTTTCAATAAGGCGCTTGTGATGCAGCACGGCGCTGGTGTCCATTCGGAACTTCCTAGGGAAATCTGCCAGCAACAGAAGACGCTCATCACCCCTGTTGCTGGCACTGTGGTGGCTGCTGCTGCTGCTGCTGCTGCTGGATGTATCAAACTCCAAGCTTGCAAAGGCATAGGACCTGCTTGGGTCTTTTGCAATCTCAGCAACCTGTGGTACAGCACCAAACAGCACATGGCACAGCAGCTTCATTCTCTGACGGCATAGTGTACGAGTAAACACCTTCTCCGCCTATCTGCAGCAGCACAATTCAGTGGCCGCGGTGACGCAACAGCACATATAATGAGCCACTAAACTCTACCCCTCCTGACACGCAACCCAGGATTAACATCACATAGGGTAACACTGCCAAGTTGGCAGATAAGTTGATGACAACACACACCATGCTGATGTGCAGGTTCAAAAACAGCACCACTCAGTACCCTCTCACCAGACTGCCCAAATGGTCATGCTTCCACACACCAGTGTCCTTCAAGTAGGCCACCCAGTCAGACGCCACTAATCCCCTGACCGCCATGTTGAGGGGGCCATGGTGTCCTCCTCCCCTATGGCGAGGCAGGTTGTAGTATCGCACAAACTTGCCTCCCTCTGAACAGCAACAGCAGTAACAACGGCACTGGGGGAAAGTGCGTGCATTGGTGGTGGTCTGGGGTGTTGTGACTTCAAGGCATTGACAACTGGACTTTCATTACCGCTCATGCTGCACGGTCCAAGTGGCCCTTCTGGGCAAGGGTGTGCGTGTGGGGGCGGGTCACCGGCCTTAAAGGAAAACAATTGTAGCTAACTCCAGCCCAAAACTGACGACCGACTCTCAGCAGAGAGCACAACCCACAAACAGGGCCCTGAAAGGTGCCGTCGGTTGACAGGGTATAGTGAAGTGAAGCAGTCTGGTACCTGATCGGATCAGAGGGCGGCAGACTTTGCCAACCTCTCCCGCACCTCACCTGCAAACATCTGCTTGTGCTGTTCCATGAAGGCGTCCAGGTGGGGGCACTGGTCACCCACAATCAACAGCTCCCATTTGTGATAGTCCTATGCAAACATGTCAGAAGACAAGAAATTGCAAGAGGATGAAGGTAGCTTAAACCACATAAAATGTTGCACTGGCTGCATCCAAACATGACGCCCAACTCCGACTTCCACACAAGCACTGTGGCTTGCGCTCCACTTTTGGCTTGAATGACAGATGCAGCTTTTTATTGGTGCAATCTGACATGCATGCATGAACTTCACTGTCGGACAGCCCTTACATGGGGCACATGCAGTTCTTGAATGCACAACTAGTAGGTAACATGCATAAAACGTTGAACACCCCAAGGCGTGAGGGTAGCGATTTTGCACCCGGTACATCCTGTTTCTTGAGGGGGGGCGGTGAGCAAGGACCAGAACTGCAGAAATTGGTGCGACATTACGGATGTGCCCCTGGTTGGTTGGACTGATTATGGAGCCAGCTGTTGCCGAGATGATGCTCTTCAAACACAGATCCAACACAGACAGATTGATGCAGCACTGACTCCACCTGGGCGCCAGGCGATCACGCGTGATGGCAGCCCCCGCCCCCAATCTCGTCACACACCTGTGCATAGACGGACCTCACAGCTGCCATCAACCCCTGTGTATTATTGTAGGTTGGGATGACTACCGTCACATGGGGAGCGTGTGCGGCTGCTGTTGCTGTGAGTTTGTGGTAACTGCGCTCAAGGGGTGGGCCTGTGGGAAACCACTCGTCCTGCAGGTGTGGGAGAGGGGCAGGGAGAGGAACAACGGGGTGACGAATTGAGAGGGCGGCACAACAAGGCAGGAGAAGAGCAGAGCTTCGCAGTAGGAATGGGAGATATCCAGATAAATATATTGATGGGCATGTGTTTTGCTTACAAATGATTGTCTGGATGTCGCGCATGGAGTTTCCAGACATGATGATAATGACAGAATTACTAATTCAAACGGCTTGACTGCACTCATGTGAGACTCCCAATCTGGCCACTTCTTCAGGCAGAGCGTATCAGTTTGCTGCCCAGCCATAAATGCAGTGCCAGATTGACATGTGTGCTAAACTCAACCTGCATCAGCTTACTCATAATGACAGATATCTTCTGTTGTTGCCTTCATCACCCTCCCCCCTCGTGGCTGTTACATGCTGGGGCAGCAGTGTGCCGATGCCATTGTGCACAGTGTGGCACTGCCTAGTAGGTCTCCCCCTCCCTAATATTGCTGACCTCCCCCCCCCCCCCGATACACACCTGTACCCCCTTGTGCCGCCCCTCCAGGGCCTTCCTGCCTCTGTCTGTCATGTTGTGCTCACGAAGCAGGGTGCTGATGTCACTTTCATAATGGCGAGCGGTGATGTCAACCAAGCGCTGAATTAGGGCATTTCGGGTGAAAGTGAACGTACTTGCATCAAGTTGGCGGTACTAAAGCGCAAGGCGACATTAGCAGCAGCAGCAGCGGTGATGATGTCACTGACCGTCAGTGACAGTGTGACAGCAACAGCAGGTGCGGATTGCCCCATAACAGTCCGCCACCCTTGACCCTACCCACCCACCTATCCACCACCAGTTGACTCCACTGCCAATCACTACAACAACACCACACTCTCACGAGTTGGTGTTGCCGGCTGCTTGTAACCCTCCAGATGCCCTCTCTCCGTTGGGGAGAGTACAGGCTGAACTCAGGGACCAACAACCACATACATCAAAGCAGCACCACCAATGCTGGGTGACCGGATCAGTCATTCACCATCAGTATTCAAAAAAAGGCCAACTATGATGTGACAGGGGCAGCAACACAACAATGGCAACCAACCCAGCCACCCCTGGCTGAAGACACTCCAGCCCACCTGGATGTAAGACATATGGCGTAGGTACACCGCAGGGTACTTGAACAAAGTTCGCAGGATCAGCTCGTAGTCGTCAGCCACAGGCAGACCAGGCAAGTGACCCCCGATGTCAAAGTACGCCGCCCGAGACCATGCCCGCACATGGTTTGGTACACCTGGCGCAAGCCCAGTGCCAGCAGCAGCAGCAGCAGCAGAAGAAGGAGCATCAGCATGCATACTGCCTGCATCCAAACCAATGTCCCAACCTCAGGAGCATTAATGATTGAGTGTTCCTGGACCGTCGCAGAGAGAGGGGCGGCACAACCTCCCATCAAAGTACAACACGTATTGTGCTTGTACTGCCAGTAGACTCAGTCCGACTGACACAGGTGTCCGGGACACCACCGCCCTCACTAAGTAGTACAACCAGTACGGGACCCACCTATGATGTGCCGCAATGTCTTTTCATTCAAAGTGGGCGCGGTGCCGCCCGTCATCCATACGCCATCCACCAGCATGCGGTAGTGCGCCCCCTGGGGCAGATTAGTGCAGAGGGGTGTGCCGACAACAGAGAGGGGGTGGGGGACGCGGACGGAGTTGAAGAGGGCAGGATAGTGAAAGTCGAGGCAAGACCGTGAATGGAAGGGGGACGGCGCTTCTGAGAGGAGCCACTTACATATCCATAGCCCCAAACAGGTCCGTAGTCTACTGTCTGATTTGTCCCTTCGTACTGTCGCACAGTTTCTCCATAAAACAGCCCAGCGTCGGGATTGGCCACCCATGCTTCTGCCAGCAGCTCCAAGGCATCTGGCATGAGCCTGTCGTCATGGTCCAGCTCAATGAGCAGCTGACCGGAAGAGGCTGCACATGCCTTTGCCTGCATGGCATGAGTGAGACAAATATCGTAAGAAGATGAGTAAACACTTTACCACCCAGCGTCACAGCCAGCCAGAGTGCACCAGCAGCTTCACAGCGTCTGGCAACGCTTTGCAGGCATATAGCAAGCTTGAAGCCTGGATCCATGTAGGTCTGGGTGAGCATCAATGCTGGCTGTTACCTTGACGCTGCCAATGAAGGCGTCATTGCGGTCGCTCTTGATCGGCAAAACGCGGTGGTCTTCATCACGCAGTGCCGACAGCTCCGCCCATGTGTCCGTGTGATCCAATGGCGAGTCATCATATACTACCCATTCCCAGTTCTGGTATGTCTGTTGCAGCAGACTTTCGTAAGGTATGCGGATTTTCTTGCCGGATTTGTAGGCGGGCGTGAACAGCGATAGCAGCGGCTCCGTTCTAAGGCCTTCTCGCGGTGTGCGGATGGCGGCAAAATAGTAGGTTTCGACTGCGTCTGTCGTCAACATGTGGGGGTGGTCAATGTGAAACCACACCTGCCGCACCTTTCGAGGCAATGTGCGGCAGGCCGGGTGGGTGGGGGTGGGGTGGGGTGGGGGGGGGGCAAGGGGCAGAAAGGGGCGAAGGTCAGCATGTCACAGAGAGTATATATACTTGCCATGAAGGGAACATGTGTATTGGGAGGCAACATGAGTGGTGTGTAGTTGGGAGGTGACATGAGACTTTGGCGTTGAGGTCAGTGCTGAGTAGCTGCTTGAAAGGCACTAACTGCAATTTCCAGATGTTTGCCCTGGCTTGATCATGCCGCCGCCATGACCTTGCTGCATTGCACTGATTGAATATACATGCACAACGTGCCATCCTGTACAGCAACATACAATCGCATTGCAGCACCAACACGCCAGGCCCCTGGCAACCACCCACCTACCCAAAAAAAAACCCCAAAAAAAAAACCACCCACCTACCTGTGCTGGCAGCTGCTGCAAGAAGTCAAAGTGGCCCCTGTTGCCAACACTCAGCACAAACTGCGCCCTGTGCTGCGCCAGCAGGGAGATGATGTCAACCCCAGGACCCAGCTGATGCTGCTGCTTCAGGCTCGGTGGCATCACCGGCACCACCACTGGGTTGAAGTGTTTGTCGTTGAATGTGGGGACATTCTCAGCGTCACTGACAAAAATCAAAAACTCAAGGTACCCCCCTTTATCTGCTAACTGCTTTTGGGGCAGCAGCGATGCTGCTTTGGAAATAATGGCCAGAGCGTGTGCTGTGTAATAACTGCTGCTGCTGTTGTGGCTGCTGCTGGTGATGTCAGGAGCAGCCCTACTGGTCTTTCCATGCTGCTGTTGTGGGACAGCTGCAGCTGCTGCTGGGGTGGGTTGCATGTTTGCAGTGCTGCTCAGGGCTTTGCTTGCTGTTTGCGCTGTTGCTGCCATAGGCGCTACAGCTGCTGCTGATAAGGTCTTTCCTGCAGAATCTGCAGTATGACTTGTGGTTGTTGTTTTATGTAAGCTGTTGTCCCCTGGCAAACTGCCACACGAGACTTGGTCGGGATTGCCTGCAGTTGCGCAAGTAGGAAGCAGGGAGGGCAGCGTGAACATTTTGTGCACACATGCGATGGTTTGCTGCAACCTCTCCTTGCCTCACTCCTTGACCACCATCAGTCAACTAATTAATTTCAACCCTGCAAGACAGTCGCATGGTCGACCTAACGTCAGTGCACGTACATCGTGGGACCTCCACAGCGTGCGTGTTTCGCTCCACAGTCGTAGGGCTGGGGCTGAGCTTGTGAGCTGCCACAAAACTCAGTAGCAGTAAAACGCTGATGCTTGTGGCCATCAACCCAAACATAACTCGTTGGACGACGTTGCGGGCTGCATGTTTGAGCTCTGCTTTGTGTTTCAAGTGCTGGTTGCAGATGGCCATTGTGCAGTCAGCGGTCGCCACTTATCTGCACATGTCTTAAATTGATATGGTAATGTCAGGTAAAGGGTTGGACCCTTTCCCATAAGTGCAGATTGCAGATGTGGTAGTTGGCATGAGTTAGTGGGACATTGGGACGATGTGTCTCAAGCAGGCTGTCAGTATACAGTTTCGGTTTTTTGGCGTTCAGATCGCATTTACAACGAAAACGTTGATAACTCCGTCTATTCCCAAACTGCTCTGTGGTGGGCGCTGTGCGGTTGTCCCACCGAGTTTTATTCAACTGGTGGTTCAAATTGGTGGTGATTCACTGCAGTTACGCCCTCTGAGACGTAAATCGGCAGACACTGCCTTGATGAGATCTTAATCGCATCATGCCCCACAGTACGGTCGTACCAAGCGTGTGGGACACAGCAACGGGCGCGATTGTAGCAGTGCCTTTAGTATCAAGCCGTGACTTGCCGTGAACTTCGGTGCCATTACGGTTCACGTGTGTCTTCAATGCTGGGAGGACGTTGCAACAGCATGCGTTTTCTGGTCATGGCGTTGTGCCTTGTTGCTTTCCTTGCTTACATCAGACGTGAATCAAAGGATGATCAAACCGCTTTGGTTGCAGGGGATGACAGTCGACCCCGCATCGGCCTTGGCTTCACCACTTCCAAGCGTCCTGAGACATTCAAGCTCACATATCTGAGCTTCAGGTGCGACCTGAAGTGCGAACGTCCCTACAGTGCACCCATCAGCATTATTCTGCTACGTAACCCCTCCCATAAGGTGCACCAGCCTGCATGCCTTCAAAGTGTGTGGGTGTGCGCGCATGACAACAACCTTGTGCTTTCTACAGGGCCCGCTGCCTGGACTGCGGTTTGATCGATGACTGGTATGCTGTTGATGATGGAAGTTCAGATGAAGAGCTTGCTGATATGGCAGCCATTGCCCCAAATGTGAAATGGCTTGATAAACCAACTAATCAATCAGGCCATGTTGGCTCTGTCAACACCCTCCTGAAGGTTGCTGCTGGCTACGATTACTTTGTGTGGTTGGAGGATGACTGGTATTTCATAAAAAATGAGTACTTGGTGTCCAAGGCGATAACAATACTGAAGAACAATCTTAATGTGGCACAGGTGAACCATGTTGCCCGTTCACTGCTGCCCTGCTGAGCCACACCTTGACTGACATATGCAAGCATGTGTATCTGGAGAAAACAATTCGGGATGCTCACCTGTTAATTTTTGCCAGCACTTGCCGTTACTGACTGTAGCGCACCAATAACACGACATGGGCCTACACGCATTGTTGATCCATGTATATGAAAGTAGTTGATCCATGTATGCGACACTCTCTTGTGTCGGTTGTGTCATGATGTGGCAGGTGTTGTTCAACCAGGACTACCGGGTCACTGATCACAAAGATGAAGCAGAGATACTACTTGGTGGCGACCATCGTGAAACATCAGGTGTCAATTATCTCCTGCACAAGTATTGTGGACCAGCTGGCTCGACAGAGCATACTCAGTGCTCACAAAGTGGCAAACTGTCAAACTACCATTGGCCCTATTTCAGCCTCAACCCAGGAGTTTGGAGCATGGCGCAGATGAGTGCGCTTGGTGCAATCCAAGCTGGGCAACACTTTGAGTACCTGCATGCGCTGAAATACGCAGAACAGGGCTTGAAGACAGTGTTCTTGCCAGGAGTTCATGCGGTCCACCTGGGCAAGGCAAACTCACTCATTCTCAGCAGACCATACATTGCTGCCGAAACATATGCCAAGCATGGCATTTCCTTGTCTTATGTTGGTGAGAGTGCTTATGATTTGACTGGCTCCCACGCATAAGGTGGACGGATACCATTGATGGGGGTCTGCAAGGGTTTGCTGGCCTGGGTATTGACAGTCCCTATGGTCCCTTGGGGTGGCTGACAAAGCTTCCAGGCACATGTTATCCCGGGCTTGGCTATTGTGTGGCCCGGTGAACCCATGGTGTAGCAATCTCCAGCTTCCTCATTGGGCTGTCAACCCTTGACTCTGAGAGCTTGAGTGTGTCATTTTGCAGGCGACAAAGTTCTCGCATGCACACACATGATGTCTTTGTATTGCTCTGAGTTACTTACTTAGCGGTGGGTGATCACCGCGTACATGTATCTGGAGATAACAGATACCAATGGCCTGCCGAAATTGCAGTCTGCTAGGTGCCAGGGGGGGGGGTGTCCAACCAATAAAGACTGGTGTCGTTTGAAAATGAAGAAGATACTGTTTGGCAGTTTAAACGAAGATCAACAGAAAAACATTACATTAGAGTTAACACAGCCGAAATCTAAGGGCCATTAAAAGTGGAATGTTGGGTGTGTTGATTTGGGATTTCAGCAGCTGGCAGCAGAGGTGATTGGGGTTGCGTCGGAAAATATGCGGGCTTTGATCCCTGGTCAAACGAGACACATCGTCCCAATGTCCCACAAACGTTCAGCCATCTGCCACATCTGCACCATATCGGAAAGGAACCCATGCACATTCACCAAACAAGCAAAATCAAGTGGGCGAGCTGCAAATCAAAGGGTCGCAGCTGCAGCAGTTGCTGGTGCTGGGTGATTGCCACCGGGACCATTGCAAGCGGTCCACCACAAACCTAAGGCCAGGGGGGGGGGGGGCGAATTGGATCAAGAAGCGAGCCTCAATCGTCAAGGAGGGTTGGGGTTCAGAGACCCGTCCATAGGGGGGAACAGCGGTACCTAACAACAGCCTAAAACCTGCCAAACAAATAGACACAGAGGGAGGGGTTGGAGCAAATTTGCCCCCCCCCCCCTGGTCTTAGGTTTGTGGTGGACAACATGTTCATGCCATTCATCAAGTATAGCTGGTCTTCTGGTGTGTCTGTGATATGAAGCAGTCAATGTCATTCCCAAGTAGCTGTGACAGAACGTTACATGACCTTATCTCAAAACACTTGTACATGATCATGAAATTTCATGCGGGTTACCCACAACGCTGAGAAAGCCACCATGACACCCAGTGCTGCACCACATCAGGGATAGAAAGCTTGATGGGATGGACACCGAAAATGTCTTTAGATGCTGCATGTGTTGTGTTCATGTGCTGCCATGGAGGAAACGTGACACATGCTCGCGCAACGGCCATACTGGCGTTCTGAGCCATTGGCAGCAACTTGGTTATGTTGTTGTACACGCACTGTCGGCCCATGCCAACTTGATCAAATGCCCGGATGAGGCTGATGAACTCTACATCACCAGGCGTGTCCTTCAGCAAGCCAATGGCTGCTGGAACGGCCACCTCTGAGAAGGTATAGAAAGACTGGAAGTGCTCAGTCAGGTGCACAAAGTCGGCCTGGTGCCGGGCAGGCACATAGAAAAGGTCTGCTTCGTACTCTGCAAATATCGTATCTGGTTGCAGACCGTGGTGTTTGATGCGGGCAGCAAGCAGGCCCCATGCATTGGAAAGGGCAGCCTGGGTGGCATTACGAAGGTTGCCTTTGCCAGCCAAGTCCCAATCCCACCAGTGCCATTTGTCGGACCGCAGATCCACAACTCTCGTGCTGTTGTTAGCAGCCCAGAACTTGTCCCTGCTATAGGCTTCCATCATACAAGGACTGAATGCCACATCATCGTTGCTGTGCAGCACGTTGAACGTCTGGGGGTGATTGTCAGGCCTCCAAATGCCCTGTTGGGAATTCAACACACTGGCTGCTGCACAAGCATACTGGTGGCCACCGGGAACCATTGAATTGAGAGTGTGATTACTGCAGTCAATGAAGTAGCCTTCATGTAGCAGCTGTTGCAGCCAGGCCTGGGATGCTCCTGTGTCAGCCTTGGATGACATTGGATCAAGTGCCCTTGCGGTGCTAGCAAAGAACACTCGGCGAAACCAGGGACGGTATAAGGCATGCAGAAGGGGTATCTGTGGCATTATGAGCGGTTCCATGTTGTTCATGTTCAGTACAAGCTGGGTATCCAACCTTGTGCACCAGCGCCGTGGGAATCCAAAGGAGTGTTCCAACCTTCCACCTGTCTTGTTTAGCCACATGGAAGGTGACAGCGCAAGATTAGTGCTGTTCATCTCGTCCATGTAGCTTCTCTCCACATGCACAGCGTGGTTGCTACTGAGTACAGACCTTGGCGTAGGACCGACATTCACCGCAATTTCTGGGAATTGGTATCCAACAGCATGTAGGTCTGTGATCCAAGCCTCCATTAGCCGCACGTCGGCTTCCTGAAGATACCCAATCTTGAACATGTGACTGGTGATTTCCAGCATGCGGCCTGGCAGGTCGGATGATGTCAGCTGCACTTGTAACAGGTCCTTCATAAGGGCTTGTGCTGAAAACTTTCTGCAAAGCAGCCAGGCATTGGTGATGTGAGTATGATGGTACGTATGTTTGCTGTCAATGGGCTGTGGCGGACTTGGGAAGTGCCTGTGGCACAGGAGATTGAAGCCTTCCAAGGTAGGCTACCTTGTGGCGCTCAGCGTTGCCATGGTATCATCATCATCATCATAGATTGCTTGTGCTGTCACAGCACACAGTGTGTGCAGCAACACCTATCACTTCTCTGTTGCTGGGGGGGGGGGTGACCGCAAATCATCAAGGTGGTTGTAGTAAAGTACTCACTTGGCATTTTCCATGATGCATACGGGGGGTTTGCAGTGGATGCTCCTGTCAGTCACAGTGGCTGGCAGTAGCGCGACATGGCTGCCCAGGTCCCACAGCAAGCGCTGTGTCCAGAAGCCCCTCAGAACATCCTCCATTCTGCAACACCAGGAACAGCCAGCATCATGTAGTTGAATTTGTGACACCTGACAAGCACACTAGGGATGAGCATGATTCAACAGAATGGATTGAATGCTGTTTACGGGCTGAGATCGGCATGTAGCCCTGAAATGTCAGACAGACTGCCTGACTGTGGTGCCGTTACGCCCACATAGAGAAAGCTCACCCTGTAGCTGTGCTTTTGGGAAGCAACAGAGCCCACAGGGCATCCTGCAGGAACACCGTGTTGTAGCTGGGGTGGAGCAGCACACACGCATACACATACATTATAGTTAGGGTATCATCTTTGAGTGTGTTACGAGAGAGCCCACAGAATCGAGGTTACATATGCACCACTGGTCTGCTACTAGAATACTCATAGCAGGATGGTCCAGCACAGTACCTGTTCAAGTACGTTGCTTTTTGGTGGGGCAGCACCACTGCAAAGGCAGATTGATCAAAAGTCACATCAAGTGGCTGCTGGCCATGGTAAGTACAGTCAACATCTGGGCGGCCATTGATCATTGCTTGGTGGACCAGTGGCCGTGCTTTGCTGCGCTTGAAGCAGGCATCAGGAACCTGCTCTTGGAAGATATGGTTCAACATGCCCCTGGGGTGGATGTGGGGCTGTCCAAACAGTGGGTAAGGGTTTATCACCAATTCTGCCAAACTGCTTGATCTCAGCATGGTGTATTCTCCACGACACGGCTGGCCTTGAGGTCGTTGCGCCAGCTCTGATTGTGGATGCCAGCATGACAACATTGGTATGAAGTTCTGCATCAGCTCAACAGTGTCACCAACGTCATACACAACCTGTGCGCCATGCTTGATGGCGTACAAATACCCAATGTTCTTCAAACTGCAGACAACAATATGCAGTGTGTAGCAGTGTGTCAGTCTGGATCAAAGAAGCCTGGGCTATAGCAGGCCTGTCAAGTTGCACCATACCTTCAAGAGCAGGTTCCTAATACATACACTAGATGAAATTGCAGGCCGGGCTGAGTGCACGTTCGTGTGTTTTCAACATGGCAGTAAAGTGGAACCCATTTTTATGTGATTTCAACCTCACAACTAGTTGCATCTAGGTCAGATCCACTCAGGAAGACCCGGGCATACGCACCTGACACTGTCTCTTGACAAGTGCTTGCATATGTTGAAGTCGAGTTCATTTTGCTGGCCTGTGCTGAGATATGTCAGATTAGACATCGATTGCCAATGTTGATTTGAATAGTCAGACCCGTTGCCAGCAACCACCAAGACATGCCATCCATCCAGGCCGGCAATTGTTTTCATTGCAGGAGTTGGCTCCACGGCACTGCTGAGGAAAACAGCCCAGTGCTGTTGCCCATGCTGCGGCCGTTGCATTGGCTGTGGACGTGCAGGAGCTACATTCTGCACCGCAGCTTCATCCACACTTGCGCTCGCGGGATTGACGTTGATGACTGTGGGGAACTGGTATCCAACCGCAACAAGTGCTTGCAGCCAGTGCTGGGCCAAGGCAACATCCTGTGGCATGTGAATACGAAATGTAAGACTTTTATGCATAAAGTTGCAGGCTGAATATTGCACCAAAATCTATGAACTTGCATTCCAGCATAAGACCGACACAAAACATGCATAGTCAGAACACATGGCTGGTCATGACGGCTGCCCCAGGCTGTCTTCAAACTCACTTGAAGCTCCACATAACCCCTTTCATATAACTCTATCATGAGTTCTTCAAAGCGTCCTTCCATGGTACTTGCAGATCCTTGCCAATGTCTGAGCAGCTCAACAAGCTGCCCCGATTTGAGGTACAGGTCTTGTTCTGCCTGCAAAAAAAAGATTTTTGGACTTATAAGCTCTTGACAACATGCGATGTACATGTATCGAAGGGTGTATTGGACAAGTGCCACTATTGCAGCAGTGCTGCATGGGGAAATGGCATATGAGCAGAACGTGCCATCGTATGTTCCCCTCCTCATTGTACTCCCATTTTAACCCCAGCCATCACCCGTGCAAGTGCCTTCTGGCCCTGCATCCACCTTGATGCTCTTACTACTTCACTTTTGCTGTTGACCCAGAAAGATGGGATCTGCAACAACTCAAAGCTTTGCAAACCTGATAGTGTCACTTGGTGCAAAACTGTCAGTCCGACTTTGTGTGCCACAGTACAACATCAGCTGATACGCAAAAAAGAGCCCCTGTAACCTCTGTGCAGCCACAAGAACGTAAAGTGTGTCGCCAAGAGATGTGGGCCCTACATTGGGCCCCACATTGCCTGAAACAAGGCATTGCCGGACTCCTTCAGTAAATTCAAAACAGGGCTAGCCCTCCTACCTTGACCCCATAACCTGGCCCGCTTGCAGTTTAGGATTTTTATCTTCTGTCATGGTGCCAGGAGTATTCATCACTGCCCCGGCTTTCTGATAGTGTAGGGAATAAGCCTTATTTCAGCCTGAAAGGCGTTTCTGCCAAGGGTGTGCTCTCTTACAGGGCAAAGACTTAACAGCAATATGTAACAGCAATATGCGGGTTGCCTGCAGCACACATCTATACAGGTTCTGCAGCAGAGCGTACGGACCGTATAACCCTACCGCAAAGCAATCAGCCCTATGCATAGAAACAACATGATGGAATCAACACACAGCATCGATGTTTACTCACCTGAAAGTCAGCCAAATAGGTGTGGGGTGATCGCAACTGATCCACCATAGGAGGCACAAATGCAACATGGTAGCCTGCATCCCACAGCAACCGTTGCGATATATAGCTTCGCCAAATGTCACTCACTCGGCCATGCACCTGAGCAATACAGAGCAGCAACATCACATGATATTGTTTTTGCCTTGGCTTGTCAAAGCAAGCATAGCCCAGAGATGGCCACCATGAAGCTGTCACTGTGAGTAACCAGAAACCGTGATTTTATTTTGGCTGCAAGCATTTAGCCTTGTAGTTGGCTTGTTTTGGCATCTAATGACTGACTGCAATTTGTCACAGCCTTGGACACTGATAGTGCTCACTGTGATTGGCAGCAGCGACAGCCAGAGGGAGGGCTGCAACAGCAAGGTTGCCTGCAGGTACACAGCACAAAGTTTGTCAGCAATTCTTGTCCGCCATCCAGATAATCTGCACCACGGTCCTGGATGCAGCAGCACCAGCAAAACCAGCAGCTGCACAGCATGTTTTTGATGTCTGTTGCCGGAGTCTGAATGTGTCCCTCTGAACTCAAGACACCACACCTGAGCATTCCAAGGAGCCAGGACACCTTTTGATAGCATGAGCACATCCTGGGAATCTTTAGTGAATGAAAACGGTAATGGTCTTGTTAGCCTGTAGACTGCATCAACGTCAGGGTCTTTGTCTGCCAAAGACTGCACAACTGCTACTTCAGAGGCGTTGCCTGGGCGTAAGCTGTGTGTGCAAGAAACTGTGATGAGGTCCAGAGGATACCCACGGGGCCATGCTGGCGGCAGCTGTGCGGCTCTGTCTATGGGGCCCCCCATGTGTGGGTAGGGGTTGAAGGAACCCCTGCATGCATCGTCTGTAGCTTGTACCTTGAGAACTTGGTCGGGCCTCTGCGGCACAACGCCTGGTTTTAAGATATTGTCATCATCAAAGTCCCAAATGACCTGAGCGCCATGCTGTATTGCATAAAGAAAGCCAATGTTTTTGCGTCCAAAGTGTCTCCAGGGCAGCAAAGCAGCCACATGGTTGAAAGGTGCCCCCAATTGTTGTTGTGTGGCCGCATCCAGCAAGACCACATTGGGTGCTGTCATGTTGAATGCGGCGCTGTTGACATCTCCAACCACAACTACAAACCATCCCTGCAGGGCAGCCACCTTGCGCACAGCTTCTGATGGCTGGAATATCGTTGTCACTACCGCCCATTTCGGGTGAAGGGGCCCGGTAAAGACATTGTCTATATGGTCGAAGCGCCGAAGCTGATTGCTTGGACGTTGTTTGTCAGCAGGCCTGCTGAATAGAACAGGTCCTACATGTGCTCGCTGCTTTGCCCCGCTGAAAAGCAACCCCGTGGTACCGGAGGTTTGTCTGCTTTTCGTGTGGCTCTCGAAGCGTTGCTGCTCGTAATTCGCGTATGGCAAAGTGATGTGCCACCGCAAGAGCAGTGCCAGAGCTGCGATGACCCCAAACAAAATCCAACTGCACTGTAGCCGCCCCTTCCTCGGCGCCATCCTGCCGAGTAAACGGACCCCAACCGTCCATGCACACCCCTGCCAGCTGCTTGATGAGGATTGGGAAGAGCAATCCTCAGAGAACAATCCCCGCATGCTTTCGAGTCTTTGTGGAATAATGACAGCCCCACATGCGTTTTGGTTTGTGATGGTGTAGCGAGTGTAAGGTACCGTCCTGCGTCAACGTCCCACAAAAGTCACGCATTCTCACCTTGCGGTGGTGTTGAACTGCCTCGCTGAGTTCATTTGTCATGTGCTTGATATCTTCTCCTTTCAACATAGTGATGGGCAGTGGTGTGGGTTTGCAAATTGCTTGTGTGCAGTTGCGCTGAATGGGAGTGCAGTGCAAGTTGTTGACCTGCTTGTATGAGCTGTAGCTTCCCAGCAGGCTTTCATCACATAAATGTGACGTTTGCGCAGTGCCTTGTGGATCAGGGCAACCCTGGGAGCCAACTACACAACTGTCTTGCAGCAGTGTATCATGCATGCCGTGTTTGCTTGTTGCACCCCACCACCTTCCCCAAGCTCAAGGCTGGGATGACCCATGATCCTGCCAAATGGTCAGTCTGAAGTAGCTGTACATGTCGCAACAGAGCAGACTTGCTTACTATTTTCGGAGCAGCTGCCACTGGCAAGGCTTGGCAAGGCTTGACAAGCCAGCATTGCATAAAATTTGAACACTGCCAGAATGAATGAGAGCAAAAGTGTTTTTATTGTAGAATTCTTTCTCCTACGCTGAGTATTTGTGTATATGAGAGATACGGTATTTGCAGCTCCAAAGCATGAAGCAGTTGTTGCCGCCATCTTTGGTGGCATTGACGCCAAGATCACCGTTGCGTACACCAGCGCCAACTCTACCACACTCTCTTCTCCCCCTAGTCCGGAATGGGGACAATCACATCTGAGTGGCACTCCATGGCAGCGCGCCTAATCAGGACACGGCGTTGAAATTAGACTGGTGCGTTTTGCACACTTTTTCAAGCAGGTGCTCACATTTTCAACAGTCAAAGCACCCGTCGAATGTTGCATGCTAGTCCTACCTTAGTGACTTGCATGCTGCCATACCGTTTGATCTTAGACCTGATCAGCAGTACTACTAGGACGACTACTACTACGGCTAGTAGTCGTCTGTCCAGCTCAACAAGTGTGGCAGGCTCTACAGATGCTGCCAGCCAGGGCAATGCTGGGCCTTTCGGGGTTCAGGGTTGTTTCTGGTTCCCCGGTCGACAAACGGTGCTGAGCCTCATCAGGATTGAAGGACCAGATCCGATACAGTGACCTGGCTGATTGTATCGCAACATTCACAGTAATGTACTGCTCAGATCACTTCAACAACTCGTACTTTCACATCAGGCCTTATGGGTCGCTTGTACCCCGTCTGTTACGGACGTGTTTGGCAGTTACGCCCTGAATGACTTTCTGATCTCCTGGACTCAGTCAGAGTGCCTCACCTCCAACTGAACAGCCTGCTTCTCAGTACCAAGGTTTTACTGGCAAACAGTGGCAAAGGCATCACATAAGCTTGCAAAGGCCCAGCAGACATGGCCAAATGCAAATACATTTTAAATCTGCACCAGCCCCTCCAGAAACTTCCTCGCCAGGCCTCAAGGCCAAAATGTCACACAGGCAAGCCTTCCTCAAACTCCTTGCGATGGCAGCGGGCCTGAACTGTTAGAGCTAGACACTTCCGCCACTCACCAACAGCATTGCCTGCTGTGAGTGATGTACCAGAACCATGCTGCCGAGATGCTGTTGAACAAACTGAGACTAGACCCAGGGGTGCGCGCGTATGCCCATCTGCCGCAGCTTGAGAAACTGTGCGTAGGAATCAGCCAGCGTTCTGTTGGGGTCATACTGCTTGTTCCAGTCCCACCACTTATACATCTGCTGGAAATTCACATGATCCTCATGGAAGAACTCATCAATGAGCTCTAGAGCAGCCTTGTCAGCAAACAGGGCCTTCATCAGGGCAGCCTCAATGGACCAGTTGTCAATGTCCTGCAGCAGCAGAAGATCATGCAAAGTGATGAATGGCGGTGCCCGCCAGATGACCAGCAGACGCGTCCGCAACTTCTGCGACGGCAGCCTTAGGTGCTGATCTTCACATGCTTGCCAAGGCACCTCTACTCAGTAACGTGGGCAACATGGGGGCCAATCACCAAGAGCAAGCATCAACAAGCAACCACTTGTTGGGCAGAAGAGCTTTGTGCACTTGCTATGTTGACGTCAACAAACCGAAGCTGAGCTGTCTCGGATGTAGTAGGACAATTTGCACGTAAAGGTCACGTGGCACGCCGTATGACGCATGGCGGGTTGGTTTGTGGTATGTTTTTTTTTGGTGTGTTCTGATGCTGCAGCTTCAAGTGCTGTTGCTGTCAGTTGGTCAAGGACCTCGACCCTGGTTTTTGGCTTGCTGCTGGCTGGGTGAGTCTGATGCACGCCCTTGACGTGGTCAAGTGACGTGCAGTCCTGTTGTTGTTTTGGTTATTTCTGTTGGTTGCATGCAGATGCTGGTTTTCGGAACACGGTGTGCCAGTTTTGCGCTTAAATTTACTGTTGAGACGCTTTACTGCTCACACACTGCAGTTTTCCAGGACTATAGACAATGACGCTACAAGGTTGTGCGGCACTCTCTACACTGCAAGCCAGCATTGATATCCAAGCATTGACATCCAGGCTGGTCAACAAGCATGCATGCAGCTCAAGCAGATAGTGGCAGCTTGATACACAAGATTCAGACATTCTGTGCAGCCGCCACACTCTGACGTGATACGCGCATTTTGATCGCTTCGTTCTTATTCAGGCTGCATTTCGCACTTAGTGATGACGATGGTGCAGCTGGTGGATGTCTGCAATTTGCCGCTGCTGTGCTAATCAAAACAATATATTGCCTCTTATGAAGGCGTGGCATATGCAGCTACGACCCCGCAATTGCAATCTTGGCTGTCAGCTTCACTTACCAGCTTGAAAACCACAAAGTCTCCAGGTTGGGCAATGCGCTGCATTCAGCAACACCCAGGTACATTGGATTTGTTGGGTGTTTGCCTTTTTCACCCGTGCAGAGGGCGGTGATAAAAGTGGCATACATCATTGCGTGCCGTAACTGAGTGTTGTTGAGTTGACGATCAGGAAACAGCAGCATTCCCAGGTTGTGGCACTGGCAACTACTTCCAGCCCCAGTGATGACCGTTTGCAACGCAGTTCTGCCTAAAATGCGCTTGATTGGGTGTGTGAGAAAACTGGAACACTGAAGTAGCTGCCTACTTCACCCACCTTGAGCATGCTGACTGGGTTAGATGGGTCTGATGTATCTGCTGTCACAGGGATGTTGTAGTATTGGTACTTATCCAAGCTCTGCTTCGGTACATTTTTGAACACTTCCTCTGGTTTCCTGGGCACGGCCTCCCACAACAAGTATCGGTCAAATTCAACCCCTTGCTTTGCATAGGTGTGGAAGAACCACCCCTGGCCTGGCTCCCCTGGGCCCGGCTGCAGGGTCGTGGCCCCAAGATCGATGTAGATTGCTTGGCAGCTGCGGCCTTGGCACCTGTGACGGCTGTGCTGGCGCCGATTGGTGATCTCACTCCCGTGTGCCACAACAAGGTAGGATCGGTCGAAAACTGAGGTCAACGGTTGGCAAAGGGAGTGCGGGTGACGGAGGCCGTGTGCCAGGGGTTCTATCCATGACACCTGCTCGCTGCTGCCCCAGTCACATTCAATGGTCGTCACAAATTTGGAAAATATTGTGGTGTCCAGCATCAGCTGCTGTTCAAGGACGATGGTAGGGTTCTGCTGTCCCTGCTGGAGCGCTCCAATGTACACGGCTTGTGCCTTGACCCATGCATGTGTCAGCTGTGTTGTGTGGTTGCTGTGGCCACAAAAGTCGTTTTGCCAGTTGCTGATGTTGCCCAACCATGCTTTCTCGAGCTCTGAGGAAGTGTAAGTACTTCTGACTGTACATGCTGGCGCAGTAGTGTGCATCGCATGGCTTACGGTTGCTGACTGATGTTTCGACCTGCAAGATGCAGCAATGAGTGGTCACAATACGACAGGCGTCCTGCTGCTGACAGCACAGGCAACCTACCTTGACGGAGCAGACTGGGCCCACTGCATCCCTCGGCGGGGGCTTTCATGACGTGATATGATGGTTACAGTCGTCATTATCATCAAAAATGTCAACACAATCAGGCCATAGGGCCGCCAGTGTGTGCCCTTTTCGCCCGGTCTCATTGCGTCAACCATGCAAACTCAGACAGTGATTCCGTTGATGATGCTTCTGCGTACAGTCGTCCGTCTTCAATGCACTTTTCGACTGGTTCAGCCCGAATTAGCCACCACATAGAACCCTGCCGGTTTTGGGAACAAAAAGGATGGATTATCATGGCGCAGAAGGCTGTTCTGTGCTGAGTGAGCTGTGAATAATAAATATAGTGTGCATGCAATCACGGCCGGAGCTGTGATCTGTGCTTTCCAGGGGCGTACAGAAATTGTCATGTGCCAGCACACCATGGAGCACATGGGTTGTGCAGCACTGCACTCATCGTACGTCGAGGAAGACGGCTCTAGACTTACCAAAGTTGGATGATCACTTATTTTGTTGTTTTCTGGCCTGGAGTTTTGGTTTTGGGGCGTTCTACTCAAAGGTTTATTTAATTAGGTATCTGGTTTTCAGATCCTTATAGGGGTTGACCTGAAGTGTGCAACCAGTGGCTCCTTCCTTGTTGTATGATCTTGAATGAACAAAAGAAGAGGGCAAAAGACTTTCCTAGATGAAAAAGAACAAAAACATGTTTCCTGTTCACTGTCAATATATACGAAATCACGAAGCAAATGGCTTAGCAAACAATAATGCCAAAGCAACTATTACCCATGATTACAAACAATCACCATTGAAGCAAAACTGAATCCAAGAGCACCACGGAATTCCCTTTTAGGTTCTGTATCAGTACCTTCAACAGCACGTTCAGATGCAGTCCACTCTACTTTTGACCTACTTCACCAAGGTCGTTACTACGTAAAGAAGTTTGGGTCAGGATGTGCTGCACACACACCCCAACGCCCCTTTCAGGTTGTGCCCCGATTCCTAACCTTACTCCTTTGCTCCTATTTACCCAACACTACTTGTCTCAGCTTAAGGGAAACATGGTTAGAGCTGTAAGTGCAAAATCATTGCAGAATCAGCTGAGCATTCCTGCCTGAGGCATTGTCCCTGCGCAACCAGGCACCGATGGTGCAGTGGTACAGGCAACACCACGGCCTGTGTCCTGCTTTTGCTTTCTAGGTGAGGCTATGAAAACAAGTTCCCCATAGCAGGCTCATGTTAACAGATTGTGTGTGTTCCAAAACTTATTAACCCTATTCTCCACTAGTTGAAGAAAAGAAGAGAGAGGGGCAGGCGCCAAGTCTCGTCCAGTACTCGATGATAATTTGTCTCACGCAGATTCAATTGCATCACCAACACTCAGTATCAACCTAGCGAGTCCAGCGAAACTGGTCTGGCGTCACCCAAGCCTGCTGTGGGCAGTAGCAGTGTGATCTCCATGCAGGGCCAGTGCTGGCTGTGAATCGACTTTGTAAGGCCAACGAGAACTCCATTGGCTGTTGTAGCGCGTCAAAGCTGACCCCTGACCCTGACCTCTGAGTCATTGAAAGGCTGCTGCGCACCATCCATCCCACAGCCACTAGCCCGGCCCCTTGGTATGTGCAGCTCGCCTTTGTTGCAGTTTGTGTCACGTGCACTAAGGGCCTCCACCAAGGGGTTGGTACAAGGCTGTGCAGCAATGTGAAGGGGGGTGGCTTCACAACCAAGGGCTTGGTAGGCTATTGCTAAGGCTTGGAAGGCAGAGACAAAGGCAGAGTGTGTAAAATGCTGCTTCTCTGCTAGCCAACACACTTGGCTGGAGCCAATCATTGCTTGTAAGGCATGACAAATGTCTTACAAGCAATGTCAGGTCTGTGAATCTCAAGAGCACGTTGCAAATACACTTGCACAAAAATAGCCACCACACGCAAGAATAGTCTACATGTTCAAGATATCATCCAGCCCATGGCCTGGAACCACTCTCTGTCGCTTCAGCCGTCTGTGCTCTGAGTGCAACAATCAACATGTGAGACACATGTGCAGAGCATTTTGCCCTGTAGCTGTACACCAGCCACCATCTTTGCTCTTCACTATTGTCCTGTGCAGCGACATATGGCCCAACGCAATGGCCCATTTTCAGTGCAGATTGGACATTCCATGGGATCATCCCGCTGACCATCAGACCATTTCAGAGTTGATCCTGCCATTAGCCCCTTTTATATATATAAGGGGCTCATTTGAGAGACGGAAAATAAAAATAAAATTCTTCGTTTTTTGTTGTCTATATCAACACCAAAAACAAGGCTCCTATGACAATAAATACAGGTGTGGGGTGCAGCATGCAATGTGGTTTTGGGGTTATGGCAAATGCGCGCAGCGCCCACTGCTCGGGCGGTGTACTACAAGCCACTGCTGCACGCGGACGCGATAGACTGTCCAGTTAGTGCTGCCGTCAAACTTATGCTCTGGAAATGGGTTTTTCGCGCTCTGCGGGGCGCTGCATGGGCGCAAACGGCTGCTGCATGGGAGGGATCGAGGGCTGAGGGGGGGCGGGTGCGTGTGCAGGCTCATCGCCGATGGGGACAGGTAAAGCATTGAAACCAGCATCAGGCGTAGGAACTGATCAATGAAACTATGACATAGGGCCCCACTCCTGTCATCCCTGTCCGCGTCAGCACAACCGTCCTCCATGCGGTCGTCCTGTGGGGCCTCTGAGTCTGCATGGCGAGCTCCCTCCATGTCGTCTGCATGAATCTGGTCATGTGCTTCCATTCCCTCATCATGCATGGGTGAATTCACCATGTCGCTGAAAATCGTCTGACAAGGATGGATCGATGTGCTCCGGCACCAATGAAGTGAACTGCGCGTAGTGTGGACTGCAGCATTACCAAGGTCAACGTATCGGAACAAGGTCCTTCAATCTTACTTAGCCCCAGCACCACTCCTCGACCCAACCCCTAAACCCCGAAAGACCCCGAATTGCCCTGGCTGGAACAATCTGTAGAGCTGTTTCCCTTGTTGCCGGCTACATACAATCATTCTCACGGCAACAGCAGCAGCAACCACCTCATCCTATCCACCTCATCCTATCATCCTATCACCCTATCATCCTTATCATCCTTATCACAAGAATATGCACAATCATCCCGCCAGGGCTGCTTACGCCACTTTTTTGACTGGAATAAACATTCCTTTTTAGTTTTCATGTGGGGGTGAGACCTTAGCAACGTGTTAGGCTCTCAACCTAAAGGTTTCGATCCAATCATATGCATGTTAGTAACTGCTGTAAGCAAAGTCACGAGTCTGGCCAACACCTGCCCCACGTTTAGTTGAATCAGCTTATGTTGGCATCATTTCCATAGAGAGAGACTATGACTCAAATAACTATCAAGCTCTGCCATCAGATACCTGGCTGTACACGCCCAGTTTGCCGCATAAAACCAGGGGTCAGTGCCAGGTGCGAGCCCCTTGGTGCCAGCGCCACACAACAGCTTCAGGTAAAGCAGTTAGCAACGCCCCTCCAATTCATACAAAACCCTTACCACTTTTTGCCTCCAGCCCTGCCACCTGAAAATTGAAAAACCTGAATCCCCCCCCCCCCCCCCGCCGTGTGCAACACCAGAGGCTACCACTTGCCAACACATAACCCTTAGGGGTCAACCGCAAACCTAAGACCCCGGGGGGGGGGGGGGGTGACGCCAATCCTAAACGGGATAGGGGGGGGGTTTCAGTTGCGAAAACAGCCTACAACAGAGGGAGGGGGAAGGGTCCAGCAGCTCACCAGCAATGGAGACAGCAATACAAATGATAAGCCTCAAATGGAGAGAGGGGGTGGGTGTTTTCGTCCGCAGAGCCTAATATTGAGAGGGGGGAACAACCTGAATCCCCCCCGCCGTGTTCAACACCAGAGGCTACACACTTGCTAACAGGTAACCCTGAGGGTCCACCGCAAACCTCAGACCCCGGGGGGGGGGGTGACGCCAAGCCTAAACGGGATAGGGGGGGGGGTTAAGTTGCGAAAAAAGCTTAAAACAGAGGGAGGGGGAGGGGTCCAGCAGCTCACCAGCAAGGGAGACAGCAGTACAAATGATAAGCCTGAAATGGAGAGAGGGGGTGGGTGTTTTCGTCCGCAGAGCCTAATATTGAGAGGGGGGAACAACCTGAATCCCCCCCCCGCCGTGTACAACACCAGAGGCTACACACTTGCTAACAGGTAACCCTGAGGGGTCCACCGCAAACCTCAGACCCCGGGGGGGGGGGCGAGGGGGGGGGGGTGACGCCAAGTCTAAACGGGATAGGGGGGAGGGTTAAGTTGCGAAAACGGCCTAAAACGGAGGGAGGGGGAGGGGTCCAGCGGCTCGCCAGCAAGGGAGACAGCAGTATCAATGATAAGCCTCAAACGGAGAGAGGGGGTGGTTGTTTTGGTCCGCAGAGACAAAAAATTTGAGGGGGGGAGGGGTTTTGGCGTCATCCCCCCCCCCCTTCTTAGGTTTCAGTGCACCCCTTACCACTTTTTGCCTTCAGCCTGCCACGTGAAAAGTGAAAAACCTAAATCTCCTCCCCCCCCCCCCCGTGTTCAACTCCAGAGGCTACATACTTGCTGATAGGTAGGTTGCTCAGGCCTTGTGGGGGATGTGCCAAAGTTCAAACCTACATCTCGGCTTTTTGTCAATCAGGTGTGCTTTGTCTATCATACTATGGTCGGACCAGTGGTCAGTGGTGTTGTAATAAGATCGCAGAAGCTGCCGTGTCTGTCAACAAAAAGAGTGGTTGATTGATGCATGTGCATGTGCAAATGCGGCTAGACGAGCTTCGGGCCCCCCCAAACCCTTGGCTCACTGTGACATGAAGGTGCCTGTCCAGTTGCTGCCCTTCTGTTGGGCTGGATCATTGGTGCTGGGTCATGCTGGCTGTTCCTCCTGCTGGGCTGGGCTGCGGCTGTCAACAACAATACTCTGCCTCAAAACCACAAGGAACATACCTGCAGAACAGCGCAGCAACAAGATGTCAGCACAGCAAAGGAGAGGGGGGTCGACCACTGCCCCAGTGCTGGCTTATGACGCCCTGTTGCTGGCCCTTCTCCAACGTGTGACCTTGTGTGACTGACACCTGTTTCAAACACTTGCAGTTGTCGCACACGTGACTCGATCAAGTGAGATATTGAGGAAGTGAAAGAACAAAGAGAGTGGTTAGTCACATGTCCTATGGTCTGTGCTGGATATTCAATACTGCCAGGCTATCACAGTGCCTTGTTGTTGCTGCTCTCAACCGCCCGCTCTCCATTGTATCTCATGTGGTGTATGTGTTGTATGTGCTGTTTGTATATGGTGCTGATTGGGTGTATTGTAAGCAATTATGTCTTGAGTCAGGCTGACAAGAAGGCATTATTGAAAATGTACCCGTTGACAATGTTGGGAAGTTGGCATCTGGCGTCAGAGTGCATTGAACATGATTGCACTCTGACCCAACCACATGTTTGGGCCCGTTGGGGTTGATGAGTTCAGGCAAAACTGTTCTGTGTTGTGTGTGTCACAAGATTCTGCATGCACTACGCCCAAGGAACACAGAACGTTGCTCAGTATTGTTACATCGGTCACCAACAGATGGATGGTGAACTCACTGACCCAAACACACCATGATGCAGCAGCACATTCACAACCTACTGATGACTGCTCAAACATCTGTCTGGAGTGAGGGATTGGAAACGGCGGCAACAGGTGACGACTTATTCTTTTGCTCTACGTCATTGCAACCCATGCAGCCACAGGCCACACGTGTTCAGCTCGCCATATGAGACAAGTCTCAATTGGGCCTGATGGCATCCTTCTTCATGGGCCTGATGGCATCCTTCTTCACCCACAAGCCAGCATCCCAGCATTTTGCGTTTCTGCCATGGAGGTCAACGCAGTCGGGGAGTGTCTGTTCTGGCAGGGCATAGACAACAAGCTCCACCTTGGCAGAGGGAGTACTACCGAAGTTGATCTTGCCTGCCAGCACCCATGAGGTGGTTGTCATTGTGTTGCTTGCAACCACCCACTGCTTGGACTGGGCTTCATTCATATTCTGCATAGCTCCGCATGCAGATGCTCCAGTGGAGACAAACACCAGGTCAGTGATATTTGCAACACTACGCTTTGGAGACACAAGGTTGATGTGAATTGCATTGAAGTAGTCTGTGGGTCGCACACCGTTGACCATGACACCACCATTCTTGGAAAGGGTCCATGCGACTTGAGAAGATTGGCCATTGACATTGAAGATATAGCCTGAGCCTGCTGTGTACTTCAGCATGAAGGGGTAAGTGCTGCCTGTACGCGGAGCAGTAGTAGAGAAAGCCTTGGGCCCTCCTGCAGGGGCTATGGACACCGTCTTTCTGTCGAACTGAGCCTTAACCATGATGCCAACCTTCTCTGTGAATCCTGTAGGCACTGCATTGTTCTTGCAGATCCTTGTGTCTGCAGAAAAAAACATTGCAATACAACACATCAATGCCGTCAATATTGGGGGGGGGGAGGATACTTTCACCGCTGGATGAACTGGATATGGCCGCCATGTATTCACCATCTTGTGTCAGGATACCCAATTGTATCACACTAAGTGCTAGCTGATGTTTCTGGGTATTTATCTAGTTCTGTTGAATCACCTGGGCGTTCGGCGCGCGCACGGCGAATATCTGGGAAAGAAACCCTGGCTCCATCTTGGCCTTGGGGACCCTGGGGACCAGTTGGACCAGTTGGACCCACAACACCAAACCCTGCGATCAATAAACCCAGGCAACTCACGGTAAGTAGGTGCATTTTTGATAGTTGATAGCAGCATCCAAACATCTCGTTGTAGGCTTTAGGGTTAACTGTTGGCAAGACACACATGTCCCTTGCGAGCTGGTCAGTTGCGAGCTGGTCAGTGGCAGACTATTTCATCATGTCTCACCTGGGTTACCAGTTGGACCAGTTGGACCAACCACTCCAATTCCTGGAAAAAGAAGGTACAGAAAAGGAAGGTGAAGAAAAATGACAGGTTAACAACATGTCACAAGTTATAAATTAACAATGATCAACAACCAATATGCAGCAACAACACATGCCCTGCCAATACAACGAGTTGGTGGGGAGTTATTGGTTGGGAGAACGGTTGGGAGAAGCCTCAGGCTTAGCCTGTAACGAAGTGGCAGCTTCAAGTGAAGTGTGTATGTGAACACTCACCCGGGATGCCCTGGTTGCCCTGGTCGCCCTTGTCGCCCTGGTCGCCCTTGTCGCCTTGGTCGCCCTGGTCGCCCTGGTCGCCCTGGTCGCCCTGGTCACCCTTGTCGCCCTGGTCGCCCTGGTCACCCTTGTCGCCCTGGTCGCCCTTGTCGCCCTGGTCACCCTGGTCGCCCTGGTCACCCTTGTCGCCCTGGTCACCCTTGTCGCCCTGGTCGCCCTTGTCGCCCTGGTCGCCCTTGTCGCCCTGATGCAGCAAGCACAACAGCTTTTGTAAATAATATATGACCCAACAACCCAAGTACGCCCAAATGCATATTGTGTTGATAAAAGCAAACAACCCTCACCTCTGACATTGTGGCAGAGTGAAAGAACTATAGTGCTTACACGCAACAATAAACGCTTGGTATGAGTGAGTCGAAGACCGAGCATCCAATGTAATCCCACACAGTCAATTGTCGTCTTGGTATGGGCATTTTATCTGAGAGTGAATAGTCCGAAGTTTTTTCACACAGTCAGTTACCTGATCGCCCTGGTCGCCCTTGTCGCCCTGGTCGCCCTTGTCGCCCTGGTCGCCCTGGTCGCCCTGGTCGCCCTTGTCGCCCTGGTCACCCTTGTCGCCCTGGTCACCCTTGTCGCCCTGGTCGCCCTTGTCGCCCTGGTCGCCCTTGTCGCCTTGGTCGCCCTGGTCGCCCTTGTCGCCCTGATGCAGCAAGCACAACAGCTTTTGTAAATACATGAATATGACCCAACAACCCAAGTACGCCCAAATGCATATTGTGTTGATAAAAGCAAACAACCCTCACCTCTGACATTGTGGCAGAGTGAAAGAACTATGGTGCTTACACGCAACCATAAATGCTTGGTATGAGCGAGACGAAGACCGAGCATCCAATGTAATCCCACACAGTCAATTGTCGTCTTGGTATGGGCATTTTATTTGAGAGTGAATAGTCCGAAGTTTTTTCACACAGTCAGTTACCTGGTCGCCCTGGTCGCCCTTGTCGCCTTGGTCGCCCTGGTCACCCTTGTCGCCCTGGTCGCCTTGGTCGCCCTTGCCACCCTGATGCAGCAAGCACATGTCATGTTTCGTGGACATTGCTACCTAGCCCAAATGTAAGAAGAGCAAAAGACGTGGAGACATGACATTGTAATAGGTTATGCCATAAACATGAATAACAAGATACAAAAAAACATGTGTTGGTCTTTGTTTACCTGGTTGCCTTGGAAGCCTTGGTTTCCTTGAGGGCCCGTGGGACCCACCACAGTGAAGCCTAGTGTACAACATACAAAACAACAGCTGGTGTCAACAATCACATAGGGTGAACACATAATTACATATTTGGGGATGTTTCACTCAAAGGAATCCCAATGCTGAAATTCATCCACTCGGACCCGATGCAAGAAAACATGAGAGTCAACAAAAGTGATTCAGCTCAACTCCCCTTACCTGGGTCGCCCTGGTCGCCCTGGTCACCCTGGTCGCCCTGGTCGCCCTGGTCGCCCTGGTCGCCCTTGTCGCCTTGGTCGCCCTTGTCGCCCTGGTCACCCTTGTCGCCCTGGTCGCCCTTGTTGCCTTGGTCGCCCTGGTCGCCCTGGTCACCCTTGTCGCCTTGGTCACCCTTGTCGCCCTGGTCGCCCTTGTCGCCCTGGTCGCCTTGGTCACCCTGGTCACCCTTGTCGCCCTGATGCAGCAAGCACAAGGAGCTTTTGTAAATACATGAATATGACCCAACAACCCAACGCCCAAATGCATCTTGTGTTGATAGAAGCAAACAACCCTCACCTCTGACATTGTGGCAGATTGAAAGATTTATAGTGCTTACACGCAACAATAAATGCTTGGTATGAGCGAGACGAAGACTGAGCATCCAATGTAATCCCACACAGTCAATTGTCATCTTGGTATGGGCAATTTATCTGAGAGTGAATAGTCCGAAGCTTTTTCATACATTCAGTTACCTGGTCGCCCTGGTCGCCCTTGTCGCCTTGGTCGCCCTGGTCACCCTTGTCGCCCTGGTCACCCTGGTCGCCCTTGTCGCCTTGGTCGCCCTGGTCCCCCTTGTCGCCTTGGTCGCCCTGGTCGCCCTTGTCGCCTTGGTCGCCCTGATGCAGCAAGCACAACAGCTTTTGTAAATACATGAATATGACCCAACAACCCAACGCCCAAATGCATCTTGTGTTGATAAAAGCAAACAACCCTCACCTCTGACATTGTGGCAGAGTGAAAGAACTATGGTGCTTACACGCAACAAAACATTTGGTATGAGCGAGACGAAGACTGAGCATCCAATGTAATCCCACACAGTCAATTGTCGTCTTGGTATGGGCATTTTTTCTGAGAGTGAATAGTCCGAAGTTTTTTCACACAGTCAGTTACCTGGTCGCCCTGGTCGCCCTTGTCGCCCTGGTCACCCTTGTCGCCCTGGTCACCCTTGTCGCCCTGGTCGCCTTGGTCGCCCTTGTCGCCCTGGTCGCCCTGGTCACCCTTGTCGCCCTGGTCACCCTTGTCGCCCTGATCGCCCTGGTCACCCTGGTCGCCCTGGTCGCCCTTGCCACCTTGGTTGCCCTGATGCAGCAAGCACACAAAATGTGATGCTGATACAGGGAAATCACCTAGCGACCCAACATGTAATGAGGACAAGACTTCTAAGCTCACAAACCACTTGAAAGCCCTTATGTAATTGCTACCTAACCCCAATGTGAGAAGGGCAAAACTTGAGGTGAAGACATGACATTGCGATAGGCTATGCCATGGACGCTTGTCACAAGCATTATTTCGTGTGACGTATTGGGCATGTTGGTCTTTGTTTACCTGGAATCCTTGGAACCCTTGGTCTCCCTGAGGGCCTTTAGGGCCCGTGGGACCCACCACAGTGAAGCCTAGTGTACCACAAATGAAACAACAACTTTTGTCAACAATCATGTAGAGTGAACACACAAATCATGATTGGTAATGTATGAACAAAAGCAATCCCAATGCTCATTTATATTCAGCCGTCATACCCGGACATTGACAAAGCGCGAGGTGACAACATGTCGAGCTCAACTCCCCTTACCTGGGTTACCCTGGTCTCCTTGGTCGCCCTTGGTGCCTTGGTCACCCTGTACAACAAGCATATGTCATATTTTGTTGAGATAGCCAAGAAAAGCTAGCCTCCTGCATTGCCGGGCTGGAGAGGGCATGCCAATATTCCATGATGCAATTTTTGTTATCAGCGTGCAATGTGTGACAAACACTGAGCATTCGCCACCTCCACCGTCGCCTCTGAAACTGTGGTGAAACTGTGGCAAGTCAATTTTCGTCTAGCTTTGTTACCTGATCGCCCTGGTCACCCTTCTCACCTGGTCGCCCTTGTCGCCCTGGTCGCCCTGGTCGCCCTTGTCGCCCTGGTCGCCCTGGTCGCCCTTGTCGCCCTGGTCGCCCTGGTCGCCCTTGTCGCCCTGGTCGCCCTGGTCGCCCTGGTCGCCCTGATGCAGCAAGCACAAGAGCTTTTGTAATTACATGAATATGACCCAACAACCCAAGTACGCCCATATGCATCTTGTGTTGATAGAAGCAAACAACCCTCACCTCTGACATTGTGGCAGATTGAAAGATTTATAGTGCTTACACGCAACATTTAATGCTTGGTATGAGCGAGACAAAGACTGAGCATCCAATGTAATCCCACACAGTCAATTGTCGTCTTGGTATGGGCATTTATCTGAGAGTGAATAGTCCGAAGTTTTTTCACACAGTCAGTTACCTGGTCGCCCTGGTCGCCCTTGTCGCCTTGGTCGCCCTTGTCGCCCTTGTCGCCCTGGTCACCCTGGTCACCCTTGTCGCCCTGGTCACCCTTGTCGCCCTGGTCGCCCTTGTCGCCTTGGTCGCCCTGGTCGCCCTTGTCGCCCTGATGCAGCAAGCACAAGGAGCTTTTGTAAATACATGAATATGACCCAACAACCCAAGTACGCCCATATGCATCTTGTGTTGATAGAAGCAAACAACCCTCACCTCTGACATTGTGGCAGATTGAAAGATGTATAGTGCTTACACGCAACATTTAATGCTTGGTATGAGCGAGACGAAGACTGAGCATCCAATGTAATCCCACACAGTCAATTGAGGTCTTGGTATGGGCATTTATCTGAGAGTGAATAGTCCGAAGTTTTTTCACACAGTCAGTTACCTGGTCGCCCTGGTCGCCCTTGTCGCCTTGGTCGCCCTGGTCGCCCTTGTCGCCCTGGTCACCCTTGTCACCCTGGTCACCCTTGTCGCCTTGGTCACCCTTGTCGCCCTGGTCGCCCTTGTCGCCTTGGTCGCCCTTGTCGCCCTGATGCAGCAAGCACAACAGCTTTTGTAAATACATGAATATGACCCAACAACCCAACGCCCAAATGCATCTTGTGTTGATAAAAGCAAACAACCCTCACCTCTGACATTGTGGCAGAGTGAAAGATTTATAGTGTTTACACGCAACAATAAATGCTTGGTATGAGAAAGACAAAGACTGAGCATCCAATTCTCCCACACAGTCAATTGTCATCTTGGTATGGGCATTTTATCTGAGAGTGAATAGTCCGAAGTTTTTTCACACAGTCAGTTACCTGGTCGCCCTTGTCGCCCTGGTCGCCCTGGTCGCCCTTGTCGCCCTTGTCGCCCTGGTCACCCTTGTCGCCTTGGTCGCCCTGGTCCCCCTTGTCGCCTTGGTCGCCCTGGTCACCCTTGTCGCCCTGGTCGCCTTGGTCGCCCTGGTCCCCCTTGTCGCCTTGGTCGCCCTGGTCACCCTTGTCGCCCTGGTCGCCTTGGTCGCCCTGGTCGCCCTGGTCGCCCTTGTCGCCCTGGTCGCCCTGATGCAGCAAGCACAAAAGCTTAAGTAAATACATGAATATGACCCAACAACCCAAGTACGCCCAAATGCATCTTGTGTTGATAAAAGCAAACAACCCTCACCTCTGACATTGTGGCAGAGTGAAAGATTTATAGTGTTTACACGCAACAATAAATGCTTGGTATGAGCGAGACAAAGACTGAGCATCCAATTCTCCCACACAGTCAATTGTCATCTTGGTATGGGCATTTTATCTGAGAGTGAATAGTCCGAAGTTTTTTCACACAGTCAGTTACCTGGTCGCCCTTGTCGCCCTGGTCGCCCTGGTCGCCCTTGTCGCCCTGGTCACCCTGGTCACCCTTGTCGCCTTGGTCGCCCTGGTCCCCCTTGTCGCCTTGGTCGCCCTGGTCACCCTTGTCGCCCTGGTCGCCTTGGTCGCCCTGGTCCCCCTTGTCGCCTTGGTCGCCCTGGTCACCCTGGTCGCCCTGGTCGCCTTGGTCGCCTTGGTCGCCCTTGTCGCCCTGGTCGCCCTTGTCGCCTGGTCGCCCTGATGCAGCAAGCACAAAAGCTTAAGTAAATACATGAATATGACCCAACAACCCAAGTACGCCCAAATGCAGGTTGATAGGGATGGTCTGGGGTAAAACTCGTTTCAGGCACTCGGTGGACCTGCTGAAGCTGGGCACAAGGGGGAGTTTTAGCCTGACTCACCCACACACCCAGGACTCAAAGTGAAGTTAAGTAATAACGTTTTATAGCATATATAATGTGAACTTAAAAGTTATAAGGCTCAGGCGCTCTGGCTAAAAAGTTGGTAAAACTGCTGGGTAAAGCTGCTCCTCTGTGTAATGGCTTGAGCCTGAACCATATAACAGTAACAGTAATCAGCCTCTAAAGATAGCTACTTATTCAAACGCTGACACCAGAGTTCAAGCGCTGACACCAGGCTGCGTTCACCCTTGCTTTCCTCACCCTGGCTACCCTGCTAGGCCGTCAGCGGTTGGTCGATTTTTCCGTAACCCACTGAAAGCTTACAACAGTAACATTTCACACGGTCGGTTGCGTGTTGAGCTTACCTGATCTCCCTGGGAACCTTGGTCGCCTTGGAAGCCTTGGAAGCCGCGGGCGCCGGTAGGGCCAGTGGGGCCCACTACACCAAATCCTGTGGGGCAATTTGTACAAGAATACACATTGTTGGTGCACGCAATAATCTCTGCAGAATCAACCATTTGACGTACCGGTTGATGACGATAGGTCATAGAGGAGTCAAGCATAACTGTAAGTACCGCTGTACATGTATGTAACGCAGGCACAGTGAGAAGGAGCAACCACAGTACCATCTGACCACAGCAGGAGCAGAAGCTCTCCCTCAAGGTTGGTTCATGGGCATATAAAGATTTCTATATTTATATGTAAGTAGGTAAGTAAGTAACTACGCCTATCGAACCACTGGCATAAGGTTAAGGTTCATAAGGCTGAGAGGGGTGTGCATGCATAACTTTGAATAACAACTCCACCAAATGTGGTGTCTCAAGCACTTATGCAAGTAGCACCCTCAACACCTTACCTGGAGCTCCTGTGGGTCCAGTGGGTCCAGCCGGTCCGGTGGGTCCAGCCACTTCCGTGACCACTGTAGGGCAAACAATGGCAGTCCTGTGAGTGCTGTTTTCCTGTATGCTTTCGGTCATATGAGGTTTGGCAGGTGAAAAATCCTCGATGGGATGACATTGCCCATGTGCACCCCACGCCCTCCAACCTGCAGTAGGCTATAAAGGAACTTACTTGGTGCATTTAGGTGAGGATCAGAGGTGGGCCCTGCATGGACCAATGCAGCAGGAAAGAACAAGCATGGAGCCTGGTGGGTTTGAAGCTCAAGTTGCGCAGGGTGCAATATTATCGCGGCAGTCAAGCTTGTGTAGATTGGTCGTGCGGGGGCATGATGACTATGGCTGCTGCAAGCTGGTTTGTAACATCAGCTTACTTGGTCCTCTTGGCTTGTGAACAAAGACTGGACCTGCGTGCATGGAATGGCAACAAAAGCATGTGTTGGAGTTGGTGTTCAACAATGGTAGACAGTAGCAGAATCAAAGTAGTACCCCGTGACAGCCAGTAGTAGAATTCAGTGGTGGCAGCAGCAATAGTAGCAGTCAGTAGTAGTCTGTAGTAGAAGTGGTAGAGATAGAAGTAAAACAGTAGTGTGGTGCTGCTTTGCTCATTAAGAGGCGAGTGTCCAGGCCAGGTGAGACCAAGTCAGGGTTGTGTTGAGCAGCTGGACTTGTACAACTGGGAGGTGTGCCTATGTACAGAGGGTGTGGCATTACCATCATAAGGTTGGGGTTTTGGACGGTACACATGCTGGTGATCGTCCAAGTCATGCATATCATAGGGGCCACGCTGGTGGATCTTGTGCCCGTGATATCTGTCATGGTCTCTGAACTCATGGGTAGCATGATATCCATAGTCATAGTCTCTGTATGCAGAAGGAATCTTCCTGCGTCTGGAAACTGCGATTGGGGGAGGCAGTGCAGAAATTAGCCCCTGAAACACCCATCACGTGCATTATGTGCTGCTTTATCCAACTCTACACAGTGATAAAATACTTCCATTGGCACAGCTCGTTCTGGGTTCCGCCCCTTTGCCAGTTCCGCAATAAGGTCGAATGGCTCCGCTGCGACATGAATCATTGTCGCAAACCTGCCTACCTGCATTGGCATGTGGCTGGGCATCTGCGAATGCCACAACGCAAACCAGCAGGGAGAAGAGAAGAACCTTCATTTCCTGCAGCCATCACACAGACAAACGGGAGTTTTCGAACGCAGCCACTGTTTCAGATAATCTCTACGGGTGAGCATGTCTACGGGTGAGCAATAATCTCTACGGGTGAGCTAGTGTACCCACCTTGGCAGCGGCGCCCTGGCGGCGTTTGCCACGCAGCCCACTCAAGGGCGAATGTGGTTGATGGCTCAGAACGATGTCGGTCGTAACGTATCTTCCACAAGCCCGAAGGCCCCTTAGAGGGAAGAGAGAGACACCAAGAACGATGCAAAACCTTGGCGATTGCTGCCGGGCTCGCCAAATGCTTCGTGACCTGGTTCACCATCTGTGAAGCCAGCTATTTAATTTGTTTTGCTCAGTGGGACGGCGGTGCAGTGGCCACTGTCCCACAGCGTATCGCCCTGCATCCACGACAACGTCAGACATGCACCAAAGCAAATGTCAAAGATGCTTTAAAAATTACAGAAGAAGAAGCTGAAAGGTGTAGTCCGGAGGACAGGAGAAGGGGGGATGAGCGACATTTGACAACGATGTCGACGTCGCAATAGCTTTTTCAATGCAATGCATGACTTCGGGATTGCAATTTTCTAAATTGTGAGATCTGTAGATTAAACGTGCCCGCGGCCTATGTTGCTGCTGCACATGCTGTGGCTCCATTGCACAAGCTTGTCAACTTATCAAGCAACTGCTCATATATACAGGCGCATCCTTCAGCGAACCTGGTACCTGTCTCCTGCAATCTACCAGCGCCTCTCGCCCTCTCCTCCGGAACAGAGACAATCACAACCACTGCTGAAGAAGGTTTAGTTGTCAGAAAGATATTATTGTTAAACAAGACATATCTCCTGCAACATCCAATACAGCTGCTGCAGTGTATGAGCGATGACGATCATCAGAACATAAACAGAGGTTTGGAAGGCTGGACTTTTTTTCAGGCAAACCGGAAACAGGTCTCTCCCCCAAATGTGCCTGTTGCCTGTCTGCCTGCTGGGAAGGCCTTACCTCCCCACTCTTCTCCCCCCCCCCCCCAAACTTCCCATACATGCAAGGAAAGTAGCCAGCACCTTTTGGCTCATGGTCCCAGTGCTTCCTTTCTGCCTGTCCCTTTATTTTTTGAGACGCAGGCTCCCCTCTTTCTTGAAGGACGACTCAAACACCATCACTATATCTATATCAATCTCTATATCAACCAATTGTCCACCATCATAATTTGAAAGAATGCCCCTCAGGGATGCATACTCATCGCACGTGTGTACACAGTACTGTGTACACAGTACAGTAGGCTTGGAGAATCGTCACGGCACTTGAGTATACGGCAATGTTGACATTGTCGACATCCTACTTCTGCAGTATACAACCTCCGTTGCAGGTGCGAACGTGAACACGACATTTGTGCACCCAGCTGGTGTTGTCTTGCCGCTGAGCCGACCATGGCATATAAGCGGACCAGCCGCACCAACAAAAGAGCTTTGAGGGGCACCATCACAGAAGTCCGTGCCAGGGCCCGGGAACAATATGTGTACCCAGCGGTAACATTAATTATTGTAACACCCCCCCCCTCCCCCCCAAATAGGCCTAGGTACTGCAGTACAGCATCGACCTCCATATAAGACAGGCTGGTGCTGTGGAGTGTTTGCAGGTGGTGGTTGTGTGGTCCATTATGATTTTGCGGCAGGCAAAGTTGATGATGTTTGGCACAAAAGGCAGGCAAAGTTGATGATGTTTGGCACAAACTGCAGACAGCAACAGCACACATCCCATCAGCAGTAGTAGCACCACATGCAGGTTGGAACATGGCCGCTCCTGCACTGACTGTGTATACAGTCATAATTGTTACGCCACGTATCTTGCGTGCAGCACTGGTTTCATGCTGACAGACGGTCGAGTGGTTGCACCATTTCCAGAACGTTCACATCTCTTTAGCCTACTTTTCGCCAGGACATTCATGGTCGATGTACATCATCACGTCATCCCCCAGCCAGCATGCCTTACGAAAGTGCTGGCCTTTTTCCAACACTACTGGGTCAACAACATGACATTTGCCGCAGCCCATGGGTAGTCAGGATCGCATCCTGGAGTCTGTACTGCCAGGGCAGACTAGTCCCCAGGGAGGCCAGAGGCGACAGCTGTCGCATCTGGCGCCAGCAGTTCTATAAGAAGAAACGGGGATTTCTCTGTTTCTGGCCCAGTTCGCCCCCTGGTGGCCGTCTCAGTGTCGAAGCATGCTATTTCCCCAGGCACTGGACGCGACAGCCACCCAACGCAGCTGGTTACACGTGGAAAAAGCAAGATTTTCTGTCATTGAACTCGCGGCAGTGCGCGTCCTGCGCTGCAAGAGCTTGAAAACTTCGTTTCGGGGACCCCTGCTTCCTGTACTGTTGTCGCTGTTGCAAGGCAAGAAGTGGACCTGAAGGATTGAAGGTATTGAAGGTGTTACAGGCGTTATCTGCGTTCCGGGCAGGGGTATCGTATTCTCCTTTCCGCTCTCAACTACCACTGACGTCACCACTACTACTAGTA
The DNA here is from genome assembly GCA_007449985.2 of Desmodesmus armatus. NCBI lineage: Eukaryota > Viridiplantae > Chlorophyta > Chlorophyceae > Sphaeropleales > Scenedesmaceae > Desmodesmus > Desmodesmus armatus. The sequence goes on from VIIQ02000089.1 coordinate 45,607, forward strand.
GTACTGCTATACTGTACTGCTGTAGTACTGCTGTATACTGTACTGCTCTCCTCCAGCCTTCTCCCTTCTGTGACCTTGGATCTACCTGCAGTAAGACTGTCGACATACAGAAGGTTAGGCCTCAGCCGTTAAGCCCTGCATGTAGGCATTTACTTCCATTCTCTGGACGTAGGTCCACCACCACCCAGGAAATCTCCAAGAGCACAAGTCAGGCCGGCAGTGTGTCCAAGGCTGAAAGGGCAGGGCTGCAAAACCCTGCATGCAAGACAGCCTAAGCGGTGTGGGCGCAACATAAACCACAGCCGAATGCACAGCGCCATACGTGCACCTTCTGCCTCAGGGCACAAGCTGCTCGCTGTCACACCTGAGCATCTGCCATAGAGCCTAGAGGCCAGGTCAGGCTGGCGTCGGCACGGAGGGGTTGAAGGGGGCTCATCAGGAGTACACCATGACGGGAGGGAGGGTGGGAAGCGAAGAGCTATGTCAGCACACAGTTACCCAGGAAAAAACGCAACAAGAATGCGGGCCAATTGCTGGGACTATAGGCAATTGGCCTCGAGGTCACACGGTCCAGCGTTGACCGGTCACACGTCCCAGCTGGACCGTGTGGAGCATCCAGCATACATAGATTCCAGTCAGCACAGCGACAACAGCACTTTGCCTACAGCCTGCGGCTTAGGGCAAAGTTTTGCTTGTTCACTGAAGTGTGCATGTCACTGGATATGAACCCAGCTCACCTTGCTGTCACCCAGCAGCAGATCGAGTCTTGTTCAGCTGTTTGCTGGCACTTGCTACTCCTGCTTGGCGTCAAAGCTTTCCAGGGCTGTGCCTTCGAGTTGGGGGTGCAAAGTGTGGGCCTGCTGAGGGGTCCCCTTCAACATCTAGGTGCCAGCTGGCAAGGCGCACAGCTGCTGTTGTTGGGATGTTGTGTGCTGCTGGCTTGGCGTGTGCATGTGCGTGACACAGGCTTTGCTGTCTGCAGAAGTCTCTGGTTTGGGCTGCACAGGACACAGTTGCTTTGAGAATCTTCTCTGCCACCCCTGATACCAGCCACCGCGCACAGCGTCACACACAGTGCAGGTGTACTGCGAGGTCAGCTGACAACCATGGGAAATCACACATTCCATCTCCTCCTGGTGGCCGCCAGGCAGGTGGCAGCGCACGTGCAAAGGCCATGCGCGCCTTGTCTTGCGAATCTCCTCGCGAACCGCTGGTACTCCTAGGCAGCTTGAAAGCAGCACAAGCACAGGACAAACCACCACCCAGCAATCAGGAAAGCCGGCATGAGGTACCATCAGGGTGCAGCAACAGTAAAGCAAAGTAAGGCGGCCTGCCACCACCAGCCACCCACTGCTGTCTGCCAAAAACAGCTAAAAGGAGGAGCACGCCCACAACCGCACGGTCACTTACAGATCAGCGCCTGGGGCCAGCCCGGCCGAACGGCTTGAAGGGGAAAGGTGGGCGGGGTTGACGGGGTGCCGGCAGGTATGAAACCTGTGCTCGTCACACCGTAGCGCCAGCACACATCCTGCTGCCCTTGGGGGCTCGAGGCTCGGCCATCTGCCCATACTGGGGCAGCATGTACTGTGGCTGCAGGAGCTGAGGCGGCATAACCTGAGGCTGCAGCAGCTGGTCCTGAAGCATCTGTGGCTGCCGCATTTTTGGGGCCATTGCCTGCGGCTGGGCCAGTCCTGCCGCTCCCGCCGCCATCACACATGCACCATGCTGTCCGGCAAAGAGCACTGCTCCCTGTTGTCCCTCAGGGCTGCAGTGCAGCGCACCCACCACAGCCTAAGCATGTTGCAGTGCCGCATAACCCTCTGCTGGGTTCTGCACTAACAGGCCCTGCGCCAACACGGCCTGCTAGATCCTCTGTGTCAAACTGCTGTTGCCATCCGTAGGCCTGTTGCTGACGGTGTCACATGCCGCCTTCATACCCGTCCAACAGACTCTTGCCAGCCCAGCTTCGAAAAAACTACAAACACCCGCGCCTATCCGCCGCTTGATTTGGCAACTTTCACACCAAGCCTGCAACAGTCCTAGCATGTAACAGCACTGTGCTAGACGTCTCAGCATCACTTCAATCAAACATAGATTCAATTCACTTTAATTCAACATAGATTCAGGTGACCTGCCATTTGTATCATAGTGCGGGCATGCCTGTCCTGAAGAGCGCATCATGGCTGCCCTCAAGCAACTGGGCGCACAAGCTGTGCTGCCGCAACAAGGAGACTGCAGGCTTCTGGGGTATGTCACACTGCCCACAAAGGCTTCACCCCAAGTAGGGCAATGTGACATACCCGCAAGTTGGAGTATACCCATGCACCACGTACTGCTTCAGCATGTTAAGAGGTTGGCACAAGTTGACGAGTTATGGCTGCCACAAGTTGACGACTTGTTCTCCGTAGGGTGGCCCAGCTACAAAGGAAACAAACCAACAACAGGCTGCTGCACCTTGCCATGAGCCCCTGCAGGCAAGCCGCTTCATGAAGCACGAGCATGTCAGACACCCTCTTTGCCAGCCCGGACCGCAAATAGCAACCAGGCAGTGATTGTAAGCAGCAGCCACCGGGTCTAAGCAAGCATGACCTGTTTCAGGCCGACCCACTGGGCCGGACAGTGGAACAAGATATCCCATGACCAAGAGCTGCTGATGGTGCAAGGCTGGGGCATGGCCAGCGCAGCACCTGCATCACACGGCTGGCGCCAGAGGCGACAGTACAGCATCGACCTCCTTATAAGCCAGGCTTGTGCTGTGTAATGTTTGCAGGTGTGAGTTGTGTTTTTTAATATGAATGTGTGGCAGGCAAAGTTGATGTTGTTTGGCACCATCTGCTGACAGGGAGGCACAAACTGCAGACAGCATGCTAGCAACAGCACATATATGTGGGGATACATTCCCCCAGCAGTAGCACCACAGCTCGTTCAGGTTGGACCTTTACCGCTCCTGCATGGAGTGTGTATACCGTAATGTTGACTATCAACGCCACGTATCTTGCGTGCAGCAGGCGTGCGGGACACACCTGTTGGCGTTCCCCACCACTCTTTTTTTCTACAACACTCTGATACCCAGGATGGGCTACATGTAGCCTACAACAGCACTACCAAGCCTGCGCGGACACTACAAAGGCACTACAAAGTCACAGAACTACATATATGTAGTGCCCTATGACGCGTGAGCTGGGAAAATGGCCCAAAACACCCAGCCAGCCTACAAATTTCCTTTTATTACTATTACAAGGGGTAATACCACTGACATGCACATTGCCAGAGGTGGGTGTGGCTTGCCCCCAGGCAGCGCTGCCACACTGAGTGCACGCACATGCTGTACTGCATGTAGAAGGGTATATCATTGCTGTGCAGCACATGCTGAGGCAGCATGTGTGATGTTGTGTGCAATTAGGGGCCACCTAGGGCTACGCTACTGAGTAGCGCATGCCGTGTCGGACATGGAGCGGCATCAGCTGCAGCACCACTAGTTGTTGAACTGCCGCCAGCAGTACTGCCTTGACTAGTCCTGCCTTGCCACCATGCATGAAGTAACATTACACCTCGCGTGCAGCTGCACAGCTCAACAAGTGGCCCACCAGTGCATCTCTAGGCCACTCCACCCCTCCACCCCACATCAGCCTGGCCTCCCCAGCCCCATCCCTCCATTGCTGCTAGACGCTGCAAGCGCAAAACCCTCGAGTAAAATGTAATTGATGTCCCTAGGTTGCCACCTTTGCTAGTGGCTTTGCTGGCCAGCCCATGGTTTGGCGAGCATGGGGGCCAGGTCCCCATTTCAAATGGCAGATGGCATGGCCAATGCTGCCCCTTCCAGAATCTCCACCTAACAATGATCTCCCCACTCCAATTGGGGTTGCAACCCCTCCAGTACGCAACAAGCTGAAGGCGCCCTTTGAAACCCTTCGGCATCATGTACATGGTGTTCTGGCATGCTCATTTTGTGAGCGGCATTGCTGTGGGGGGTGAGCGCAAAGTGCAACTTGAAGAGCCCTCACCATGGCTGATCCTGTCCCTCCTACAAGCCCCATCCCATAATGACCTCCCCACCCCAACCCCTCCAGTACGCACCACACTGACTGCACAAAACCCTGCGACATCATGTATATGATGGTTTGGCATGCTTTTGCTCGGAGCGCCATTGCTGTGTGGGGCCAGCATGAAGTGCAACTTGAAGAGCCCACCATGGCCTGCCCCTCTCACAATCCCCACCCCACAATGACCTCCCCACCCCAACCCCACCAGCACTAGTGCGCAACAAGGTGACTGCACAGAATTCAGCGGCATCATGAATATTATGTTCTGGCATGCTCATTTTGTGAGCGGCATTGCTGTGTGGGGCGAGCTTGAAGTACAACTTGAAGATCCCACACCATGGCCAATCCTGCCCCTCTCAAAAGCCCCACCCTATAATGACCTCTCCACCCCAACCCCTCCTGTACGCAACACGCTGAGGGCGCAAGACCCTCCGGCATCATGCATATGATGTTGTGTGTGGGGGGGGCGCTTTTGGTCAGCGGCTTTGCTGTGTGGGGCGAGAGTGAGGTGCAAGAGCCCACACCATGGCCCTTCCTGCCCCTCTCACAATCCCCACCTCACAACGACCTCCCCAACCCAACCCCACCAGTGCGCAACAAGGTGACTGCACAAAAACCTGCGGCATCATGTATATTATGTTCTGGCATGCTCGTGTTGTGAGCGGCATTGCTGTGTGGGGCAAGCTTGAAGTACAATTTGAAGATCCCACACCATGGCCAATCCTGCCCCTCTCACAAGCCCCACCCTATAATGACCTCTCCACCCCAACCCCTCCAGTACGCAACACGCTGAGGGCGCAAAACCCTCCGGCATCATGCATATGATGTTGTGTGTGTGGGGGGGGGGGGGCTTTTGGTGAGCGGCTTTGCTGTGTGGGGCGAGCTTGAAGTACAACTTGAAGATCCCACACCATGGCCAATCCTGCCCTTCTCACCAAGCCCCACCCCATAATGACCTCCCCACCCCAACCCCTCCAGTACGCAACACGCTGAGGGCGCAAAACCCTCCGGCATCATGCATATGATGTTGTGGGGGGGGGGGCGCTTTTGGTCAGCGGCTTTGCTGTGTGGGGCGAGAGTGAGGTGCAAGAGCCCGCACCATGGCCCTTCCTGCCCCTCTCACAATCCCCACCTCACAACGACATCCCCAACCCAACCCCACCAGTGCGCAACAAGGTGACTGCACAAAAACCTGCGGCATCATGTATATTATGTTCTGGCATGCTCTTGTTGTGAGCGGCATTGCTGTATGGGGCGAGCGTGAAGTACAACTTGAAGAGCCCACACCATGGCCAATCCTGCCCCTCTTGCAAGGTGATCACGAAGCCTCAGGAGCATGGCTGCTGCCGTTCCATTTGCAAGTTCCACAAGCTCGACCGATGGCATGCAGTTGAATACTACAGTGCTGCACCTGCCAACGCCAAACGGTCTGAGATGATCAGCAGATCCGTATGTGACACTTGACAGTGTGTGACACTTAGCCCCTGCTGACAGACGTTCTGGTAGTTGCGCCTCATTTCCCGAACGCCCACAATTTGGTAGCCTACTTCATGCCAGGACATCCATGGCGCAGCCATATGGTCAACGTACAACACTCACGTCATCCGCCAGCAAGCATTCCTTAAGACAGTGCTGGCAATTTTAACACAATGGGGCGACAATAGGACATTTGCAGCAGCTCATGGGCAGTCAGAATCGCATCCTGGATTTTGTATCGCTGGGCCAGAGGCCTCCGCAGGGCGGCCGTTTCGGTCAGTGGATAATTATCTTCGTCAAATTTTATATCTTTTGTATATCTTTTTTCCACGGCTGATTTTGGAACGGATGTCACGCTGTCTCTCACCATTTCAGGTCCGCGCAGATGGGCATCGGCAGTCTTGCAGCAAGGCTTCACAACATTACTATCCATGTTTTGAAACGGAATTGCGCAGCCTTGTCTGGCAATGCCGCTATTTCACCCGTGTTGTGACTTACTGCTTCTCCTGGGGGTGAAGGTCTGCCGCATCCCCATCTCCCTCCAGGGGAGGTCGATGCAATATTCCGCAACTTGGTGGATTGGGGGGCCCGGGGAGGTTGTTTCAAGCGGACACTTTCATTGCTCGGCGGTATATGAGCTTGGTCAAGTAGACACATCTGCAAGAAGGCATGCAGTAAGACCGACAAACAAGACCAGCCCCACAAACAAACACCTCCACGGCCACACACGGGGTATTGGATAGACAGTCAAACTTCTTCAAGCCAATCAATTGGTGTGCTAGCACACACAGCATGACCCAAAATAAATCCAAATATTGCTGTACTGAACCAGCCTGTACGATCCCATGCTGCTGCTCTTTCTGGCTATTGATGCAGCTGTTGCGCCATGATCAGTAGCAGTTGGTATGCTCACCAAGGGGCAAACAGGTGTTGATGATATGCACAATGCCACAGCATTCCATCCTTGCTCATGGTGGATCCGTATTACTGCTTCTGCACATGATATGCAGCAGCACAAGGTTTCATCATTGATTTATCCTGCAGTCCTGTTGCTTTATATGACTATTCCACAATGGAGTCCTCCTGAATGAACGATTACGAGGGCAGCTACTGCAGCATACATGCCGGCTGGGTGTAAACCATGAGCAAGGGCAAAAAGGCAGCAGTTTTCAGCAGTCCATATGTAAGGATGGCCAAGTTTGTGTGTGCTGACTAGGCAGCCACCGCTTCACAGTGCAGCGCAGTGTGAACATGAACCAGCTCCCTTGGGCCAGCACAGTTTGCGAAGTGCCCGCAGCAGGGATGCCGTGGTACTGCAGCCAGTTGAGCTATTTGTTGTATTTTGATGCGTGTATTAGACTGAGTCTTCTGTGTGTTGCATTGCTGATGGCTGATGCATGGCAGCATGTACGGGTTGTGACCTGCACAATAGAACGGCTACGCCCAGGTGCTGGATCTATTGATTTCAAACATAACTTGAGACCGGCCGGGGAGGCGTTCTTGTTATGCTCCTGTGCTGAGTGGTGCTCTTGTCCACCTGCGACACAGTTGCTGCTGCTGGATTGCTGCTGCAGCTGCAGCTGCTGCCCCTTGTCAGGTTGATGGGCACGGCGGGGCAGTTTTGAGTACGTACTCGAGATCAGCACCGCAGAGTACGGTTTGTACTGAGTTCAGTAGCAATTGTCAGTGATATGCTGTCCAACGTTGGACAACTGTTGTTTGCGGATGATGTAAACGATCAGATGTCCTCACGATGTCGAAGCTACAGGATTCTTTCATGCTTAATTTCTGCAACGTCCATCCTATCATCGGCTAAGCTCACGTTCGTTGGTGTGCACGGATGCTGTACTGTTCATATACATGTATATATGTTTTCACCCGCGCAGTTTTGCGGAGCACACGTGCTCGATAATACCGCTTGAACGTCGTATGGGGTCGTACAGTTGGCGATGGTTCCCGCGTTGGGGGATGGCGGTTGCGATATTCCAGCACCAGCGTCGGGCACATGTTTCGCCAGTTCTATCGTGATCCTTGTCCTTAGTTTCCTGCCAGGGCTGGGTGGCGCACAATGCTGACTTTGTCATGTGGAGGGTGAGACCTTGGCAACGTAGTTGGATCTGTACTTAACGATATTGATCCAACATAGTGGTGGTTAGTGTTGCTAAGAAGGTTGCAGAACATAAATACGTCAAATGCGTCGATCATCCCTGATCTCTCTCGCATCAGTCAAGCATTGGCGCAAACGAATGATCGGACATGACTGGTCACACGTGCACGTTACCACATGGCCAGGCATGGCAGGCGACCAAGCGGGCACCCTTGTTTGTTGCCCTGGATCTCCACTGGCCGATCATACTCCCCCGGCATAGCGCGCTTGCATGCTAGCCAGAAAAGCCCTTGCCTGCCTGCCATCATGGCCTGCCTGCCATCTGCGGCAGATCTAACTATCCTCGGACTGTCAGAATGTCAAATCTGCCGATATCGACAAATGAGGCGCACAGTCATGTGCAGCTCTTCTGGCTGACGGCTGCTTCCAGAATACCGGTGCTGTTGGCCATGGTATTACCCTTTCCAAACAGGACGGGATTTACTGTTCATTACAAACAAGCTTCTATGTTTTGGAAACACCACAGGCAACATATGCTCACAGCTAAACTCACATTTGACACTGAGTGATTGAGGTGGCCGCACCACAGCGCGGAATGACAAGCACGCCCACATGTGCTGACATGTTGCCACCCTGCCTGTGGTTTGCCACTGGCAGGCGGCCAAATGGCAGCATGACGGTGGCTGCGCATTAGGCAGTGCGTGCACTCCCGTCAGCTGGGGTCCTTCATGAAGCGTAGACTGTGTCCCAGCACAATATAGAACGGCTGGCGCCAGAGGCGACAGTACTGCATCGACCTCCATATTAGCCTGGCTGGTGCACACAGCACGTGCTATGTGATTTTGCAGGTGTTGGTTGTGTTGTTCCAATATAATTGTGTGGAAGGCAAAGTTGATGATGTTTGGCACAAACTGCACACAGCAACAGCACAGATCCCCATCAGCAGTAGCACCACATACCCCATCAGCAGTAGCACCACAGTTTGTGCAGGTTGGAACATGACCGCTCCTGCACTGACCGTGCAGACAGTTATGTTGATGATTAACGCCACGTATCTTGCGTCAGCAGCGTGCGTGCGGGACACCCTGTTGGCGTTGCCACGAGTTGATCAGCAGCAGATCCGTATTTGTACACACATCTGACAGTGCGTGATGCTTGTTCCCTGCTGATCTAGTGGTTGCACTCCGTTGCCAAAACGTTCACATCTCCATGGCCTACTTCCAGAACATCCGTTGTCGATGTACCATCATCACGTCATCCCCGGCCAGCATGCCTTACGACAGTGCTGGCCTTTTTCCAACACTAATGAGGCAACAAAATAACATTTGCTGCAGCCCATGGGTAGTCAGGATCGCATCCTGGATTCTGTACTGCTAGGGCTGAGTAGTCCCCAGGGAGGCCTTTATTGCACGTTTTGGTCAGTGCATAATTATCAGCGTTGAAATTTAAGACTTTTGTCGTGTAGGATTTTGGAATGGATGTCACGCTGTGTGTAACCAATTCAGGTCCGCGTACATTGGCATCGGCACTCTTTCAGCAAGGTTTGAAATGATTATTATACATGTGTTGAAACGGATTTTGCGCACCCCGGTCTGGCAACGGCGATTTTTCACCCGTGTTGTGACTTACTGCTTCTCCTGGGGGTGAAGGACCGCTGCATCCCCATCTCCCTCCAGGGGAGGTCGATGCAATAGCGACACTGCCAACACGGTATGCTTTCATCCTTTCTTGCAAAAGAGCACATGTAGGCGTCCCGGGTGCTTTTGTGCACTTTGTGATTTTGGTGTCAGCTGTGGAGCATGTCAGCTGTAGGCAAAATGTGTGGTCGGTCAGGCGGGCCACTGTTTGTCTGTCCAGGCACTGTGTCAGTATATGTATCAGTGTGACAGGAGAAGTCAAATGGTCTCAAAAGCAACACATACCATGGTGCAGCACGCCAACAACTCTCCATCTTCACACAGCCAAGCAGCCTTGCTAGGAGCCCTCTACTTGCTGTCGTTGCAGCATTGTCCACCCTCAGGGTGGACACAGGCTGGCGTGCTTGCAACAAGAACCCACTGTCCTGTCCTGTCCAGCTGCCGCAGTCAGACGTCCTCATGAAGGTCTTGACTGCATTTTTTGTGCAATGCTACTGCCAGAGGGCCTCATCATGACAGGCATTTACAAAGACAACTTAGCTCAGGACTGGTCCCCCCCCTTCCTGCAGTACACATGGCTGCCAGAGAACAAGTCACCAGGCGAGCACCTTCAAACGTAACAAAGGATGCATACATATCTTTTGGCTACTTAGCTGGCTGTCGGTGTGCACCTTTTGGACAAGCAGCGCTTATAGGCACTGTACAACTGAGCAACTTCGCCGCTGCACTCTGGCTTTGCCAAAGGCCTGCCTGCGCCCCCAAACATTTTTTCATAGTCCCCCTCCAGAGAGAGTAGGGAGTCGTGTTGCAGGTTGCTTCGAACTACGTTCAAGCATGCCGGTGGCAAGGGCTGCTTGCATGCAGATATTGCCCAGCATTCCCCCTCAAAAACAGCCTGTTGTGCTTCCTGAAAGTAAGTCTGGTGAAGTTTTGGCAGCTTTGTATGAATCCAGTTAGCCCTGGCATATGGCACGTGATGGGCAACACGCAAAGCTGGGCAAGTGCTGAAGCTCCCATTGCCCCCAATTGCCCAAGTGTAGTTTGCTCGTGCATAAGTGTGTGCCCATGCGCCCAGCATGGCAAACTGCCCAATCGCCAGAGCGTAGTACTCCTTGCGGCCTAGCAACTTTGCAAAAGCATCATCAAAGGTGCTGGTCTGAAGCCTGCCAGTGAGCCAGCTCCTGAACAAAGCTAAATCAGACCGATGGACTATGAAAGGAAAATTCTCCATGCAGGACCATGGTTCGAGCTGTTTCATTGCAGGGTCTATGGCCCTGATGAGAGACATACCCAAGTCACGGTGGTGTGAACAAAAGATGCGTGGCTTTCCATGGGGCCCAAAAAACGTAACCTCTTCACCACAGTAGGCCTTGAAAACGACATCAGCATCAATGAATGCTAAGTATGGTGCACTGCCGTAGTTGTCAGCGTGAAAGTTACTCCACTGTGAACGTGTCCACCCTGCTACAGTCTCATTCATGTGCATGCCATACCCTCCAACATTGGGTATAGTGAAGTTAGGCGCCCTTTCATACAGGACCCTGACCCAGCTTGGCAACAATGCTGCGCCTTTGTAGTCATCCAAGTTTTCCTCATCCAGCACCACGTAGAATGTATGATTGTATGACGACGTGTCCAAAAACTTTTCCGCACTGGCCAGCATGGGTAAAAGGAACGGCACATCCTTTGCTGTTGTGCGTATCACATAGTCAATGCCAAATCTGTTGTGCACATGTGCACCTGGCTGCAGACCCTGCAAGCGTCACAGAGATGACGTGCACAACAGTTCCCACGGATACGTCTACATTCTGTGTGGTGATTCCTGCTAGGTGCGAGGTGTAGTTGCTTTGTTGGCGGTTGCGGTGGAGAATCTCACCCTGAAGACAGACAGAACTGGGGTCTGGTGCACACCCAACACCAGCATTGGTTTACCTGTACGTCATGACGCATGTTGCTCAGCTGGACCTTTGCATTACCAATTGCTGAAAAGCCACATGCAAAAAGAGCAACACTGCACACCACAAATGCGATCACTGCACGTGCCAGTATTGCAGTGTCAATGCCTGCAAGGCAGTTGACACTAATTGTGCGCTTGCATCGACATTGTGCCGTCATTGCTGTTGCTGAAATGCTTCCGCTCGCGTCTGTCTGTATGTCTTTGTCGTCAAAACATACTCGGCTGTTCTGCAGCGGTGCTCAGTTTGTGGGACGTTCACCGTTTGAAGATCATCCTCCGTGAAGGATACTTGGCATCAAGGATTCTCAGGTCATGCACGACTTTGAAGATGTTTTCATAGCTGTAGGGCACATTGCTGTGGCCTGTGAAACAGACAGTAGGGTTTACAGCGTGTGAAAGTGACGTTTACAATTCTACGCAGCGCGTTCGCACAACTTTACACGGCATTATCTGTTTACACCTGTGATTGGCGTCACATCACCAACTGTGCTGCAAACGTTTGAACAATCACACCCCGTAACCAGGTGATGTCGCGCTGCGTGCACTTGATGCAAGCTGATCAGCTCATGAGCAGCTGCAGCTTTGTTGCACAGCAGACTTGTGGGAGGCGTGGCGGGCAAAATATGTCCTTGGTACCAAAAATTCAACGAATATGTCGATGAATCATTGAAGACAGCACATGCAAGGTAGTATGTGCTGGAATGTGTGGAGGCCCAGGGGCCCCCATCATTGCATACTGGCCCACATCAGTTGTGCCAGCCCACTGAAGTACTTGCCTGGTATTCAGGCAAAGTTTGTAACTTACGCAGGTTTCCCCCTCTGGCCAGGTGTTGGACCCCACCTGTAGTGATCTTTTTGATGTAAGTGTTTGCAATCGTTCATCTGCATTCTGCACACAACGCTGCACAATACCACACATCACATGTTTCAGTGAGTCACTGTAGTCACAGGGGCCGAAGTATCCTTGCTGATTTGACCTCATCGACATTCAGTGACTGTAGATCGACACACTGACACACGCTTCATGTAGGCTGTCCAACTGATAAACATTCACTTCTCACACTTTATGACACTCTGATACTGTATAGTGTCCAAAAACCACAACAGGCTGATCACTGCATTCTCACTGCAGTCTCACACATCTCTACACACGTCAATCCCCAACTACTGGCCTGACGCTCAGCCCGCTCAAAACTGAAAACCTTCTGACGACAGGTGTTGTACATCCTAGAGATGACCTCTGCCTCCTTTACCAGTGGCTAGTATCCGCCTAGCCCAACTGAGCGCTGGCGTCTTCACAACGCAGGGGGTGCACCAGCATTGACATGAAACAAGCAGGCAATGTCCCAACGCCATTGGCGGCTGCCTCCAGGCTGCTTGAATCAGCTGACCTGCTGCTGGCTGCTGCAACACCGGAGCCTTCCCCACTCGCCCCTACAGTTGCTGTGCCACCAGAGTCAGAGCTTGATGTCACTGGCACTGCTTCTGGCAGGCTGCTGCACAGGCTGGGGCTGCAGAGACTGCCTTGAAGTGTGCTTGTCACAAGGCTCCTACAGTGCAGTGTGCAGTGCAGCAAATGCTGTGGCAGTCCCCCCCCCAGTGGGGAGTATGAATGGCACTACAGGCACTACACACGCATTCAGTGCGCTAGCGCCGGCAGACAGGCCAAGGAGCCGCGCGAGCCTGCAGCCGGGTGCGCCAAGGCCGGCAGGTGCCCTTGCAGAGTGGGACCAGCAGTAGAATTCTTCCCTGAGGAGTATCCCGCGCAGCAAATGCAGCAGGCGCGCCACAGGGCTGGTGAACGGGGGGTGAGATAGAGTGGCCACAAGGCCGGCAGGTGCCCTGGCAAGTGGGACTGCCAGTGATGGGGGGGTGTCAACGGCAGTGTTGCTGGACACTGGGTAGACCTGGAAATGCAATGGGGTTGAGTGTGCCACACCCTCAAGTTGAGGGTGGGCCGCCCGGCGAGTCGCCTTTGAGCTGAAGGTGCCCCCCCTTCCGAAGGGGGGAATTCCCCCGAGGTGCTTTTCCTTGCTGAGCCCTTCCTCCTGCTTTCATCTCCGTCACGTGCATCATGTCCAGCAGTATGCATAACCCCGTCCGTGCAACTCACAGGTTTCCATTTCATTCTTGGCACCCCCTGCTATCATATTGCATCGACCTCTTCAGAGGAAGATGCAGATGATCCGATCCCTTTGGGGGGGGGTGTCAATACTGAAGGAACAAGTCGCCGGTTGCTCGCCAGACCCGGTTGAAGCTTTTGTTTAGTGAACAAAGAAGACAAATTCACATCGGTCACATCTTCATGCTTGCATGCTGCTGCTCTCCGTGTTCACAACACAAAAATCCCGGCTGACGAGGCCCTTCAGCAAGGCCGAAACCGGTCCCGGGAGGCTGGACGTGTAACTGTCTATCGGATCGGTATTACAGCACCCTGCCTTGATCGCGCAGACAAAGTTGGAGCTAATCCACGGGGTATGCGGTTGACAGTCCCTACTGACAAAAAGCTTCTACAATACATCTGCTGTTGTTGATGCCAAAGGTGTTCGTTCTGCAACATTGCAGCTGGTTGCTAGTATTTTGCTGGCAGTTGAGTACACTAAAGCGTTTCTCTGCGAAGTTGGTACTGTATGTCAGCAACCCAGCAGGTGCGCCTACTTTGAGCTATATCAGCAGGCTGTGCATCTCAGCAATAATCTCCTGTTGCATGAGTCTTGAGACAGTCCACGGTAAGCCATATGCAACATTTGATAGCGGGGAGGGTGGAGATTATTTGAAACTGCCACAGGGACTTTTTCAGCAGGGGGGAGGGCCTGGGGCATTCTGGCTCAGGAGCATGCCCCCATGGGTGGGGGCATTGGGCCTTGAAGACGGACTGCTGCAAAGCCTGCAAGTTGCCTTGAAACAGGGCAGTCTGGGGCCTTGGTGAGGGGGGGGGCATAGGGCTTGCCCAGGGCGAGCTTTCCAGGCAGTGCCCCAGGGGTTGGGCCTCTCGGGGAGCCTGGTGAAAAAAGTGGGTGTGTCACTTTCACCTAATCCGTCCCCAGAGCCATTCAAAAGACTCTACAGAACCTTCTATGTAACCGTTACATTGTAACGCCATTCCTTCAGTGCGATGCGAGGAACTTCAGGCCATCCCGTACAGTACACCTTGGTGTCGCTATGCACCATACACCATAATGTCAAGTGCATCGGCAGGCATCGCGGTTGTCCCGTCGAACAACGACCTATCCTCAAGGGGAACTACGGTGCATTTTCTCCCCGCTGCGCCGACGAATTGTGACCACTTTGGCATCAAGGTGAAACGCTCGAAACGGGGTTGAGCTCGTCGGAGAACGCTTCGAGTTTCTTCTTTGAGACAATTGCAACAAAGACAGAGACCCCGACTCCATTCGGTTTGTTTTGCGTGGGTGGCTGCATGACAAGTTTTGCTGTTTCCATCAGACAACGCGCGCCTGGCAGATCTGCATGCAAGGGACCGACGTATCTTTCTTTGCTGCAATTTTACAAAACACTCCCTCACCCTGCCCCTCTACTCTGGAATGGGGTTAACCAACACAGTATGGACCGTCGCAACGACAGCCGGATTGTTGTTCGTTGCGTGTTGGTATGTCATCACTTCAGCGTCCTTTCCAGCTGCAACGTTATTGCGTGTTGACTTTGAGGAATGCAGGGGCCTCCGCGCAGCAGACAGTACCAAGCTGCACGTGTCTAAGACTCTGCAGCGATATGATGCAGCCATTGTTCATGGTGCCCGTTATGCTGCCATCACCAAAGGCGCTGGACAAGTGGGGTCATGGGAACAAGTAATATCCACGAAGGCCCCATGCACAAGCAGCAGCACCTGGCAAGAGCTAGGGGCAGGTACATGGTACAAAAGCCAAGGGGGCGAGTTGTTTTTTGAACCTCATGCATGTTTGCTGCGGCGCTTTTCTGCGGAGGAGGCCAGGGCATGCCTGGTCAACCGCACAGTGACCTTTGTGGGTGACAGTATTAGCAGATATCAGTATCTGAGCTTGGCCCATTTCCTGGTGCATGGGCTGTACATACAAAGGTACTCTGATGACAACAAAACCAGCCTTACCAACGAAAACTTGGTCGGACTGGCCTACATTCAATCGGGAAGGATCCCGGCTGCTGCATCGGAACAGCTCCAATGTACAAGCCACAGAGACCTGTGATTGTAATCGCGAATTGATGAGGGAATTTCGGAGCCTGGCTGTTTCAACCAATCACCTGGGTCCTAGCCAGTTCTTGATCGAGGCCAAGTTGGCGACTGGTAACGGTTCCAAGACAAGCTTGATGCTTCAGACACTCAGTGCAATGAAGCAAAGCCTGGCTGCTAACAATCACTCCTCTGAGCATTTCTTGGTTGTCAACATGGGGGCCTGGTTTCCTTTTTCACAATGGAAAACAAGTGAGCTTGGTGATGTTGCTGCTATGTATCGGCAAGTGTTCAACACTCCTGAGATTTTGCAGCAGCAGGCAACGGGCAGGCTTCACTTGATTTGGAAAACGACAACCGTCAGGGGTGATGAAGCAGCTTACACTACCTATGGCCGCCCGTGGATGTACCTTCTTGATGGTATGGCCCAGTTTCATGGATGGCAACTCCTTGATGCGTTCCGTGTCACACAGTCCATGCAGGGTCTGGGAATACACGGTCTGTGGGATTTTGCGCATTTTGAGCCCTTTGTTTATGACCAGCTCAACGATGTGTTGCTCAATGGGCTGTGCCGATAAGGTCAGGCATACAAATTTGTAATTGGGGATGCAGATTGCGTGCAACACGATCCACCCTAGGTCCATAGCAGTCCATCAAAACGTTGAAGGGTGTCTCTAGCACCCCCTGTGCGTGGCTGTGGCACAGATATATGCACACCCCCTACAGTGGTGTGCATTTTTGCAACCCGGGCATCCCTTTCTAGTGTGCCTACACCCTTGGTAAGCAGAATTCATGCCATGCCCATACCTTTGGCGCATCAGGGTTTAGGGGACTGCTGCCGTTGAATTGCGGCTGAGAAAGTGGCACGGCAGCACAGTGACCCACAGGCCCAACTGAACGTTTTAACAGGCTTGTCCTGCATATTTGTGCGTTGTCCAAACACACGATGTACCCACAGCTGCAGTGGCACAAAGCCGCATGCCCATTTTTTTCAGAGTCTGAGATTCTGAGGAATCAATGATCAGTGCAATCGACAATGCACATCGGTCTTGTCCTGCCCTGATCATCACCTGAGGTGGCCATGTTCTTGAACATGGGCATGAAGCAAGCGGGTGTGGTGCAGCCATGTGCAGAGGCTAATTACAGGCAGTTGCAGTCACTGCAGTAGAATGCTGTCAGAGGGGTGGTTTGCACATTCAAGCTGCAAGTTGGGTTGCTGGAATGGAAGGTGGACATCACGCTTGCCCCACACTTTCAATATGGGTTTAAAAGTAATACTTTGCTGCAGTGTTGATCCGATCCAATCCGATCCGATGTCGCACAGCCTATCTGGGGTGTGACCCTATCCCGGGTCACTCTCTGGCTGTCAACAGTGCACGTCTACAGTGCACGTCAGTTGTTACCCAAATTGATCATACATTGAGGTCACATGACCGAGTTCAAAACTGCCCATGCACTCAGTCCAGTGGACGTGGGTCCATGACAGCGATTCATGGAGTTGTGGGTCAATGAACTTTGTGCTTCGACAACGCGATGTGGTGCTGCTGCAATGCTTCCATCAAAGTAACAAACAACATGGCTTGCCTCACAAGCGGTGGTTTGGCCATTGAGCAGTCTTGTGCCACACATGTGCACAGGTCAAGTGGTAGTGCTACCTTGGTGCTACCGTATCCACGCTAAATGTTTCGTTTATTAACTTCCGTCAACAGCTGAGAAAACTGCCGTAATTGTGTTGACTCGGAAATAATTCGCAGAGCTGATGCCCGAGTTTGTGACCACGGGAAAGCTTCGTCTGACAGGTGCCTTGCAGATCACCGTTCCTCGCCGTTCATAAGGGGCTGCTGAGGCACCTGCTATGCATGTGAGAGGCATCAAACAGTTCTAAGCCATTCAAAATGGGCTGTGCTCAGGCTCTTCATGACTGACCTGACCTGCAGGTCAGCTGCCCAAGGGCAGGCCTGCCCTAGGCCACACCGATCATTTATGACAACACGGAAATGTTTCGTCAGCCTGCTGCTCTTAATTTCCTCACACGCAATCAATCGTCAGCAAATTTATGGGGGGGGGGAGGTTGTTACAAGTGGATACTTTCACCGCTGAGCGGTACTCTCCACACAAGATGAACTGGGAAGACACACCTGCAAGAAGAACCTGCAGCAAGACCGGCAAACAAGACCAGCCCCCAAAAACACACACACCGCCAATGGCAACTGCCACACACACCAGGTGTAGGATCGTGCATTCATGACTCAGCTGCAAGCTGGTAGTCTCCACACACCGTGCACGCACACACATGGGTCAGTCTCTCAGAAAATTCCAAACACAGGCAAAAGTCAACACATCAAGCCAATCATTTGGTGTGCTAGCACGCAGAGCAGGACCCACAACACAGCTACTACGAGTGCTCCTGCTGCCAATGCTAAGGTGTCAGAGTGCCGTGCCCCGAGCCTGAGCAACTGCGTAGACAGGAGTGAGCTTGTCGCACGGTGCAAGCAGGCTGGGTAGGGCATAACAGCCACATAGCCGTCCGGTTGCTAAATAGGGCGCACCCCAAACAGGTTGCCCTTACCCAACAGGTGCCTTCTATACACGTCCATAGCTGCAATGCAATGGGCCAGCTGAGTTTGGGTGGTGCTGAACACAAGCTGCATGCACCGCTGCACTGAGTCCCGACCACCAAAAACAAATACTGAAGCATACTTGTCCCTGATATGATCATATGCGGGGCAATCTAAGACAAAATGCAGCAAGTCCTCTGGCCTATTCCCCCCACAGGCTACAAGTGTGTCATGCCACTCAGCACGCAACCCCCTACCAGAGCAGAGTGGGCAGGCCCGCCCATGCTGTTGTTCCCCACCATGCAGGCGTCCACTCAAGTGGTGTCCGCCAAGCCGGTACCGTCCTAAACACCGCAAGATCCCCCTAGGCATGCATAGCTGATGGAAGCTCGGGGCATTGTCCCTCCCATGTACTACATTGTCCTCAACAATACTCAAACTGCTTGATTACTGTCCCTCCCATGTACTACATTGTCCCCAACTGCTTGATTACTGTCCCTCCCATGTATTGCATTGTCCTCAACCATACCCAAACTGCTTGATTAGTTTAACGAAAGACTTACTGTGGTTACGGTACGGGAGAATCTGCTGTTTCCGCGGCGTAATATGTTTTCCCGTAGAGTAATCAATTGCGTCATGTTGTGTAGCATTTCAGTGGCCAGGCGTAATTTGCGGGTAAAAAGGTGACATCAGCACAGGGGGGGGGGGGAGTCTGGGTGCTGGACAGCACCATGTCGGACCTTGCCCTGAAAATTTCAGGGTGTATTATATGCAATAACAGCTTTAATGTGACCGAAATTGCAGGAAATCTGAGAGGGTTTATGCAGGGGGGGTGGGGGGGTGGTCTGGGCCTGTTTTACTTTTCTGCACAGGGTTCAGTAACTTTTCTGTCAGCAGTCCGATAAAGGCTGCATGCGGCTCATGTCAAAGGTTACATCATATGCTATCGATTGCTGCCCTTTTTGTGCCTTCACAATACCTATCAGGCTACCATGAGGGCCCAGAAAGGCAGCAGCACAGTGGCGGTTGACTGCTGGTTGAGGGCAGTGGCCCAGTGTGTTGGTGCTGCTTATTGTGAAACATCAGCGTGGTGTGGGTATGTCCTAAAGTAATATATACAGCTCATTCCAGTGCTGTTCAGCACTCTCGGGCCCCATCCAGAACGAACAATGCATTGATTGATGTGTGATCAAATTTCAAAGTTCAGACCTCAGAAAAGTTTGCAGCACCCTTTCAAGAGTGCGTAAGCTTCAATAAATACATATATAAACTATATGAACCATCCCATGGCCTCGGAACGCAGGTTTACGGGGGATGGGGGGGGGGGTCTGGCCCTGTTTCCACTTTTCTGTCATGGTGTCCGGCACTTTCCTGCACGCCCCCCCCCCCCTTGATCAGCATGTAATTTTTGTAAAACCGCCAGGTTAAGGGTTGTAAATGTGGAGTTGCTGGTGTTGACATAGTCTCATGCATCTTGCTGAGTGGGTCTTGCTTGTGCATTGCTACTCTGGCCAGCACACACTGCGCTTGAACAACATGTGTTTGTTGCCTTTGAGGCGCCGCTTGCCCAGTGCAGAGCATATGCAACACATATGGTCCATGATGGACCCCAGCCACCACTGTTGGCCCGCACACCACTTGCCCATAGTGCTGTAGTAGTCAAGTGCATCAGTTTGAGGAGTCAGTTGTGTGCGCTAGCACTCTGGCCAGCATACGCAGCATGCAAACTGCATGTGTGAATTGCTATGTGCTGCAGCGTCGCCACAGTTGGCTCCCAACGCCAATTACCCCCCCCCCCACGCACCACGTGTCTTGCGGGCTGCTGGTGTTGAAGTAGTCTCTTGCATCTTGCTGAGTGGTCTTGCTTGTGCAGCGCAACTCTGGCAAGCACACGCGGCACTCAAACAACATGGAATTACTGCTGTTCAGTCGCCGCTAGCCTAGTGCAGAGCATATGCAACACCATCGTGGTCCATGATGGACCCCAGCAACCACCGTCACACCACCTGCCCACAGTGCTGCAGTAGTCAGGTGCATCACTTCAGCGAGTCAGTTTGTGTGCAGTGGCACTCTAGTCAGCACACACAGCATTCAAACTGCATGTGTGAATTGCCAGTTGTTGTAGTGTTGCCACATTCGGCTCCCAACCCCAATACCCCCCCCCCCCACGCACTACGTGTCTTGCGGGCTGCTGGTGTTGAAGTAGTCTCTTGCATCTTGCTGAGTGGTCTTGCTTGTGCAGCGCAACTCTGGCAAGCACACGCGGCACTCAAACAACATGAAATTATTGCTGTCAGTCGCCGCTAGCCCAGTGCAGAGCATATGCAACACCATCATGGTCCATGATGGACCCAAGCCACCACCGTCACACCACATGCCCACAGTGCCGCACTACAGTGTAGTGGTCACGTGCATCAATTCGAGGAGTCAGTTGTGTGCAGTGGCACTCTAGTCAGCACACACAGCATTCAAACTGCATGTGTGAATTGTCACTTGTTGCAGCGTTGCCACATGTGGCTCCCCATGCTGATACCCCCCCCCCTGTACCACGTGTCTTGGGGGCTGCTGTTGTTGAAGTAGTCTCATGCATCTTGCTGAGATGTCTCTTTGTGTGATTCGCAACTTTGACAAGCACGCACGGCACTCGCACAACATGGAATTGTTGCTGTTGATGCGCTGCTAGCCGAGTGCAGAGCATATGCAACACCATCATGGTCCATGATGGACCCAGCAACCACCCTCACACCACCTGCCCACAGTGCTGTAGTAGTCAGGTGCATCAGATTGAGGGGTCAGTTGTGTGCAGTGGCACTCCAGTCAGCAAACACAGCATGCAAACTGCATGTGTGAATTGTCGTTTGTTGCAGCGTTGCCACATTACCCCCCCCTGTGCACCCTGTGTCTTGCGGGCTGCTGTTGTTGAAGTAGTCTCATGCATTTTGGTGAGTGGTCTTGCTTGTGCATTGCTACTCTGGCAAGCACACACGGTGCTTGAACAACCGCTGTTTTTCGCCTTTGAGGCGCCGCTTGCCCAGTGCAGAGCAAATGCAACACATATGGTCCATGATGGACCCCAGCCACCACTGTTGGCCCGCACACCCGGTGCCCATAGTGCTGTGGTAGTCAAGTGCATCAGTTTAAGGAGTCAGTTGTGTGCGCTAGCACTCTGGCCAGCATACGCAGCATTTAAACTGCATGTGTGAATTGCTATGTGCTGCAGCGTTGCCACAGTTGGCTCCCAACGCCAATACCCCCCCCCACGCACCACGTGCCACGTGCAAGGCTTGCGGGCTGCTGGTGTTGAAGTAGTCTCTTGCATCTTGCTGAGTGCTCTTTCTTGTGCAGCGCAACTCTGCCAAGCACACACGGCACTCAAACAACATGGAATAATTGCTGTTCAGTTGCCGCTAGCCCAGTGCAGAGCATATGCAACACCATCATGGTCCATGATGGACCCAGCAACCACCCTCACACCACCTGCCCACACTGCTGTAGTAGTCAGGTGCATCAGATTGAGGGGTCAGTTGTGTGCAGTGGCACTCCAGTCAGCAAACACAGCATGCAAACTGCATGTGTAAATTGTCGTTTGTTGCAGTGCTGCCACATTTCACCCCCTTCCCCCCCCCCCCACACACACACACCACGTGCCTTGCGGGCTGCTGGTGTTGAAGTAGTCTCTTGCATCTTGCTGAGTGGTCTTGCTTGTGCATTGCTACTCTGGCAAGCACACACGGCGCTCGAACAACATTTGTTTTTTGCCGCTTGCCTAGTGCAGAGCATATGCCACACCTATGGTCCATGATGGACACCAGCCACCACCCTCAAGACCACATGCCCACACTGCTGTAGTAGTCAGGTGCATCAGATTGAGGGGTCAGTTGTGTGCACTAGCACTCCAGCCAGCACACACAGCATGCAAACTGCATGTGTGAATTGCCATTTGTAGCAGCATTGCCACATTTCATCCCCCCCCCCCCGCAACGCACTAGGTGTGTCTTGCGGACTGCTGGTGTTGACGTATACGTGAGACTACGTAGTCTCATGCATCTTGCCAAGTGGGCCTTGCTTGTGCTCTGGCCAGCACACACAGCGCTCGAACAACATATGTTTTATGCCTTTGAGGCGCCGCTTGCCCAGTGCAGAGCATATGCAACACCTATGGTCCATGATGGACTCCAGCCACCACCCTCAGACCACATGCCCACACTGCTGTAGTAGTCAGGTGCATCAGATTGAGGGGTCAGTTGTGTGCAGTGGCACTCCAGTCAGCAAACACAGCATTCAAACTGCATGTGTGAATTGTCGTTTGTTGCAGCGCTGCCACCCCCCCCCCCACACACACACACACACGCACCATGTGTCTTGGGGGCTGCTCGTGTTGAACTTCACACTAGTAGTCTCTTGCATCTTGCTGAGTGGTCTTGCTTGTGCAGCGCAACTCTGGCAAGCACACGCGGCACTCAAACAACATGGAATTACTGCTGTTCAGTCGCCGCTAGCCTAGTGCAGAGCATATGCAACACCATCATGGTCCATGATGGGCCCCAGCCACCACCCTCACACAACCTGCCCACAGTGCTGCAGTAGTCAGGTGCATCACTTCAACGAGTCAGTTTGTGTGCAGTGGCACTCTAGTCAGCACACACAGCACTCAAACTTCATGTGTGAATTGCCAGTTGTTGTAGCGTTGCCACATTCGGCTCCCAACGCCACACACACACCCCTCCCCGCACACCACGTGTCTTGCGGGCTGCTGGTGTTGAAGTAGTTTCCTGCATCTTGCTGAGCAACCTTACTTGTGCAGTTGCAACTCTGACAAGCAAGCACAGCACTCAAACAACATGGAAGTATTGCTTGATGCGCCGCTAGCCCAGTGCAGAGCAATATGCAACACCATCATGGTCTGCTCTGGACCCACCACCCTCACACCACCTGCCCACAGTGCTGTAGTAGTCAGGTGCATCAATTTGAGGAGTCAGTTGTGTGCACTAGCACTCTAACCATCATACACAGCATTCAAACTGCATGTGTGACTCACACATGGGCAAACGGCAATGATTGCCGTTTGTTGCAGCGTTGCCACACTTGACCACCCCGGGCCCCCCCAACGCATCCGGTGTGTCTTGTGGGCTGCTGGTGTTGACGTAGTCTCATGCATCTTGCTGAGTGGGTCTTGCTTGTGTGTTGCTACCTGGCCAGCACACACGGCACTCGAACAACATGTGATTTTTGCTTTTGAGGCGCCGCTAGCCAAGTGCAGAGCATATGCAACACCATCATGGTCCATGATGGACCCCAGCCACCACCCTCACACCACCTGCCCACAGTGCTGCAGTAGACAGATGCATCAATTCGAGGGGTCAGTTGTGCACATGTCCCCCCCCCCTCGTACCACGTGTCTTGGGGGCTGCTGGTGTTGAATTCGTCTCATGCATCTTGCTGATATGTCTGTTTGTGTGTAGTGCAACTCTGTCAAGCACGCATGGCACTAGAACAACATGTTTGTATTGCTGTTGATGCGCCGATAGCCCAGTGCAGAGCATACACAACACCATCATGGTCCATGATGGACCCCGGTCACCACCCTCAGGGTGGTGTCACATCACTTGCGCACAGTGTTGTAGTAGTCATGTGCATCAAATTGAGGGGTCAGTTGTGTGCACTAGCACTCCAGACAGCATACAAAACAATGGGCCAGCATGAAATTATTGCTGTTCAGGCGCCACAAGCACAGTGCAGAGCATATGCAACACCGTCATGGTCCATGATGAACCCCGGCCACCGCCCTCACATCTTGACTCAAGTAACTTGCCCACAGTGCTGTAGTAGTCAAGTGCATCGATTTGAGGAGTCAGTTGCCTAGCACTCTGGCCAGCATACACAGCATTCGAAATGCATGTATGAATTGCCATCTGTTGCAGTATTGCCACATATGGCACCCTGCACCCCCCCCCCTCCCGCGCACCACGTGTGTTTGGGGTTGCTGGTGTTGAAGTAGCATCATGCATCTTGCTGAGTGGTCGTTTTTGTGCAGGAGAACTCTGACAAGCACACACGGCCCTGAAACAACATGTGATTATTGACGCGCCGGTCGCCCAGTGCAGAGCATATACATCAGCATCACGGTCCATGAGGGACCCCGGCCACCACCCTCACATCACTTGGCTATAGTGCTATAGTAGTCAGGTGCATCAGATTGAGGAGTCAATTGTGTGCACTAGCACTCTGGCCAGCATACACAATGTTCAGCTTGCATATGTGAATTGCCAATTGTTGCCACATTTGACACCCCATGCCGACCCTCTCGCCCCTGCCCCCGCCCCGCCCCCGCACACCATGTGTCCCACATTTGACTCAAGCTGACTTGACGCAGTGCCTGCAGGTCCGTAACCTTGCCAGCAGTCCCTGTAGCTGGCTGTGAGGTGATGTTACAACCCCCCTCCAGTAACAAACACCATTGCCCATTTTCCAGTAATCTCAGCAGTAGGATTTCGTGCGAGAGAACAACCAACCCAGGTGCCAAACACATAACAGCACCTTGCGGTGCTTCTTTGAAGCATGCGATGGAAGGCCTTGCGGTCCCCCAACAGTCGCATCAACATATCTTACAGAGGACAACAGCAGCATAGGGCTGCTGCCATGCCAGCAAAATAACCAAATGATTGGGGGACCAATGGCCACTGCATGCACAACTTTGACAAATCAATGAGGGGCAGGTTTGAGCGCAATCTGGCACATGAGCGACAACCAACATGGGTGGTGAATCAAGCAAACAGCTGCAGCGCCACTTGCAAAACAAGCACCACACACTTCCTGGGCATCACTGCCAGCAGGCTACTGAGACGGCTGCTGCGCTGCAGCTGCAAAGTGCTGACTGCTCCACCGGTCTCCACCAGCCAGCTGCCATAAGCGGCACACACACGCACACACAACTTGACATCAAAGCTGCATCTGCGGTCACAATGGCCCAGCACACCGCTGAACGTCAAGCCAGCTGCATGACTTGCGCGAGCAGGTGCTGCACATGCTGCAGCGCTAGTGTGAGCTGCTGCAACATTACAGCGGGCCCTGGCTGCTGTCCCTGCTGCTGCTGCTGCCGTTGCTGGCTTTGTGTCAAATACCCCTCTGCCTCTGCTGCAAGCTGGCTAGCATGCAGCACCAACTGCTGTGATACTGCCTCCCTAGCAGCAGCATCATTGAGTAGAAAGCAGCACAAGTCAACAAGTTGCAGACCCAACTGCAAAGCACCTGCATGCCGCCCCTCTTGCCGTTGCTGATGCGCACCTGCTTGCTGTCCTAAGCCCTCTAGCTGCTGCACCACAGCCCCCAACCGCTGCTCTACTGCCACACACAGTGAGATGGCCTCACTAGCTGCTGATGGATGCCCTGCTGACAGCATCTGCCCTAACACAGGCAGCACCTGCTGCAGTAACAGCACAGCATGCAACAGCAGCTGTGACAGCGCAAGGCACGCGCCCATTGGCTGAGGAGCCGCAACTGCTGCTGCTGCAGCAGCCAGCACAGCCACAGCACTGCTGTGCTGCCTCTGCAAGTCCTGCACCTGCTGCGGCAGCTCAGCCTGCAACTGGCTAGGGGCCCTGATAGCAACACCTGATGCCGCAGGTGCGGGCCCAACCCCTGCCTGGGGACCTTTGCCGCTGGCCCCAACCCCAGCGGCACTACCAGCTTGCGAAGCAGCCACGTACGCGTGCATGTTTGGCACAGCAGCGCTGCAGCCGCCAGCACTAGCTGCAGCCCCTGAGTCTTTGCTGTGTGTATGTTCCATTGGAACCGCCGCCTGCTGCTGCTGCTGACCCGAGGGCTGCCTCCACCTGCTGTGCTGCCTGCTGTGCCCCCAAGACGGTCAGGACCTCCATCACGCGCACGCCCAGGTTGAAGGGCAGCTGGGGCAGTGCCACGCCCTTGAAGCTGCATGATGCAGATTGATGGGATGCACCAGCACACAACAGCGACAGACATTGTGAAAAGTTGATGCGCCTGCCTCATGGCCTCTTGATTTGCATCATGGATGCCTGATGATTTGCAGTGCTTCCTTGGCAGGTAAGGTTCCAGTCATGAGTCACTTCGGCCAAGCTGTACTGTCCTGCGCTGTACTGTACCACATGATGACCTGTGTGTGCACACTCTGCAACTGTTCATCTGACATGAGGGGCACAGCATGCGACCTCCTGCGCACGCAGTGAAAGACGACACTGCCTGACGGCCACAGCACAGTTGAAAGAGCACCATTTTGCCTGGTGAGGCGCCACACTCACTGTTGGCGTTCAAGGCGCTTGGCCATGAACCAAGTATTGCAGCATGCTCTGGACGTGCCCTGCCTTGCGCTTGGCTGCTGGTACCACATGAACCTTGCAAGTGGGCACCGACACAGCAGGAGCACACAAAAGAAGTTCCTGAGCACCATCGCTATACGCATTGCAGAGGAAGGGCTTTGGGTCCAAGGGTTCAGCCTGTATTTGCCCTGCAGGCGCTGGCACTGAACGACATCAGAGGTACTGCATACCAACAACCGGCACAAAGAACCCTCCACGCAATAATTAGCGACAAATCATGCAGTGACATCCAACACTGCACATCCCCACTCGTGGATGAAATGTCACCTTCACTTGCGGTGTCGGGAAAGGAGAGCGCCTGTCTTATGTCTGTTGATTTGCCAGCCCACCTTGACTGTGCTGTTCCAGTGGTGCAGCAGCACCTCCACCAGCTGAAGGTCACTCCAAGGTGGCCGGTGCAGCAGTACAACCAGCCAGCAGTCCTGCAGGTCCGCTTTGAACCAGCCTTCCACCTGATCTGACAGGCTCAGCCGCAGGAAGGCTAGGAAGCTGGTCGCCGCTGCTCGCAGCTCAGACACTGCCATGCGCTGCTCCTGCCATGCCTGCTCTCTCAGTTCCCGCCGCTCCGCTTTGGTGCGCACCTTGGGCGTCGTGTGGAGGCGCGGGCTGCTAGGCTGATTGGTGCTTGTGTACATGGAGCTGCTACGTACAGGCTCAGCTCCTGCGTGCTGTCCTGGCCCAGGACTGGGCTGCTGACCGCTGTGCTGGTGCGCATGCATGCGCAGGTCTCCTGCTGCTGCAGGCGCTGATTTACAAACTGGCCCTGGAAGGCCAGGCTGACTGGTATAGCAAGTGGCATCTGATGCGTCCACAGCAGCTGTGAGCCAAGGGGAGTTGATGCCAGCCAACTGCAGCATGCGCACCAGGCAGGGAGGCAGGTGCTGGGGTGGCTGGCTGTGCCTGCCGCTGGTGCTGGTGGTGGCGCTGGGGTGGCTGCAGAGGCTGCAGAGGCTGCTGCAGTGACATTAAGTGGAGGCTTGCCACTGGCATGTCGTTGGCCCGTGCCTGCAGCCAGCCAGTCATACAGTCATACAGTCATCCAGTCATACAGTCATGCAGTGCAGCATCACACGAGGCATTCAGGGGAAATACAACAAATATGTGACCAGCATCACCGTTCATGAGGCATGACAGGTTACGTCCAGCAGGTAATGAGCGCGCGGGCAAAGACGCAAAATAAAATGTGGTGTGGTTGTCCTTCACAATGCGCTGAGCCGGCAGCTAGCAGAAATGTAAGCCCCACCCCAGCCTGCCAAGCCGGGTCTGGCATCGGCTGGTGTAGTGAACTGTTGAACTGGGTCATGTTTCACACCTATCTGTGACTGCTGTGAGAATGGTTGTACGCATTCACCAAACTGCCCGGCTGCCGCTTGCATGAGCTAGCAAACCAGATGCACCAGGCCAGGTCTGGCATCGGCTGGTGTACTCAACTGTCAAACTGGGTACTGTTGCACACCCGCCTGTGACTCTTTCACGGGCGTCTCAGCCAGGCAGGAGTGGAGGGTGGTTGCTGCTGCTGTTGCCGTGAGGATGATTTTATGTAGCAGGCAACAAGGGAACAGGTCTACAGATGGTTCCAGCCAGGGCAATTCTGGGCCTTTCGGGGTTTAGGGTTGTTCTGGTCGAGGAGTGGTGCTGGGGCTAAGTAGGATTGAAGAGCAGTTCCGATACAACCCCCCGCAGATTGTGATGCTACAGTCCACAGTTCGCCCAGTTCACTTCATTGGTGCCGGAGCACATCGATCCATCCTTGTCGGGCGATTTCAGCGACATGGCGGATTCATCCATGCATGATGAGGGAATGGGAACACATAACTAGGTTAATGCAGACGACGTTGAGGGAGCTCGCCAAGCAGACTCAGAGGCCACAGGACGATCGCATGGAGGACGGTTGTGCTGACGCGGACAGGGATGACAGGAGTGGGGCCCTATGTGATCGCTTCATTGATCAGTTCCTACGCCTTTCGCATGAGGATCACATGCTTTTTTCAATGCATTTACCTGTCCCCCATCGGCGATGAGCCTGCACACGCACCCGGCCCCCCTCAGCCCTCGATCCCTCCCATGCAGCAGCCGGTCGCGCCCATGCAGCGCCCCGCAAAGCGCGCAATCCCACCCACGGAGCCTTAGTTTGACTGCAGCATCAACTGGACACTCTATCGCGTCCGCATGCAGCAGTGCTCACAGTTTGCACTACACCGCCCGAGCAGTAGGCGCTGCGCGCATTTGCCATTACCCCAAAACGACATTGCATGCTGCAGCTGGGAGGTGCTTGTAACCTTTTCTGCCTCATATTGAACCTTCTTTGTTGGCGTTCCCATACATGCAGACTCTTTCAAGCAGTGGGCAGTGGGACACTTGAGTGGCTCTTACATGTGGCGAGCACGTGGCAGCTGTTCTTGCGCGGTTGCATACTGTACAGGCACCATGGTGGCCACCTAACATGCAGCAGGCTTGACCCGTGGTGGCAGAACAGGTGCCAGACTAAACCACCAGCATCTATCCCCCCCCCCCCCCCGCAACAACACTGCACATGCATGGCCTGTGCGTGCTGTTACCCCACACATTTTTATTTTTGTCATGGGAGCCTTGTTTTTGGTTTTTATGTCGACAACAAACAGCACAGAATTTTATTTTTATTTTCCGTCTCTCAATGAGGCCCTTAAATATAATATATGCCCTCAGATGATGAGTCATGTCAATGCAGCACAACACCTTTCCCGGAAGACCACTCAACCTCATTGCCCATTCAAAGCTCATGCCTGACTCATGCCAGCACATGCATGATTGACTACCTATTCAAAGTGCACAGGCCATGAAGTTCAACGCTACAGCGGGTGTTGCTGGGCAGCAAAAGGTATCAGGGGCGCTCACCTTGAGCTGCATGACCTTGTCATTGGACAGGAGCAGCACACCAGACTGAGCCCTGCCTCCATGCAAATCCTGCGCAACCAGCTGCTGCTGTTGCTGCGTGCTTTGCTGCTGCTTCAACAGCTGTCTGAGCGCACACTGCACAATTCGGTCATCTCCGACAAGGGAGTTGGCCGGCACGCCAAAGTCAAAGTCGTGCGCTGCTGGGCAAAACTCCTGCATGGGGAGGGACGCATGCAGGACAGCGCTGACGTGCTTGGCAGGATGACAAGTCCTAAGAAGCTGTCATGCAAGTGGAGGGCTGTGCGTGGCAACCAACCGACGAGCACAAGGAGACGGATGAGGCATGCAGCATATGAGCGCAAGCGGCAACAGAGTGAAGACATCCCAGTTCCACAGCCCTGATGACTGCACTACCGAAGTGCCCCGGCCACCATAATGGCACCACTTATATGGCACAGGGGTGCAAGGCCAACCCTCATGGCATGATCCTGCTGCAAATGCTTGCCTGGCTCTCGCCCCGTTCTCACGCGTGATTCATACCGCAGGCAGGTCACGCACTAACAACCCGCAATCAACACGCCGCAAGGACAAAAAGCCGATACAGCTGGTGCTGGCTCACGCAGCCGCTTCAGAGGCATGTGGTCCCGCACCTGCAGGCTCTGCACCGAGAACATGCTGCATCTGCTGCCACCGCCTTGCGTGTGTGTGACCAGCTCCAGGCGCAGTGCCTCCACTGCTGACTTAGCCGAGTTGGCCACACTGCCAGCCCCTGCCCAGCACCATTGCAGTTTAGAGCAGCCATGTCAGTGTCATGACTGTTGTACCTGGAGTATATGTGGAGGCTGACCGCACAGCAGCCATGACAAACGTGACGTGCACAACAACCCTAGCTAGCTGGCATGCACCATGCAAGCGATGCCGCTGTTTGCCACAGATGTGAGAGATGCAGGACCAACCTGCACAGCAAGCATACTGATCAGCACACACTCACTCAGCTTGAGCTTATCCAACTCCACCAGGACGGTCCAGGGCACCACCACCTGCACCTGCACTGCTGCTTGGCCCCTGCTGTCGGCGCAGCTGCTGCCATGCACCTGCTGCTGCTGCGGCGCCAGGTGCGGCTTGAGGGCACCACCGTGCTGCTGCTGCATGAGCTGCAGCGTGTGCAGGAAGCGCAGCAGCTTGTTGTCAAGCAGAACATTTGTGTCCAGCACAAAGACGAGCGCGGCCTCGTGTGGGCTGCCTGCAGCCGCTGCATCCGTACACGTCCCTGCCGTTGAGCGTCCTCCTGCAGCCAGCATGGCTAGGTCAACAGCACTGTACCCTGCAGGACTGGCGGCTTGTGCTGCTGCCGCTGCACCAGGCGCTTGCACCGCTGCAGCACCAGGTGCATGTGCTGCTGCAGGAGGTTCTGCGTGCCCGCCAGGGCTGCCTGGCAGTGATGCTGTCGCCTCCCAGTCCATCTCTATCGCCTTGCTGAGCTCATTGAGGTACTGCTCACCCCTCAGCTGAGAGAGAGCTTCAAGCACCGCCTCCTCAGTGACGCCCTCCATCACTGCATCCACCCACTGCTGGTCCTGCTGCTTGTGTACTGCGCTGTGCACGCTGTTGAGGCTGGCGTGCTGCTCCTCAGGAGCAACAGGCTGTTGCTGTTGTTTCTGCTTCTGCTCCTTTTCCTGCCGCTGCCTGGCGAGTGTGGCTGCTTCGAGGGCTTTAACCTTCTTCCTCCACTCAGAGGATGAGCCCGAGCGACCACCATATCCATAGTCACCGTCACTGTCATCTTCACTGCCAGCACCCCCAGTCGCTGGCTGCCCTGGGCGTGTGGCAGGCTGCGCCGCGCTGCGCCTGGGCCCTGGGGAGGCCTCCAAGGACGGCTGCGGGGCCTGCTGCTGATGCGCGCTGCTGTTATTGCTGTTGCGCTGCATGGGGGCTTGTGCTGGGCCGCTGGGCTGCAGGGCAGTGCCTGGCTGCAGGACAGCCAGCCTAGGCGAGGGCGCATGGTCCTGCAGGGGCAGTGCTGGCGTGGCCGGCAAGCCTGCCAGCTGCAGGACAAGCCACAAGGGCAGCCAGATGCCACTGGGTGCATGGCATATGAGCTGGTCGTGCTGGCACACCCGGCTGCTGCTGAACTGCTGCAGGTGGCTGGCACTGAAGGGGCCCATGTGCAGGCCACATTGTGGGCCCAAGTACCACCAATGCAGCACGCCCGCGCTGCAGTCTGGGCCTGCTGCATGCTGCCAATAGCTCACGCACTGCTGCAGCAGTGTGTAGGCCAGGTGCTGCAGCTGGCTGAAAGTGCCGGACGCAGCCAGCCTGTAGCCATATGTGGCCTGTAGCTGTAGGTGGCATGTGACTCTGGCAGGACCTGCAGTCATGAGGTGCAGTCAAATGCTGCTGGCGCCTCACTTATTAATTCTGTACAGCCTAAGAAAGACCACTTGGGTGTACACCCACCGATAGTGTGCCGCCATGCTCAAGAACGAGGCTCCCACCAGCAGAGGCAGAAGACAGCGCTGCTGCTGTCTCGACTGGCACCCACACACTGCAATCCTGCAGTACAGCCAGTTTATCGAAGTCACTACGTTTATAATTTACTTTTACATGTGTATCGCTCCACTAGATGTTAATCCATCGTGTGAAAGAGACCTTGATGCTCAGCATTGCTGTTCACTGACAGGTTGTGGGGCACACCCCCAAAAACCTAGAATGTGGCCACTGTATCATAACTGTATTGACTGCTACAATCCTTGGGAATTCAACCTTTGAGTGGCCTGTATGTACCACACGTACATACAGATCAGGGTCAGATCAGAATTGTGCCGAAAGCTGATGCTGGATTGCAAAGTTAGCGGGCTCAACAGTTCGATGCCTGTGCATATGATAACAAGCTTCCGCTCAACACGTCCTGACCGGGTCTCATAGTTCTTCAGCTTTTTCACCAGATCTGGTGAGACCAGACACAACTGGAGCGTGCACATGCATGTCAGGACAGGGAGACGGGAGGTTTTGAGATCTGCGGCGATGCAGGTGTAGATGCTGATGGCACTTGAGCTGTCCAGCCTGTGCATGTGAGCCCATGGCAGGATGCAAATTTGCACTAGCAGAGTGATGAGCAACACAGCGGCTGCTGCTTGTCTGGTACTACAAAGGCTGTACACACAAAGGCTTTGTTCCTGGGATATAGCGGGCCCGACAATCATGCCTTACAAGTAGACCCATTGCGCATATTCACAGTGTGTTGCAAGCACCGCAACTAGGACCATGCCCGCTGTCATCACTTCTCTGGACTGCCTCGCTCAACACAAGCAACAACAACAGTACTGCGTGTCGCGAAGTGCACACATGCTCAGCCGAAAACCTACCACGGCTGGTCGGCCCCTTGCCGTTGGCCACATGACTGCACTGAAACCCCGTGGTTGACTGGAGACCCACAGCCGCAACCCAAAACACAGTACACGTCACCAGTGCTCCTTGTATCACACTGTCGTGCTGGTGCAGTGGTACTGCGTGACACAGCACCTTCAACATCACACCAGGCATGCAGTACACCAGGCATGCAGTGCAAACCATCTCCACCACCACGGCAAGACTGCCATCTTGCCTGCATCCTCCTCTTTTGCAAGGACACAGATCCCAGATCACACGACACCAACAATGCACCACAGGATGATGACCCACTTGCCTGCCTCCTCTTCTTCCAACGTGAACCCAGACCACACCACACCGAAAGCGCCACACAGCCTGGTCCGTCTGCCTGATCATGGACCTGACCCATCCACGATCCGTCACAACCACCCCAAGGACACTGCATTGACCTGCCATCGCACACAGCATCCAGCCATGCATACAACACACAGCTCTGGTGCAACCAAGGCAGGCAAAAGCTCCAACAGAGAGGCTGCCACCAGTAACAGAGCAGTAACAGAGGTGTGCTGACGTGCAGGGCGACAACCCCTCCACACAGCCTGCATAACCAGGGCCCTATGTGGAAAAAGGGTTTACACGGCACACCAACTGGATGCCAGCGCACCATAGTGCCACCAGTCTGGACCCCAAGCAATACTGAAGTTTCCGAGCCGCTTGAGCAGGCTGAACACACACACAAAATGTGCTCCATACCCAAGCTGAATGCAAAGTGCACACGCTGGGTTCTCCACGGACCCCCAATCCGCGAGCAATGGCCACATCACACAGTGCAAGACCCTTGTAGGTTACAGACAAGCAGCCATGCCGAGCACCACCGCCACCTGCAACATGCAGGCAGCCCAACATGCTGAAAGCATGTGCCGCCGGCTGAATTCATATGCACCTTACATTACAGGGTGCCTCGTCTGTCTGACAAACAACCTACAGTGCCAAGAGCCTGGCAGCTAACCAGACAGACAACCTCATGAGGCATAGGGGCTCAGCACCACAGCCAACAAGGTACAGGCCGCGGAAATGAGCACGTCAAAACCCTGGCAGGAACAATGAGACTAAGCACTATGATAGATGCGGCACTGCCATACCCAAGTGGACAGAGCAGACGGAGTGATACCCGCAACACCACTCCTCACCCCACAAACTGCCCAGCCTGTGCGCAAAAGTTCAGCCATGACC
Source organism: Desmodesmus armatus (assembly GCA_007449985.2). Lineage (NCBI taxonomy): Eukaryota > Viridiplantae > Chlorophyta > Chlorophyceae > Sphaeropleales > Scenedesmaceae > Desmodesmus > Desmodesmus armatus. Next base: position 79,380 of record VIIQ02000089.1, read on the forward strand.
AAGTCTGTCGCCAACCGCAGAGCGCAGCAGCCAACTGGCAGTACATGCAATTTCAGCAAAAGCCACCAGCTAATGTGCCCCAGCTCATACTTGGGCAGGCCAGCTAGCGAGCACAGCAGTGATGCACGGCGTGGCACCTGAGGTGCTCAAAACCTGTATGATAGCAAAACCTCCGCATAGACCTGCTGGTGCAAGCTAAGCTAGCAAGCACAGCAGTGACGCACGGTCGGTCAGCGTGTGGCACCTGAGGTGCTCAAAGCCCGTCACGGTGTGGCAACTGAGGTGCGCAAGACCCGTGTGACAAAGTACATCTGCATGAATCTGCTGGTGCACCTCTGAGCCATGGTGGTGTCTCCACAAGTTCACATGGACTGCCTGGCAACGAGCTGGTAGGGCCCCAGCACAGTACTGTGCCACACCCCCCACGGACACAAGGCGCACGCAAGGCCACACAAGCAGTACACAAGACACAAAGCACTGCGCTGATGAGCAGCTAGGAATGCTGCTGAGAGTTTTACTTAGCGCGAGGCTCGCAGCAAGATCGCGCCACACATGTCAGCAAGCAAAACTGCAAGCCGGCCTGTGCAGCCTGCCATAAACTGGAGGCCGGCCTGTGCAGCCTGCCAACGTTGGCTATTGCATTGCAGCATGCCTGTGTCAGCAACAGGCAGCTTGCCAGCCAAACACATACAAGAGGCGGCATGCGCTTGCCCCCGCAACAGCATGCACGAAGGTGACATGTACTGAGTTGACCCCCTGAGTTGACCGCCTGTACACACCCGAAGCGTTACATGCAAGCGGTGCATGCAAGTAACCCTGCTGGGCTGTGCCTCATGCTCCACACAGGCACCACTCACAACAGCTGGCGATGCCACAGCAAAACTCAACACAAGATCTCTGTGTGTTGTTCGACTCCCCCAAATCGTGCAGAAGTGGCCAGCAACGTTAGTAGGCCTTGAAAAACCGACCCCACACATCAGCAGTGGGGCATGGGAGTGCAAGTACACAGACACCACCATATGCACTCAACACAGCCAACACAAGGATAGCCAATCACCTACGACCAGATGCCACGGGTGACCGTTTACTGTGATACTGTGGCATTTCAATTGCTGGTAAGCCAGTGATCACTGATGCGTTATACATGCGCCCATGAGCCACCCCAGTCAATTCCATGCTGCACACTCAGAGTCGCCTGTCACACTCCTGTGACACACATAAACACTGACACACATGAACACACTCATGTGTTCAACACCCGCAAAGAAGAGCACACCAACTTCCGTGCGCTTCTGCCAGTGTTTTCCTGCACTTGAGTACTAGTAGTACGTAGTGCTAGCATGACCAACCGTAGTGCGATATTGGATGGGAAGCCCACCACCTGTGAAATGTATACATGCAGCCATGAAGCCCCCAGTTACCGCAGCGCGGTGATTACCGTGAATCAACTCAATAGGCGGGAGGCAGGGTCGCCCTCACATTCTGCTCTGAAACATGTCAAATGAGCCGATCTAAAACTGCACCATACCGTGGTGCATAGTATGCAAGCAACTCCCCAGGCACGACCTTGTGTCAAGGCACCTTTCAAAGCATGACGAGTAACAGCATGCCTTACTCAAATGTTGAGCAGGCAAGCTGGCTGCCAGGGTGCACATGACTGCAAGCCATGGCCATATCAAAAGAATACACAGCCCAATGCCCCATTGATGATGAAGCCCGACCCAGAATGCACAGCCACATGCAGCAGTTGACTCACATTGAGCCACGTGTTCCAGCAACCCACAGCTGCTGCACATCTTCAAGACATGCCAGCAAAGAACCAAGGGTGCACACGGTGTGTTGAAGCCCAGAGCAACATCTTGCATCACAAGGGCACATGCCAGGCTGGAGGCTTGCAAGAGCAGGGCCAGCATCCACAATACCCACATCATAGCACTACGCCTGGTAAAATCTGCAGTCAACATGCAGGAGCAGGCCGTTCCAGCAGGTAACCCTGCCCCCCAGGCTGCAGATGACTGCATGCCAAGACCACCCGCCGGTGATACAAGTATGCACAGCGTGACGCCCTAGCGAAGCACAAAACCAAGACGGTGCAGCCACATGCAGCTGCTGACCATGGTGCAAGATAACTCTGTCAGAGCAAACAAGCATGCAGTAGGAAAAAGCAGGAAGGTGTGCATACCATGCCTGAGCGTCTCACGGACGTTAGTGGACAAGGGCCAGACATCAACACAGCAAGCGCCAGAACCTTCCAAACCCCACTGGATGTCACAGAAAGCAACAACCCCTACATGCATGCGCGCACTGCGCGCACCAAGAACAGACAAGCCTAGCAACCGGAGACAGCTCCTGAGAGCCACGCAGAGCACCTGAGACCAACCACATCCACAGGTGCAAAGCACTGTGTTGACTGACATGTAGGCCACGCGTTTTGAGACAGGCACAAACACACGCAAGCTGTGCTGCAGTCTGCACATGGCTTTGTAGGTGAGGCTCCCAGGAGCAGCACAGCGCTGCAGAACACGTGCTGGCCATGTGCAGGCCAGAAAACACATGCTTGATGTAACTCATGTGTTTAACATCATGCACTCAGATAACTCTGTCAGAGCAAACAAGCATGCAGTAGGAAAAGCAGGAGGTGTGCATACCATGCCTGCGCGTCTCACGGACGTCAGTAGACCAGTGCCAGACATCAACACAGCAAGCGCCAGAACACTCCCAATCCCAACTGGATGTCACAGAAAGCAACCCATACATGCATGCGCACACTGCGCGCACCAAGAACAGACAAGCCTAGCCAACCGGAGAGAGCTCCTAAGAGCAACGCAGTGCACCTGAGAGCTCCTAAGAATCATAAAGTGCACCTGAGGGCCACAACTACCAGTCAACACCACCAATCAATACCAGCGTGCTTGATGCTGCACAGACCACCTGAGCATGGCTGCACCACGCCCATGCAGGGTGCTGTGTTGGGTGCACCAAGCACATCAAGCAACCCGCAAGGCTCAAAGCACTCATGACACCTGACTTTGCAGCTCAACATCAGGCCTGGCAAGTGCTGACCAACACTGGCAAACAGACATACAGAACGGCACCCCAAGCACGTGAATTGATGCGTAGGGCAGGGCCTTGCAGAACGAAAAGAAACAGCAGCAGACACCTTTCCACCAACACCCAACACCACCCTGCTGCACCACTGGCACAGGACACAGTGGGTGGGCAGCACGCTGGCTACTGACTGACAAATCTGCACACAGCTGGCCATTGCACTACACTGCACCAACCCAGCAGCTCTACTGCTGCTGCTGTGCCATCGCTCCCTTCACTCCATATCGACATTGTCGCCGTCAACCATGACCACGTCGTCGCCATCCATCATTACGTCCTGGAGGCCGTGCACCACAACGGTCTCGTCCTCGTCCTCCTGCACCTCCTGTGCTTCAGCATTGAGGGCAGGCACAGCAGCAGCCGCGCCGACAGGCAGCACAGCCTGCTGCGCAGGGCCCTGCTGCAGCGGCCAGTCCACATGCTCTTCCTCACCATTGAGGGCCAGCTGCTGCTGCTGCCATGCAGCAAACTGCTGAGCAGCCACTGCTGCCGCTGCTGCTGCTGCCGCCTCCTCTGCGGACCTGACATGATCCTCAACATGATGTACTGCTATCCAGAAGAGGTCTGGGAACCGTAAAATCACTCTCCGCACACCCCGCAGCACAGCACTGGCGATACCAGAATGACCACCAGGGATTGCGTGGGGTGCGTCCTGGTCGTCAAGGGCAAAGTACCGCAGCAGCGTGACACCCTGGGTAATGGCTTCGTGTGCTTTAGAGCTGGTGTGGTACCTGTTGGCAGCACAGACAAGCACACGCAGACAGTGCGTACCGGTAAGCCAAAGCATCACTACAGCTGGACCAAACACTGTTGCAACAGCCAAGGCACCGGTTTGAAGACGGGGGCGAGTAGGGACATGTCCCCGCTGTCATGATGGTGTGAAAGTTGTGAAAGGAGCGAATAGACGCAATGCCCGGATCATCCCGGCATGAGGCAGAGGAGGAGGACCTCCCATCACTCTGCAGACGCAACCATTTTCCTGCCAACTGCAAGGTAGGGCAACTGGCCCTCGTCAGGGGTTTGCATTGACCCACAATATCTGTTAGAAGCGGGAGGCACATCTCGGCAGTGCCCTGTGCGGTAGTCTAAGCTGTGAACCCAAAATTTGTCGTCTTGCAGGACTGCAATGCAGACTCCCATCCCAAATCTCCCCACCTGCCAAGGTCGACTGCGACTTTGAAACACAAGAGCCCTCGGTACTTCTTGTGGCCTCGGCGGTTGGGCTCGTGTCTCACAGCACCCCAGCACTGCAGCACCATGTCGAAATGACTTTAACTAGCTTGCTATGGTTCAGTTGAGGTGGCGTGAAGGCCGATGTGCGTCTGCAGCTCAAGCTGACCGCTGATCTCGTTGCAAGGGTGCTGAGGACGATGAACAGCAAGAGTGAACAGAGCGTTGCTAAACCGACTCAGCATGTGTTGGCAGACGCCCCGAGGCCAGAGCTAGAACCATTGAACCCTGGTCAACCCTGTGCAATTTTGAATGGAGCGCATCAGATGTAGGCTGAAAGAGCATCCATTGTAACATCTTCGACCCCAGCTGTAATTTCAGTGTTTGCTTGTGCGCCAGAGCGTGCCCTGTTGTTTGGCGCCAATGTTGTACTTGCTGCAGCCAACCGCCGCACCCGCTGCTGCACACTGCTTGATCTTCACACAGTGCTGACTGTCGGCCCCTTGGACTGCTTCTCAGCCGAGCTGTCGCCACCAATCATCACTGTCGACTGCAGTCACTGAGTGCCGCCGCACTCACTGTTGCACACTGCTCGGTGAGCAGACAGCGTTTATCATCGGCCCCTCAGACTGCTGCTCAGCTGAGCTGTCGCCGCCCAGCAGCACTGTGGGTTACAAGCGCTGCTGCACGCACTGCTGCCAATCACCTCGACTGCCAGAGTGTCACAAGTGCTAACCGACTGTCCTTGAGACTGCTGCTGTGCTGAGCTGCCCCCTGCTAGCCCCAGACTGAGGCGTTGAAGCCTGGCTGCTGCGACCCACTGCTGCCACTCTGCTGTAAAGCACCTTCTTCAAATAGTGCTGATCTCCTGCCAATGTGGCTGTTGCTCAGCTGAGCTGCCGCCACCAAGCAGCACTGTGGCTTGCAGTGTGGCTCCCCAGGGTTCATCCCGCCAGCGGCTGAACAACTCCCATGCGTTGTCGCCATCAGCCACAGCAGCCTGTGGGTGGGGGGGGGAGGGGGCGGGGGAGGGGGGCGTGTGACACAGGGAGTAGCAGCACTGTGTGTTGCAGTGCGGCCCCCCAGGGTTCATCCTGCAGCGGCTGAACAACTCCCAAGCGTTGTCGCCATCAGCCACAGCAGCCTGTGGTTACACGTGGTGGGGGTGGGGGGGCAAGTAGCAGTGCTAGTAAATGATGGGGAGAACTTCCCAGCCTACTCCCTCGTCCTTCCCTCCCTCCCTCCCTCCTGCTTGTGCCTGTCGACAAAACAACCCCCGCCCCCACCCCCCTCCCCTGCACCTGTGGCTTCCACCCGCCATACTGCTCCACCAGCCGCCTGTGGTGGGCAACAGAGCTCACAAACAACTTGTGCTGCACAGGCTCCTCCGCCAGAAAAACCTGCCGCAGCAGCAGCAGCAGCAGTTGACAGCAGAGGCAACAGCATCAGCCGAGGGCAGTGAGAGCATCAGCAGCCGTGTCGTTGAGGCTCTACTCAAACAACCTTGACACATTCATCCACGCAGCAGGCCGCCTGAAGGCTTCACCATAACACGTGAACTTCACACTGTGACAGGCACACGCACTCAAAAAGTGCACCTGATATTGGAGCAGTTGCTGGTGCTGCAGCCACTATGTTGTTACTGTCGCTATGTTGCTGCATGCTGGGTGGGAATGCTGGTCAAGATGCAGCGTGTGAATGGTACTGATGCTGCTGCTGCTACTTTTGCTGCTATGACTGATGCTGCTGCTGCTGCTGCAAGCCATTGGTGCTGTTTCAAATCCTGCATCTTCAGGGGGGGCCACTTGTGCAGCTGCTGCTGTGGCTGCGGGCGGTGCTGCTGCTGGTGATGCTGTTGCTGCTGCTGTTGTTTTTATCACCGCTATGGCTGCTGCTGCTGCCGTAACCCCTGCTAGTCAAGAAGACATCCCATTTGTGCTGCTGCTGTAGCTGCTGCTGCTGCCGTCTGGACCAGCCCACCTTGTCGCTTGTCTTTGTGCTTGCAAACACGTACATCCTCTTGGGTTCCTCAGCAGTTTTGGCAGCCTGCACAGACGTGGGTGTAGACATGCATATGGGGCGAGTGGCGAGGGGTCAAGGTTGGTGACAGACGTGAGACTGGGGTCCACGACAATATCTCCCTTTGACAGAAACGATCTTGTTGGTCCCTTAGCAATCTTGGCAGCCTGCACAGACGCAGGTGTGGACATGCATGTCCCACTGGCATTTGCCCGGGGGCGAGGGGTGAGGGGTCAAGGTTCAACCTGGATTCACTCTGATAGGGGTGAGGGTGGGGTATGGGGGCGAGGGGTCAAGGTTAGCAATAGGGGTGAGGTTGGTTTCACTGCAATATCTGCCCTTGACCACGGCCTCGTTGGTCCTCAGCAATCTTGCAGCGTGCAAAGACGTGGGTGTGGACATGGGGGAGCGAGGGGTCAAGAGAGTTGATAGGGGTGAGGTTGGGGCTCTCTGCAATGTCTGCCCTGTTGATCCTTTGACACGTGCTGGGTTACTAGGTTACGCCACGTGGCGTAACCCAGTACACCCCCTCTCCCCCTTACCAAGCCAAACCAAACGAAACCAAGGCCCTGTCCTGAGGCCATCTAGCCAGATGGAGCAAGCACCTTCGCTGCCAAATTGAGGATAGGCCGTAACAAAACAGCCCCCCCCCCACCGCTCCTTCATGAGACAAAGGGGGTGTCAGCTTGTGTGGATGCCCTCAGACTGGCTCGCTTGCGTGCTATGTGGGGGATGCTGGGTCGGTGTAGTGATATGAAGGTCGCCAGCCTGGAGGTGCAAGTGCAATTGTTTGACTCACTTGTCTCCCCTGTCCTGGGTTTCTGCGCTGAGGTGTGGGCTCCTACCTTGCTGGGTTGGGCACGACACCCCAATGCCTGCCTGGACAACCCACTACAGCGGGTGCAGAACCTCTTTATGTGCCGTTTAGCTGGCGGTCTGCGCAAAAGCACGTTGTGCCAGCTCATGCTGCATGAGTTTGGCTGCCGGCCCCTATTGCGGGATGGGGTGCAGGCTGCTGTGGGCGTGTGGAATCATATTCAACAGCTCCCTGCTGAGCACCTGCTGCGTGTCTCCCTACCGTGACGGAAAGCCTCACCCTCGGTGGTGGTGTGGGGTCCAGCTGGGTAAGTGATCTATCTGCCCTCCTTACTGCCTTTGGGGCCTTACCTGATGGTGGTTTGTTTGAGAATGGTGTGCCCTGTGCGATCTCACCCCCTTCTGTTTTGTCGTCCTTTGACAAACTGTTGTATGGTTGTTGTTGTGATCTGCCTTCTGACCCCCGCTCTGCTCCCTCTGACGTAGTGACGTGCTGCAAATATCAACAGTGGTTTGCTGTTGAAGGTGGTTCTGAGCTTGATCCTCTCCGCTGCTTAGACCGTGGCCGGTGGTCTGACTGCCCAGACTATGTGCGCCACACAGCCCCCATGTCCCGTAAGTGCGTTAGAGCCCTTGCCAGTTTCAGACTAGGTGCCCATGGTCTTGATGTTGCCACCGCTAAGTTCTAGTCTCGCTCTGTTTCGGGTCCCGCTAGTATTGCCTGTGCTGATAGGTTGTGCCGTTTCTGTTATCAGGGGGTAGGAGATGCGATGCACATGATTGCTGAGTGTGAGGCTTATGATGTTTTCATGCGGCATGCTGCTCTTTTTGCTGACTTTGGTGGATGGATGGAGTTCCCATGCAATGTGTCTGCAGTCCAATTGCGGCCGTTCATGCACCAACCTGCCCATCGTGTTGGTGCCTTTCTGCGTGAGTGTGGCCAGCGCCGGTGGGCCAACCCGCCGTTGGAGGTTGTGTTTGCTGAGGAAGCTGAACGGGCTATCAGCTGAGGAAGCTGATACCCTCATGGGTGTTGCTGAGGATGGGTTGGCCCCCGACGCTTCCGATATGTTCGTCAGTGCACTCTCAGATGAGTACTACGATGTCTATTCAGATGTGTTCTATGATACTGATGCCCCATGAGTCTCGTTGGCTCCCTACGGGGTGATCATGCTTAGCCTGAACCATGTAACAGTAACAGTAACAGTAAAATCCCCCCCCCCTGGTCTTCTCACCAGGCTCCTCTGGTGTGTAGGCGTCCACGTGTCACTGTCTGCGAAATGCGCCATCCAATCCGAAGGAGCCAACAGTTTGGCTGCTAGCCGCACAGCCCTTACGCCCCCTCCCCCCCCCCCCCCCAACCACCCATCCTTTGACACAGTCAATAGGCCCTATCGCTGGCAGCGCCCCCTCCCCTTCCATCAGGCTGTTCAGGTGTGTGGGTGCACATGTGTCGGTGTCAGAGGGAGGGTCGATCCAGTCAGAAGGAGTCAACACGTTGGCTGCCAGGTTGTGGGGAGCCCCCCCCCCCCCCTCTGCGGCCACATACACTTGCACCAGCCCCCCCCCCCCCTCGGGGCGTGAGGCTCAACAGCGAACAGCCAAATTAGCTCACCAGGCTCTTTAGGTGTGTTGTAGTGTAGGAGTCCATGTGTCAGTGTCAGCAAGGTAAGCCATCCAATCAGATGGCGCCAACACCTTGGCTGACAGCTTGAGGACAGCTCGTAATCAAACAGCCCTGCCGCCCTGGCTCTTGCAGTCCCCCCCCCCCCTCTTCTGACCAGGCTCTTGAGGTGTGTGGGCGACCACATGTCACTATCAGAGAGGTAAAGCATCCAATCAGAAGGAGCCAACACCTTGGCTGCCAAGCTGAGGGGAAGACACCACAATCACCACACAAGGGGCCGCCCTGTGGGAGGCCACATATATGTAGTGTATATGTATATACCCCCCCCCTCCCCACGGGCACTTCTGGGCGTGAGGCTCAACAGCGAACTGCCAAGGCTGCTCACCATGCTACTCAATTGTATGGGCGCACAAATATCACTCTCAGTTAGACACGCCACCCCGACCGAAGGAGCCAACACCTTGGCTGCTAGCCACACAGCCCCTGCGCCTCGCTCCTCCGGGGGACACCCACCCTGTGACAGAATCGATAGGCCAGTGCCCCCCCCCCCTCTCACCTGGCCTCCAAGTGTGTGGTCAACCAAGTGTCGCTATCAGCAAGGTAGGCCATCCAATCAGAAGGGGCTGGGTTGAGGCAACTCAATTATGCACCCCCCCCCCCACACACACACACACACATGCGTACTGAACATCCCCCCAAGGGCCCCTCTCAACCGCTGAGGGCCTCTCACCATGCTCTGGAGGTGTGTGGGGGCCCATGTGTCGCTATCAGCAAGATAAGCCATCCAATCCGAAGGAGCCAATACCTTGGCTGCCAAGTTGAGGGGGGCAGCCAGACCCGGCCCGCCTCTCGATTGCATGTTGTAGTAACGCACGACATGACCCCCCTCTGCAGTGCATCGGCACAGCAGCAACACAGCAGCAGCAGCAGCAGCGACTTGTGAGTTGCATTTATGAAGACAGTGCACCTGGCCAACCCCTGCTGGGTTTAGGGGGGCAGCCAGACCCGGATCAACCCTGCAAGTGCATGTTGAAGCAGTGCACGACATGGCCCCCCTCTGCAGCCTGCATTGGCACAGCAGCAGCAGCAGCAGCAGCAGCAGCAGCAGCAGCAGCAGCAGCAGCAGGCACTTGGTGTGTTGGCTGCATCTGCACAAGACACACGAACCCAGGGCTTTGCACTGCACTGGCGGCCAGTTGTACCACAACTTTAGTGAAGGCAGCCAGGTTCACCGCCCATGGCTTCAACTGTGAAACTTACACCTGTGTCACATTTGGATGAAGTGTGAGTCGTTGCTTTGCTTGCTTTGATGGGTGTGTGGGCTTGCCTTGGATTGCCTCTTCTTTGAGGATGGCTCTGTGGCCCTTGTCTGTGGATAATGCCCTATGAGCCTAGTTTGGCTCCGGAAAGGGCGGTCAGGCGTGGTCAGGGCCACGCTTGACCCAGTTTAGTAGAAGGGATAGCAGTAGTAGCACAGTCATCGCTATGTTTTTGTCGCAGCCCTGTCAAACCTTTCATGCCCCCCCCCCCCCTGCTAGCATGCTGTTGCTGAGCAGTCAAGGTAAGAGCTAGTGATAGACACACATGCCTGTTGGACCCGCTCTCCGTGTCTTCCCTACACAAGCCTGGCATAGTCAGCTGAGCAGTCAGCAGTGGTGACACTGCACTATGCCCACATTGGGTGATGCACAGTGCGTTCATCCACTGCAACCCTCTTCACCTGCAAATGCGTTCAGTTTGGAAAGCAGCCTGTGTTCTCCAAACCTGGAAAAGACCCCACCCCCCTTCACCTGCAAACAGCTCCTTGTGTTGCTCCATGAATGTGTCAAGGTGTGGACACTTGTCACCCACAATCAACAACTCCCAGGAGGGGTAGGCCTGGTGGTTGCAGCAGCAGCAGCAAAGGGAGGTGAGATGCAAAGGACAGAACTCGACAGCTCACATGATGGGTAATCTGTTCGGTGGCAGCAGTTCCAGGGTTAGGTGGGGGGCAGGGAGTTGTACTTGCCGTTATGGAGCTTCCCCGCCTCCCCCCCCCCAGACAAAGAGAACATGCAGAACACACGTCTTGAAAGCCGCGCCCACCTCAGCATACAAAGACTTGACAGCTCGCAGCAGTTGTGCGGTGTTGTTGTACCTAGGGGTTATCAAAGGGTGCCCCTACCCACACCCTCCTCTTGAACACAAGCCACGAACACACATACCAGGGAAGTGTCGCAAAAACAGTTTCCCTCTCCCCCCCTTACCGCACTGCCCCACACATGCACCTGGCCTTATACAGATTTGATGGCCCGCATCAGCTGCTCTGTGTTGTTGTACGTGGGGATGATCACAGTGAAGTATGGCTGATCTTTGGGGGGGCAGTCGCAGTGGGCTTGCCCCCCCCCCCCTCGCCCTTCTACACAGAACCACCACCACGCGATCAACCCGGTTGCGGCGTTGAACGCCATCTCCACCCTCTCCCCAGCCATATGCCCCCCCCCCACACACACACACACACACTCCAACACGCACCTGGGCATACACAGACCTGATGGCCCGCATCAATTGCGCGGTGTTGTTGTGCGTAGGGATGATCACAGTGAACTTCGGCTGACGTTTGGGGGCAGTCGCAGTGGGCAGCCCTCCCCTTGAACACAGGAGCAACAGTGAAAACCCGCACACAGAAGGTCTGCACAAACATACACCCATCCATCCCTCCAATCACCCCCCCCCCCCCCCGCTCAGCAGACACACACGCACCTGGGCATACACAGACTTGACAGCCCGCATCAGTTGCGCGGTGTTGCTGTACGTAGGGATGATCACGGTGAAGTATGGCTGACCTTTGGGGGCAGTTGCAGTGGGCTTGTGATAATAGCGAGAGAATGGGGTACCAGTTGGGGTGGGGTCATTCTGCGGGGCAGGTACAGCAGCAGCAGCAGCAGCAGCTGCTGTGGTACACAACCACCTGGGTTGGAGTGCCCCGTCGTCCCCCCCTGGATCTGTGGATTGCTGTGGCAACTGACAACCACCTCTGCTTTGCAATCAATTCATGCAAGTGCTTTGAGGAGTGCTTATGCCCTATGAGCCTTGTTTGGCTCCTGAAAGGGCGATCAGGCGAGGCCATGATCCAGTAAAGTAATCTGACAGCCACCAAACTTTCTGAGTAAGCAATCCCCCAATGCCCCCCCCCCAAACACACATACTTGCACTTACCCATAGATGGGTGAAGTTGCTCTGTTGGGCCCTGCCCGTATCTCCCAGCCCCCTGTCAACCAGCGCCTTGTGGATCTGTGGGTCGCTGTGGCGGCTGATGATATTTACTAAGCGCTGAATCAGCGCATTGCGCACAAAGGTGAAGGTGCTTCCGTCAAGTTGACGGTACTGTAAAGCAGCAGCAGCAGCAGCAGCAGCAGCAGCGACAGGCAGCAGCAGAAGGCATGGAGATGATGTCAGCTTCAGTCACTCGTAGGATTGGGATGTGTGGCATGTGGTAAAAATGCAGTTCGCTCATACAGATGCCCCCCCCCAAAAGCAAAAACAATGCAACAAGGACCAACAACGAGTTGTCAGATACCTTGCCACCAGATTCCGGTTACTCACACTTGCCTTCCTTTTCCAGCCCTCCCCCCTGCCAATAATCGGCGACCATCCACCCACCTCCAACCCTACATGACCCCTTGCCACCCACCTGAACTTCAGGTTTGGTATACCTCAACCGTTGTGCAAGACATCACAAACACAGCACCCGCAGTCATCGACCCCTCCCCCTCTTGGACCACAACTCACCTGGATGTACTTCATGTGTCATACATACACAGCAGGGTTTTTGAATATCGTGCACACAATTAGTTGTCAGCGACAGGCAGACCCCGGGCACCCACCCCCTCACCATGTGACCCCACCCACCCACCCCCCTCCGGCTCTCTCACCGTACCCCCCTCCCCCCCCCCACCTGGATGTACGTCATGTGTCGCACATACACGGCAGGATATTTGAACACACTCCTCAGGATCAAATCGTAGTCATCAGCGACAGGCAGACCTCGGGCATGACCCCCAATCGCGAGGTAGGCCTCTCGCCTCCAGGCACGGACATGATTTGGCACCCCCACAATGTGTCGCAGCGTCCTTTGATTAAGGGGTGGGGCAATGGCGCCCGTGGCCCAGAAATCGTTGTACAACATCTTGTAATGGGCACCCTGTGGAGAGAGACATTGGCCCCGCGGGGGGGGGGGGTCAGTCAGGCAATGGTTTTGGGGGAAGCACGCATAGGCGGCGCTTTGAGCTGAGGATTGGAATGATAGCATTTATGGCAAAATAACCATTTGTACAAATTTTAGTACCAATGGTGCCCATGGCACGCCAACCAGCAAACAATCTCTTGTCGTGGGCTCCCTGTCATAATTGGGGGAGGGGTGCGCAGCATACTAGTACTTTGCCGAAAGCATGTGGGCCAGAAAGCAATACTGCCCCCACCCCTCCCAGATATAGAACTGTTGAGCCCCACAGCGTGCAGCACCAGGCACAAGATCGCTTTTCAACAACAAGTTGTGTTGAAACACTTCCAGTCGCCCCTCCCCCCCCCCCCCACCACCACCACCACCAGCCACAGTGTGCAGCACTTGGCACAAATCGCTGTTCATTTGTGTTGAAGACATGTCTTCAACTTCTGGTTCCCCCGCCCCCTTCACCATCAACAACGCCCCCAAGGCACCCCACTCACAATGCCAAATGCATGTGCTCCGCCGAGTCCCACTGACTTCTGCGTCCCCTCGAACAGCTCAACAGCTTCCGTGAGGAATAGCTGGCCTGCGAAAGCGACAGACTCCCCCTGCCTTTGACCCAACCACCTTCTGTTATCCACACGTACCACTGCACAACTGCAGCTGGCGCGCAGCTCTTGCTGCTGTACGCTGTTGCCTCCCCCCCCCCCCCCGGGCTCAACATACCCCCCAACCACCACCACCACCACCACCCCCAGCCAGCCCACTCACGCTGCCGTAAGCCCACGTCTCCCCGTAGTCCACTGACTTCTGCGTCCCCTCAAACAACTCAACAGCTTCCGTGTAGAAGAACCCGGCATCAGGGTTTGCCACCAGCGCGTCTTTCAGCACCTCCAGTGCATCAGGCATGAGAGTGTCGTCATGGTCGAGCTCAATCAGCAGCTGGCCAGACGCCATTTGGCACGCCTTGAACTGTGAGTGTGGGGGAGGGAGGGGGGTAGCAACAACGATGGGCAGCAACCAACCAGTGCAAGTTCCAACAAGGTCACCGGTGCGTTTAAAGCACCTCATGTGAACATGGACTGCGTGGAAGGGGAGGGGAGCAGCAACATCAGCAGAGACAGCAACACGCGGCATCAGGGTGTGCCACCAGCTCGACTTTCAGCACCTCCAACCCCTCCGGCCTGAGCATGTCGTCGTGGTCGAGCTCGATCAAGAGCTGGCCGGAGGCCATATGGCACACCTTACACTGCAGAAACATGGGGGTGGTGAGACAGGGAGGGTTCAGGGAGAGTTGAGAAGTATGACAGCACAGCAATGAGCACCTGCAGGTGAAAGCACGCGGCGTCAGGCCATCACAGTATCTTTTGCAGCACCTCACCGCAACCTTGACTAAGCACTTGTAGCACCCCCCCCCCCTCAGCATGTACTGAGAGACCCTACCATCCAAAGCAAACCAATGTAACACGGAAAGACCGGCAAGACTACATGGCTACATGACTACATTGAATGAAAACGTGGCATGCTTACACCCACCTCGACGCTGCCGATGACGGCGTCATTGCGGACGCGGACGTCCCGGTCACGTAGCGCCGAGGGAGGGAATGGGCAGGGAGGAAGGGAGAGAGGGAGGGGGCTTTACTAAGCAACAACCAGCAACGACCAGATTGTATCCAGCCTGCACCAAACTTTGGAGTTCCGAACTCTGAAGCACAAACCAACATGCCAAACTTCGGCTTGAAGCGAACACATATGAAGGCCCAGGGAGCAGCAGACGGTTACCTTGACATTGCCGATGAAAGCGTCGTTGCGGTCGGACTTGTAGATGCGGACGCGTACGTCCCGGTCACGCAACGCCGAGAGCTCCGCCCACGTCTCCGAATGCATCTCAGGAGAGTCGTCGTAGATGACCCATTCCCAGTTCTGGTACGTTTGCTGCAGGAGGCTCTCGTAAGGGACGCGGATCTTCTTGCCGGACTTGTAGGCCGGAGTGAACAGCGACAGGAGCGGTTCCGTTGCCGAGCCACCGGGCGGGGAGCGGATGGCGGCCCAGAAGAACGCCTCCACTGCGTCGACCGCCAACGGGGGCTGGTCGATGCGGAACGTCTTTTGCCGGACCTGACGGACAGCAACAGCAGTGCCAGCCAAAGCAAGAGCAGAACACGAGGAAAAGCCTGTCAGAGGAAGCTGCACTCCTCAAAACCACTTGGCACAGGTTCAGGATGGAGGAGGAAGAAGAAGAGGAGAAGGGGGAGGAGGGGGGGATGGCTGCCCAGAAAAATGTCTCCACTGCATCAACTTGACGGCGGCAAGGGGGGCTGGTCGATGCGGTCTTCTTTTTTTTCGATGCGGTCTTCTGCCGGACCTGACAGCCACAAGGCAGCAAGAGCTGTCAGAGAGAACCAGGAACCAGCAAAAGCATTCCATACGGATGTTCAGAAGGAGGTGAGGGAGGGGGGGGGCGGATGGCGGCCCAGAAGAATGTCTCCACTGCGTCAAGCGTCAACGAGGGCTGGTCAGCGCCGCATGCTTTTCACTAATGATTGACCATTTAGTGCTGCCAGCAAGATCAATGCATGATCAGGCCCTTCGCCACCCCACAGAAATATGAGCTCTGCCCCAACACAAGGTACAGGATCACACCATGTCGGCTGGCCCCAGCTGCCGACCTTTGGTGCCCTTGCAGCAGAAACAGCTGCATCCCTCTGAATCCCTGCGGCAGTCACAATCACACCCCTCTGGTATTCTTGCAACAGAAACAGCTGCCACCCTTGGTATCAATTGTAGCAGGAAAATGTACACGAAAATTCCCGCCAAAGGTACTGAAGCCCCCTTTGCGACCCCCTGGTGTCCTTGCAGCAGGTACAGCTGTACCCATGCCCAGCAACAGCCCCGGCTTCAGGGTCTCAGAGGAGGGAAACAGACTCCCCCCTTCCCCAATCAACTCGTGGTGCTCATTGGCGAACACCTGCAAGGGAACACAAGCGATCTTGCGCACCTGTGCTCGCAGGCTCCTTCCAAACTTGGAACTCCGAACCTGAACTCCGAACCTGAACTTAGACCCCTAATTTAAAAGCCAAAACTGAAGGAGCTCATGGTCAGCCAGGGGTTCCCAAACACGAGGACTGCGCCCCGTGGTGCGCTAAAAAAAAGACAGAAAGAAAGAATCCGATACACCCCCTACGTATCGCTAGTAGCCCCATCATGTCTGCCACAGAACCCACAGCTTCTGATGCTGCTGGGAACCCTCCTGGTGGCTGACAGCAAGTGCAAAAGACAGCGACCCTCACTACAGTGCGCACCTGTGCTGGCGTCCCACAAACAGAACTCCGCCGTTCCCCAACCAGCCCGTGGTGCTCATGGGCGAGCACATGCGATGGAACACACACCAACTTGCGCACCTGTGCTGGCAGGCTCTCTGTGAACCTGAAGTGCTCCTGAGGCCCCACGCACACCAGGAACTGCGCCCTGTGCTGGACCAGTAACCCCATCCTGCCTGACGCCAGCCCCAACTGCCATGGCTCCTGCTGCTACTGGCCCTCTGCCCTTTTCCCGGGTAAATATCAGCAAGTGCAAAACACTAGCATCAGAGCCCCCCCCCCCGAAACAGCTGGCCACTGTGTGGGTGGACACGACACAACACAACTTGCGCACCTGTGCTGGCAGGCTCTCTGTGAACCTGAAGTGCTCCTCAGGCCCCACACACACCAGGAATTGCGCCCTGTGCTGGGCCAGTAACCCCATCATGTCTGCTGCCGGCCCCAACTGCCATGGCTCCTGCTGCTGCTGGCCTGGGCTGGGCGGCATGATGGGCACCACTACTGGGCTGAACTGCGCGTCCTGCAGGGTGGGAAGGTTTCCCACCTCGCTGACAAGCAGGAGGAACTCAATGAAGCCTCCTTTGTCTGCTGAGGTCTTTTGAGGGAGCAGCTGTGCAGCTTTTTGTTTTATGGCAGCTGCATGGGCTGCATAGAGGTCGTCCCTGTGGGTATTGCTGCTGCTGCTGCTGCCAGCACGGGCATCCTGCAGCTGTGCTGAGCCGTCTGCATGGTGAGTCGTGCTGGCGGCCTGCAGGTTCCTGCCGTGCTGTGCTGAGCTGTCTGCCTGTTGATTCGTGCTGACACCTGCTGCTGTTGCTGCTGTGGTGCTGCCATTGTGCTGATTGGTAATTAGCGCATTGGCACACCCTGCAAAGGACCCGTCCTTTCCTGCAACAGCAAGCATGCATGCAGGACATGCCAGCACCAGGACAACGAGGTGAGCTGCCATTGCTAGGGGCGGGCTGCTGCAGACCACAAGCTTCCACCATGCTTTGTGCAAAAGCTATCGCAGCAGCAGTGTGAGTGTGTAGACGTTGACACACAACACGAACAACCATTCCTGATGGCCCAGCACGCCCTGCCTCCTGCATGATGTCATGTGTCATGCAACGTCATGCTGCGCCATGGTAGTGGCCATAAATCGAGGGGCTCCTGGAAGCCATGCACACCCCAGCTACAGCGCCTATGAGGTTCCGACGTCTTCTTGATGTACTCATTGAGCAACCAAATTACTGCTACTCGAGCACCACATGCAAGTGCTGTGTGCTGGCTTGCCAAGGCCTGCTTTGCTGACGTATGGCTTGAGTAGAAATGCTGCCTCGCCATACTACACGCTGCTGCACTAAACTATTTTATCTGACTTCAAGCCCCTTCAGTATGTGTCGGTATGTGTGTCTCCTCCTTATGGGTCAGCTGGACAGCTTGGACTGCTGGGGCCAACGCACCTGCGCAAGTGCTGTTGGGGATCCGCTCGCTCTCAGCCAAACAGCAGCTGCTGCATACCAACAACAGCGCAATCACAAGCGTCCATACTGCAGCTGAAGACCCATCCGCTCTCCAGCGAGTGCCTTTCTGGCCCAGGCTGGCCTTGCTGCAGCAGCTGGCAGTCATGGGCGTATGCTGCTGTGCCTTGGCCCTGTCAGCTTCACCGAGCCTCAGGAAGCTGGTGTAGCTTGTTCGTTTGTTCTGTTCAGCGCAGAGGCTAAGCCAAAATAATAAAATGGCCTTCAGAAGGAAGTGCATGGTCTGTTTGCAGTCAATCGAAAACGGTCTGTGGGACTTGATGTGGGACGCGATCTGGACGAGACGAGCTCCACGTCCCGTGATAACGACCATCGAGAGGACAAACGAATGCCATTGCTCGCTAGGCATGCGTCATCTGTTTCCGGCACCGTCACAGAGGCAGGTCATCTACGGTTGGTGACTAAGGAGCAGTGCCGTGCTCACCTCCCTGCTGCACACACCTCGTTGACATGTAACTCAGCTAACCAGGGAGATCTGACACTGGCAAGCACTGCTGTGGCACAAGCTGAACCCGCCATGAACACAGTACTAGTGCCATGAACAGATTGCAATGTCCTAATTTCATGTACATTTTCTCCCTTTGCCCCACCCCTCATTCTCCTACTGAGAACACCAACATTGCAGTTCCTTTCTTATGCAGCTATCAAAGGGATGCAGCTGGGCCGGCACAACAACTGCAAGATCAATCAATATTGAAGTGGAACGCTCTCTATGCAGACATGACACCCCAACCAAGCCCACAATGTGACAGCTGCAGTGCTTCAACCTGCAAGTATTCAGCTTGCTGCGATGCAAACAGGTCTGCATGACATGAATGTGGGCTGTCTGCGTGTTGGGCTGCATGCGCATGACCTGAATGTGGCCTGCCTGCCGACTGCCACTTGGGCTGCATGCATGTGCTGACTGCCAGTTTGGCAGAGCCTGATACATCCGCAGCAAGGGGTGTGACTGCGCCAGGCACAAGGCTGCTGTTGCCGCCGTGCTGGTCACCACCGTGCTGGTCATCAGATGACAGCTGATATTTGATGGCAGCTGCACACAGCATTGAGCTTGCCGTACCCTATGGGGCGGTTGTGCGATTACTTTGGAGGTTCGCTGGGATGCTGTGTCGCTGGATCGGCATCAGGGTGCGCATCAGCCTTGCCCGTTGGATGGTATGGCAGGCATTTATGCTGATTGCCTGTTGGGATGCATGGCAGGCATGTGGACTGACTCTGGCGGCGGCAGGTGTTCTGCCTTGACGCTGGGCTGCATGGCATGCATGATTGCTGCCGGCGTGCTACGTAGATGTTCCTTGGCAAGGACGGCAGTACTATTGGGGAGAGCTCTACTCAGCAGCGCTGTGTTTGTGATAGCAGACAGGCGTGCAACAGGAGGGTGGCGTGCTGGTGGGAGTGCAGCAGTAAGGTTGTGCCCTGATGTCCGGTTGCCGTTTGGCTTTCAACAGGCTATCAATCATGTAACTGCAGCCACGCCTAATCAGTTACAGGGCGAAGGGCGGCAGAACTGCCCGTCAATATGCACTAGAAACAAAACCCAAGGGCAGTTGGCCAACGGGAGCGCCCATCGGTTGGACCCAAATACATTCAGCTTGACCCATCGCGCATGTTGTCAGTGTCTTGCAAGTACCGCAACAAGGACCTTGTCCCCTGTCATCTGCACCTTGCTCGACACAAGCAGTCACAACAGTACTGCAAAAAACATATTCCACAGAAACATCCCGATAATACCTCTTGTGCATGCGTTGACAACACAACCATCACCACGGCAAACCTTGAATGACGCAGTGGTGTGCACATGCTCAGCCGCAAACCCACCACAGCGGGTGTCCCCATTGCCAAAGCCGCACATGGCTGCAACGAAACACCGTGGAATGACTGGAAACTCACAGCCGCAACCCAGATCATCTGCATGATGCAATGAGTCATTGCAAACATCCACAAGTGGTCCTGGTATCACACTGCCGTGCTCGTGCAGTGGTACTGCTGACGCAGCACCATGAACATCACACCAGGCATGCAGTACAAACAACCACTACCACCACAACAACTACCCTCTTGCCGGCCTCCTTCCTTTGCAAAGGACACAGATCCCAGACCACACCAGCAATGCACCACAGCATGACAACCCACTTGCCTGCCTCCTGCTCTTCCAAATCAGTGATCCCAAACCACACCACCCCAAGAACGCAACACAACCTCGGTCCATCTGCCTAATCATGGACCTGACTCATCCGCGTACCTTCACCACCACCCCAAGGACACAGCATTGACCAGGCAAAACTGCGACAGAGAGGTTGCCAGCAATAGCAGCGCTGTGGCGCTGCCGTGCAGGGCGACATCATCTCCAATCCAACCACACACAGCCAGCACAGTCGGGGTCGTGAATGGAAAGTCACAAGGGCTTTGAATGCAAAACGCATACACAGCACGCCAACTGAACCCAAGCGCACCACAGTGCCACCAGTTTGAACTTCAAACAATACCGAAGCTTACAAGCTGTCAGCCTGTAACACAATGTGCTCCATACCCAAGCCGAATGCACGGCGCATAAGTTGGGGTTCCCCGGCATTCAACGCGCGAGCCGTTGAAGGGCCATACCACACGGTGCAAAGCCCTTGCAGGTAGCAGACGATGCCGCAGCCATGCCAAGCAACACAGCAGGCAGCCCAACGTGCTGGAGACCTGTGCCCCTGCTGACTTACCATGCACCTTGCGGGGTGCCTTCAAGGCAAGTTGTCTGTTACAGGTACAGCGCCGAGAGCCGGCCAGCCAGCCAGCCCGCCAACCAGACAGACAGACAACCTCCTGGGGCATAAGGGCTACGCACCACAGCCAACCAGGAGACAAGCCGCAATGAGGCACCTCGATAACCCTGAGGGGAACGATCGGACGAAGCCCGCATGAAAGTTGTGGCACTGCCACACACAAATGGGCAGAGCAGGCGAGGTGATACCCGCAACATGCCTGTACAGTGTGATGGAGGGACTCCGACATAAAACACACAAAGACAACCCAGCATTTTGACTCATGGCCTGGTCTGGAAAACAACCCCACAACATAAAGGTCACATCAGCATGCTTGTGACGCAGCCTGCTTTTGGACCAAGTGCAAGCGCAGGATTGCTGGTTTGAGTTGAGCGCCACTCCTCATCCACAAACTCCCCAGCCTGTGCGCAACAAGCCAGCCATGACCAAGTCTCTTGTCAACCACAGAGCGCAGCCAACGGGCAGAACACACAACTTTCGAAACAGCCAGCAGCTATTGTGCCCCAGCTCATACCTGGGCAGGCCAGCTAGCGAGCACAGCAGTGACGCCCAGTGTGGCACCTGATGTGTCCAGAACCTGTATGATAAAAACATTATCCGCATGAGTCTGCTGGTGCAGCTCTGAGAGCCATGGTGGTGTCTCCACAGGTCTCCAAGGACTGCCTGGCAACGAGCTAGTACGGTGCCAGCACAGTGCTGCGCCGCACCGTGGTGTTGACCACACCCCCAATGAAACAATGCGCACGCAAAACCACAAGAACAGTACACAACACACAAAGCACTGCGTTGATGAGCAGCTGGGAGTGCTGCTGAGAGCCTCACACTGTGTATCACTCAGAATGAGGCTCGTCGCTTGCAAGCAGAGTAACGCAACCTTGCCAGCAGCAGCCAGCAAGAAGGCGTCATTTGGAACTGGAGGCCGGCCCATGCAGCCTGCCAGCGTTGGCTATTGCATGCCTGTGTCAACAACAGGCAGCTTGCCAGCCAAACAACCACAAGAGGAGGCATGCGGTTGTTCCCACAACAGCATGCACGAAGCTAGCATGCAGTGCTTTGTTCCCCTATTTCCACCATAAGCATGACATCCATTGCATGCAAGGAACCTGCTGGGCTGTTGCTCATGCTCCACACAGGCACCGCTCACAACAGCTGTGGATGCCACAGTAAGACTCAATCCACATCGTGCAAAAATGGGCCACAGCAACATCAGGATGCCCCAAACTGACCCCACACATCAGCAGTGGGGCATGGGAGTGCAAGCAGACAGCCAGCATCGTATGCACTCAGCGCAGCCGACACAAGGCTAGCGCAATTACATCGGACCAGAAGCCAGGCGTGACTGTTCACTGTGTGAAATTGTGGCAAACATCTCCTGGCAGGCCGCTGTTACTGATGCGGCATACAACCACCCATGAGCCGCCCTAGTCAAGTCCATGCTGCGCAATCAAGACCACATTTCACATCCATTCTCTCAGAATTTCCACACTGTAAACACACACCCGCAATGCAGCGCAAACAAATTCCGTGCGCTTCTGTTTCCCTGCACCTCACAACCAGTAATACGTGGTGATACAGTAGCACAGTAGTGGCTGTGAAGCCCACAAACAGGTACACATGCAGCCATGGTGTGGCCCCATATTTTAGCGCGGTGATCACCGTGAAATTAAGGTGAATTATGCTGGACGCAGGGCGCCCTGACCTTCTTCTTGAACACACCCCAAATGAGCCAATGTGAGCCTGCACCATATGCAAGCAACTTCCCAGGCAAGACCCCGTGCCAACACACCGTAGAAAGTGTTCACGCGTAACAGCAGGCTGCTAAAGTGCACAAAATTGCATGCCCTGATCAATGGGCCATGCCGATTACAAACACAGCCTAATGCCTGTGTGTTTCCCCAGACCCAGAATGCACAGCAGATGCAGCAGTCGATTAAGAACCAGCCACATGTTGAAGCAGCCAACATCTGCTGCACACCTTCAGGGCATGCTGGTAAAGCACCCAGCATGCACACGGTATCTTGAAGCCCAGAGCGACATCTTGCATCACAAGGGCATATGGCAGGCTGGAGGCTTGCTAGAGCAGGGCCAGCATCCACCCTCTTCACGGTGCAGGCTGCAGGTGTAGCTAGAGCCAATACAATTTTGAGCCTGGTGCATGCGGCGTACTCTGTGGCACACCAAACAAAATGAGTAACCCAAAAAAAGTGATCACACCTGTGACATCCACCAACAATTCCTAACACTTTGCCCCCCAGGCTGCAGATGACTGCATGCCCCAGATCACCTCGCAGTGATACAAGCATGCACATCGTGACAGACCTAGAAGACCACACATCCCCCACTGTGCAGGCACATGCAGGCTGACCAAGGCGCAACCAACTCTTGAAGCACTTCCCAACACCGCATTGCTTTTCAAGCACCAAGCATGCGTAATGTAGTCTCTACACCACAACTAAAAGCCCCCTCCCACACACACATGCACTTGGCTTGCAAACAGCAACTTCGAAAACCAAGCACATCCACAGGTGCAAAGCACTGTGTTGACTGACACGTACAGACCATGCTTTTGAGACAGGCACAAACACACGCAAGCTGTGTGGCAGTCTGCACATGGCTTTATAGGTGAGGCTCCCAGCAAACCAGCCCTGAGCAGCGCTGTGCTGCACAACACGTGCTGGCCATGTGCTGGCCAAAACACATCATGCGCTCAACTTTGTCAGAGCAAACAAGCCTTGTTTGCATGATGAAGTAGGAAAGGCAGGAAGGTGTGCATGCCTGAGCATCTCACCAACAGCAGTAGACCAGGGCTAGACACCAACACAGCAAGTGCCACACCCTCCAAAACCCCACTGGATGTCACAGATGTCACAGACAGCAACCCCCACATGCATGCGCGCACTGTGCGCACCAAGAACATTTTGAGCCCAGCAATGGGAGAGAGCACTGTGACTGACACGTACAGACCATGCTTTTCAAATGTCAAACTGAGACAGCCACAAAGAAACGCAAGCTGTGTCGCAGTCTGCATATGGTTTGATAAGTGAGGCTCCCAGGAAACCCAGCCCTACGCAGCGCTGTGCTGCCGAACACACGCTGTCCATGTGCAGGCCGGAAAACACGCCATGCATTTAAGTATCTTTGCTCTGACAACTTTGCTCCTTTGTCAGAGCAAACAAGCATGCAGTAGGAAAAGCAGGAAGGTGCCTGAGCGCCTTACCAACAGCAGCAGACCAGGGCCAGACATCAACACAGCAAGCGCCAGAACACTCCCAATCCCCACTGGATGTCACAGAAAGCAACCCCTACACGCAGTGCACCTGAGAGCTCCTGAGAACCACAAAGTGCACCTGAGAGCCACAACTACCAGTCACCACCACAACTACCAATCAATACCAGCGTGCTTGATGCTGCACAGACCACCTGAGCATGGCTGCACCACGCCCATGCAGCACAGACAGCTGCCTGCAGGGTGCTGTGTTGGGTGCACAAAGCACATCAAGCAACCCCCAAAGCCCTGGGTACTGATGACACCTGAATTTGCAGCTCAACACCATGCCTGGCAGGTGCTGGCCGACGCTGGCAAACAACCAGACACAGCGGCACACCAAGCAGGTAAACTGATGCGTAGGGCCATCCTTGCACAAAGAAAAGGAACAGCAGCAGACACCGTTTCACCAACACCCAACACCACCCTGCTGCACCACCAGCACAGGACACAGTGGGTGGGCAGCACGCTGGCTACTAACTGACAAATATGCACACAGCTGGCCATTGCACTACACTGCACCAACCCAGCAGCTCTACTGCTGCTGCTGTGCTCTCGCTGCCTTCACTCCATATCGACATTGTCGCCGTCAACCATGACCACGTCGTCGCCATCCATCACCACGTCCTGGAGGCCGTGCATCACAACGGTCTCGTCCTCGTCCTCCTGCACCTCCTGTGCTTCAGCATCATGGGCAGGCACAGCAGCAGCCGCGCCGACAGGCAGCACAGCCTGCTGCGCAGGGCCCTGCTGCTCAGCTGGCTGCAGCGGCCAGTCCACATGCTCTGCCTCACCAAAGGCCAGCTGCAGCTGCTGCTGCATGGCAGCAAGCTGCTGAGCGGCCGCTGCTATCGCCGCCTCCACTGCTGCCGCTGCTGCTGCCACCTCCTCTGCAAACTTGACATGATCCACAACATTCTGAGCTGGTATCCAGAAGAGGTCTGGGAACCGTGTGATCACTTTCTTCACACCTCGCAACACAGCATCGTTGATACCAGAGGGGCCACCGTCAGGGATTGCGCGGGGTGCGTCCTGGTCGCCAAGGGCAAAATACTGCAGCAGCCCGACAGCATGGGTCATGGCTGCGTTTGCTTCATGGATGGTGAGGTACCTTGTGGCAGCACAGACAAGCACACGCAGACCAGTGCGTACCAGTAAGCCCCAGAATCACACCACAGCTGGACCACATGTAAACAGATCAGTCAGACGCTGCGGGTGGCAACCCCAAAAGTTGCAAACACAACAGCCAGGGTACCAGTTTGAAGACGAGGCCAAGGGGGGGGGGGCATGTAGCTGTCATATGGTGTAAAAGGAGCGGATCAACGTGAAGATCATCAAGAGCACGAGGCTGTGTGCAGGCAGAGGAGGAGGGCCCCGCGTCACGCATCAAATGCAACCGTTTTCCTGCCAACTGCGATGTAGGGCAACTGGCCCTTGTCAGGGGTTTGCATTGGCCCACAACATGTGCTAGAAGCACGAAGCACATTTCGATAGTGCTCTGTGCGGTGGTCTGGGCTGGGACATGACTGCTTCCGTCTTGCCCAGGAACCGATGCACTGCATATTTCAGCCCCAAGTCTCCCCACCTTCTAAGGTCATATGCGCCGTTGCAATACAAGATGCTTCGGTACTTCTTGTGGCCTTGGCGTTTGGGCTCGTGTCTCACAGCACCCCAGCACTGCAGCATGATGTCGAAATGACTTCAACTAGCTTCAGAACGTTCAGTTGAGCTTGCGTGGATGCTGCTGAGTGCGTCTGTAGCTCAGGCCAGATTAACCGCTGATCACGTTGCAAGGGTGCGGATGGCGATAAGGCTAGAGGTGGACAGAGTTGCTCAAACGGCCTACCACGTGTTAGCAAACGCTGGGGTGCATCAAAAGAGAACTCCACGGCCTCTACAACCCACAAAAACCTGGTCAAACCTACGCAAATGGAGCGAATCAGATGTAGGTTAATATTCTGAGAGCAGCCAATGTGATCTCATCGACCCCTGATGCAATGTCACTGTCGCACGCGTGTGCCAGTGCCTGCCCTACTGTTTGGTGCCAACCATTGGCATCAAATCACCGAATGTGCAAGCTTGCTTCGTACTCATGGAGCCTGGCACAGCATGCGAGCTGAAACCCTACGGCACGTTGTGCACGCAGTGCACAGATTGGCCGTTTTGTCAAGGTCAACACAATGTCTTGATGTTGTTTCGGACTACATCCCGGACAGCCACAGTGCAGGAGGCTGCCCTGCCAGGCTGGGTTGTGAGTAGTGGATGAAAGAGCGCAGCACCCAGAAGCATGGGTGCACCCGGTGGTCAGTGAGCTGGTGCTGGCAGGAGGGGGTGCTGCTGGATCATGGCCGAAGACGGCTCCTGAAGGCTAGAGGGCGCTAGCGCTCTGCGGTTGTCAAGCTGTCGAATGCTTCCACACGCACGCGCTTTGTTGCTTCTTGGTTGCATATCTGCCATACGCATTGATGCGATATGGCATGCTGCGGTAGCAGTGCCACTAGCCTTCTGCATCACTGTGCTGCTGTTGGTCAATTATCAAGGCAGGTTGTGCTTGAAGCGCATGTGCTGGCCGCGCACACCCCTTGAAAAAGTATTGCTGCTTGACCTGTGTGACACGCGTGTGCACATTGCTCGCAGATGTGCGGAACGTTGGTTTGATAATGGTGCAAGTCCCCGCAGGCACAGTGTTGTGACTGCAGATCAGTGGCCACCTAGCAACCCCAGCTACACTTTCATCTGGCAGACAAGTACCAGGGATTCCAACAGGTATCAGAGTACAGGCTGGACAATGCGCCTGTTTGTTTGACCATGAGATGTAGAGCTATACAGCAGCGAACCGGGAATGACAATGCACCTCACATGATGCGACCCCGCCAACAGTCCACATCACTGTTGACAAGCAAGGGCCTGACTCTCCACAGTTGCCTCCATGTATAGCACACTTCATCCACCACAGACAATCTGTCTTGATGACGCACACATGCTCTGCCAGAATCCTACCATGGTTTGTTGGCTCCATACTATCGGTAGTACCGCTGTGGGACTCCATCACACTGCAAATGCCTCTGCTGTTACAGCATCTCAGATGACCAGAAGACACAGCAGGACGGCACATCACCGTTTTTTCCCTTCTTTGAAGGAAGAAGAAGGCGACCGGCAGGAAGGCTTCAGCAGATGGCAGCATACCTGCAACACCCACAGGGGCAGCTGTGGGTTAAACAACATCCCTTCACCACCACTGCTGACATGCCATGACTGTCGACAGTCATCACACTGCTGACAGTCACGCTCCGGCTGCCAAGCTGACACAAGGGCTGCTGTCAGGATGTGGAAAGACTGCTGAGCACTGGTACCGTACCACGCCACGGCACGCCGGGCACAAGGCACAAGGCGTACAGCACGAACAGCAACCTGGTCAGTGCCAGTCTGCCGGTGCGCAAAGATGATGCTGCCTGCCGCAGGCTGCCAGCTGAGCTGGCTAGTTCTGCGGAATATAGAAACATACACACTGTAGTACACATGACACTTGCTGTCGCCACCTCTCTGTCCCTACCATACCACCACACCATTCACCAGATGCACACGCCCTGGATCATTTGCCTGAGTATGGCGTGCCAGAAATATGGCACCATACAAAGCATGCAACAGCCGACACACTGCACACCCAGGACACTGCATTGGCCAGTCATGCACACACAGCTGTATCACGCAGTTAAATCAAACCGTTTGATTCAA
This sequence comes from Desmodesmus armatus, assembly GCA_007449985.2. Lineage (NCBI taxonomy): Eukaryota > Viridiplantae > Chlorophyta > Chlorophyceae > Sphaeropleales > Scenedesmaceae > Desmodesmus > Desmodesmus armatus. The sequence goes on from VIIQ02000089.1 coordinate 106,938, forward strand.
CTGCCAAGCAACACCCAGCCAAGTGTTGACGGCCAGTGTGTGTGCAAGCGACACAGAGGCTCCTAGCAGTCACCAAAGAAGTCACTTCTTTCTTTCTTTCTGCAGTGCTAGTAGCGCAACGTTGTTAACGGTCTCGTCAGGTGTTGTATAATTATTCTGGAGCTCTGCTGAGCCAGCTGCAGCCTACAGCAAAGATGGGGTGTCAAAGTACACCCCCAGTACAGGTCACCCTGGGCCTCTGGGGGCCTGAGCGCTACGGGGCAGCATACAGTAGCACGTTAAAGTGTGAATCTTGACCAAAATTTAGGAATGCGAATCGACGCGAGTCAACTGCACACAACCGAACTAAAGTTTGACCATGTTTCCCATCATACGCTTGAACAGCACCCGCTTTCTATACTTTTTCGCAAACATCATTGAGCAACTTTGACTGCTGTTACTTGGAGCTCCACGACACTGCATCTTCCTAGCAGCTGGTCTTGTAAAGAGTCACTGACAGTGTTTGGAATCCGCTATATCGCCGGTGCTGTGCGTGTCTGTCATGTGCAAGCAAGCTCTGTTTCCAGCAGCAGCAGCAGGGCACCTGCTGCAGGTGAAAACTTTGCCCATGCAAAACGGTGCTATGCAGGGCTCTTTGTCCTACAAAACAGCTTTACCATTTATTCAAGAATTTCTGGACACGGTTATGCCCACTTGTGAGACAGACATACCTGACCTGCAGCTCTCCCCAGGGTGGGCAGCAGCAGGACCAGGGGGTCTTCTGCTGTCCGTGGTGCACGTGCTGGTGCAAAGCACTCATGCAGCATGCATGCAAAATCATATGTGCCTCTATATCAGCGTGTTATGGTGCGTCTGCGCTACTCTAGCCACAGAACCGATGATGTCACTTCAGATTGGTGCGATGATCGCCAAGCAGTCACCACGGCACAGGCCGTATGAGCCTGGCGGTGTACCCAAAGGTGGTTAATATCACAAAGATTATAATTTCAGCGCTTGCGGTCACCATTTCTGTGAGCATCCCAAGAAAAGGCGCGGCAAAGTTCACCTGACGTGACCGTTAAAAGGCCCTTTCCACACACAATCGTTTGCAACGTTGTTAAAAGGCCCTTTCCACACACAATCGTTTGTTGCACAACGTTGTTAAAAGGCCCTTTCCACACACAATCGTCGTTATGACCTCCCCTTTGCCCCCAGAACACACTGGCGTGTCACCACGCAACATGCACAAACTGGGCAAAGCCCAGGTGTATATGATCTGCAAGTCCTGTCAAACTGACGCAGCATTGGCCTGGCACACAAGGTAATTGGTAAGCAGGTGTGCCACACCTGCCGGGCAAAGAAATTGGCAACACCAGAGGCCCTTGAAGAGCACACACGACATGACAGGCATGCCCATGCACCACAGCATGTTGCCCACTTACTAGAGGCCTGCACAGCAGAGCTGACTGCATAAGGGCAGGCCAAGTGTTCCTTCCAGTTTGCCTTGCGCAGACAGCAGTATGCATGCATGCGTGCATGCATGCATGTATGGATGCCCGCCAACCCAAAATGCCATGACCCCAAGACCTGCGCCACACCCACCAAGGATGCAGCCAGCCAACTTGGCTGTAGGGGTAGTCGCTTGGGGCTCAAGCGGCTACCCCTACATCCAACACAGAAAACCACACGTAGGCACAGCAATAGAGATGCGGCATATGCCCCTTCAGTGCCCTGACCCCCACCCCAAGACACAGCCTGGCCAGCAGCACAGCAGCCCTTCAGAGGTCTTCGGGCAAAGGCAGCTGACAGAAAGTGGCCAACCTGCCGCAGCTGGTCCGACCAGAGGTGCTGACCTGCTGATCTAGCGCACATCTTGCAGTGCTGCGCAATCTCAAGTGCAGTACGAATACAAACCAGTAGCATACGTCGTACGTAACGGCACCACCACATGTTTCATGCTGGTGGACCTACCGGGTAGCCAACGCTCTCACAACCACACAACACAGTTACTTGCTGCGACGCACATGCTGTGACGCGCATGCACTGACTACACGCGGCATACTAATCAAAACAACATGGCTGCCGCATCCAAGTGACTGTGCAACCCCACCCACGAGCCCACAGATAGCCAAAGCTGTGGGCAAGTTCGTGGACGTTAGTGTTGTCTGCTTGTTGCCACAAGCGCTCGGAGCACAACAATGGCTTTCACAGCTTACAGTTGACTGTCAAACTATGAGCAGCTGTAGACCAGGGCACCAAAGGCAAGCAACCCCTGACGCACGACCATGACGCTCAGCACAGCATACGTAGTGCTACTAGTCACTAGTGACTAACGCGCTAGCGGCACGGTGCCGGCAAAGTATCTGCAATGCTGGACCAGGATCATGGTCCCGTCTCAGTCTGGATTCAGACAAACGCAGGCAGGTGGCGTGTACGCCCCGGGTCCCGCACAATGGCTGATGCATTCTTACAGTTACAATTCCTCAGCAACGGTCCCTGATTCCTTTCTCAACTTCCATGCCAGACTGTAAAGCAACAGAAGGAGCATGTGCCAGGTACGCGTGTGCATCTCAAAAGCATGACTCATCTTACTGGCATGGTATGATAGTCTGAATCACCCAGACAACAGCCACAGTCATTGCAACTCTGGCAAGCCTTGCGGCACGCACGGCAATGTAACAACATGGAATTACTGCTGTTGGGGCGCAGCCCAGTGCAGCGCGTATGCAACACCATCATGGTCCATGATGGACCCCAGCCACCACCCTCACACCACCTGCCCACAGTGCTGTAGTAGTCAGGTGCATCAGATTGAGGAGTCAGTTGTGTGGACTAGCGCTCAAGCCAGCACACACAGCTATCAAAATGCATGTGTGAATTGCTATATGTTGCAGCGTTGCCACATTCGGCTCCCCACGCCGGAACCCCCCCTCCCCCGTACCATGTGTCTTGGGGGCTGCTGGTGTTGAAGTAGTCTCATGCATCTTGTTGAGAGGACTTTTTGTGTGCAGGGCAACTCTGGCAAGCACACACGGCAGTAAAACAACATGTTTGTATTGCTGTTGATGCGTCGCTAGCCCAGTGCACAGCATATACAATGCCATCATGGTCCATGATGGACCCTGGTCATCATCCTCAGGTGGTGAGACATCACTTGCCCACAGAGTTGTAGTAGGTATGTGCATCAAATTGAGGGTCAGTTGTGTGCACTAGCACTCTAGACAGCATACACAGCATTTGGATTGCATATATGAATTGCCATTTGCTGCAGTGTTGCCACATATGGCACCCTACACCGTCAACATGGATGGCGTCAACAGGCTGACCAAGGCCATGTGCAGGATTGCTGGCATCCCGGAGCGCACCAACCACGGCTTTGGGCGCAGAACCTTCATCATCCACTGCTACCGCATTGGCATGCCGGAGGTGGCCATCATGCTGCTGTCGAGGCACACCAGCATCCCTGGCCTGCGCCGCTATGCAGGGTGAGTGCTTCCTCTGTGATGTGGGAGCTGTGTATCAGTGTGTCCTTGTAGGTGTGGTCCACCGTGACCATCTTTTGTTCCAGCACATGCCTAAACTGCTCAGTAAAAACGTTTGCAATTGCATTTGCAACAGTTAGCCATCTTTGTTAGAGGCAGCATTGTGGTTCAAACTACTGTCAGTGCTACACTGTTGCCTTCTTGACTTCCCTACTTCAAACTGTGCTGACCTTTGCCCTTACTGCTGCCGTGCACTGCGCAGTGTGGATGACGACATGATGGCACGCTTTGCAGCCGAGCGCAACAGCCTGCGCGCTCCTGCCAACGTGCCCCGCCAACCAGCCACCAAGGTGCCTGTGGCGGTCCCAGCTCCCACAGCCCACGCAGCACACCCTCAGCAGCCGGCCGTGGCCTGTCTGACAACCTGCAAGACCTTGAGGAGGAGGATGAGGAGGAGGAGTTTACATCACCCTTCAAGTCTCACCAGGCTGCTGCACCCTCGCGCCTGTCTGCACCCAGCTGGTCTAACCACAGCCATCAGTCAAGCCACCCTACAGGCCACAACAGCAACACCACAGGGCAGCAGTACAACCCCGGCCCAAACGTGACGACTACAATCCAACAGGCCCCTATGCTCACCCACAGGGTAACTTCAGCCGTGACTTCCCCCCGGGCACCTACAACCACAATCAACAGCAGCAGGGCCCATACCCACAGCCCTCGTACGGCTACCAGGGCATGCCGCAAATCAGCATCAACCTGAACCTTGGAGGGTTTGGTGGCTACGGGGCTGCACCTGGCTTTGAGTCTGGTGGGGGCAGCAGTGGTGGCGGAGGTGGCTTTTGGTGGTGGTGGTGGCTTTGTGGTGGCTATGGTGGTGGAGAGGTTATGGTGGTGGTGGCGGTGGAGGCTATGGTGGTGGTGGTGGTGGAGGCTATGGTGGTGGTGGCGGTGGAGGCTATGGTGGTGGTGGTGGAGGCTATGGTGGTGGTGGTGGAGGCTATGGTGGTGGTGGCTATGGTGGTGGTGGTGGTGGAGGCTATGGTGGTGGGGTGGTGGAGGTTATGGTGGTGGTGGCGGTGGAGGCTATGGTGGTGGCGGTGGCTATGGTGGCGGTGGCGGTGGAGGCTATGGTGGTGGCGGTGGCTTTGGTGGCGGTGGTGGTGGCTTTGGTGGTGGCTTTGGTGGTGGCCGTGGTGATGGAGGCTTTGGTGGTGGCGGTGGCTTTGGTGGTGGTGGTGGTGGTGGTGGTGGAGGCTTCACTGGTGGTGGGTGGTGAAAGCACTCATTCAGCTGCAGTTGGTGGTGGTGGAGGTGGTGGTGGTGGAGGTGGTGGGTGGTGGTGGTGTGGGCTTTGGTGTAGGTGCTGCTGCTGCTGCCGGGTATGCTCATCGGGTGCAGCCGCCAGGCAGGCTGCTGGTGGTGATGCAGCACCCCTCATAGGCACCAAGAGGCCCCAGCCTCACACACGCAGGTTCAACCGGTACGCCATCACTGATGAGGATGACTGAGGCCAGCCTGTGTCATTTAGCTGGTGTTATGCTCAGCACATGGCCCCCGCCATGTTGACTGTTGGCCATTCAGTTTGTCCATCACACTTTTGTTGGCGTGGTGTGTGTGTGTGTGTGTGTGTGTGTGTGTGTGTGTGTGTGTGTGTGTGTTGTGTGTGTGTGTGTGTGTGTGTGTGTGTGTGTGTGTGTGTGTGTGTGTGTGTGTGTGTGTGTGTGGTGTGTGTAGGGTGTGTGCGTGTGTGTGTTTATGTGTAGTAGTTTATCACTGGCTTGTGTTGATGCCCAGCAGTTTCTCAGTGTAACAGGTCCAGGCTGCCACAGAGGTGATACGCACGTATCACCCTGATACGCTGCGTATCACCCCTGATACGCCACGTATCAACCCATGATACGTGCTCAGATCACAACAGGCTTTAGGGTATATGCAGTCAATACACAGCTCAGCCCGAAATATGGCACCCTACACCCCCCTCCCGCGCACCACGTGTGTTTGGGGCTGCTGGTGTTGAAGTAGTGTCACGCATCTTGCTGAGTGGTGGTTTTTGTGCAGTAGAACTCTGACAAGCACACACAGCCCTGAAATAACATGTGGTTATTGAGGCGCCGGTTGCCCAGTGCTGAGCATATACATCACCATCACGGTCCATCAGGGACCCCGGCCACCACCCTCAGATCACTTGGCTATAGTGCTGTACAAGTCAGGCGCATCAGATTGAGGAGTCAGTTGTGTCAATTGTATGCACTAGCACTCTGGCCAGCATACACAACGTTCAACTTGCATTTGTGAATTGCCGTATGTTGCAGCATTGCCACATTTGACACCGGGGGAGGCGGGGGAACCCCCCCCCCCCCCCCTGCCCCGCCCCGCCCCCGCACACCACGTGTCCGACATTTGACTGCAGCTGACTTGACGCAGTGCCTTCAAGTCCGTCAGGTTACGGTAACCTTGCCAGCAGTCCCTGTAGCTGGCTGTGAGGTGATGTTAACAACCCCTCCCAGCAACAAACACCATTGCCATACCTGCAGTGGTCTCAGCAGTGGGATTATGTGCGAGAGAACAACCCACCCAGGTGCCAACACGTGACAGCACCTTGCGGTGCTTCTTTGAAGCATGCGATGGAAGGCCTTGCGGCCCCCAAACAGTTGCACCAACATATCTTACAGAGGACAACAGCAGCATAGGGCTGCTGCCATGCCAGCAAACCAACCAAATGATTGGGGGACCAATGGCCACTGCATGCACACCTTTGAGACATTTATGAGGGGCGGGTTTGAGCGCACTCTGGCACATTAGCAACAACCAACCAACATGGGTGGTGAATCAAGCACACAGCTGCAGCGCCACTTGCAAAACAAGCAGCACACACTTTCTGGGCATCACTGCCAGCAGGCTACTGCGACGTCTGCTGCGCTGCAGCTGCAGATGGCTGACTGCTCCACCAGTCTCCACCAGCCAGCTGCCATAGACGGCACACACACTTGTAGGGATGGGCCAAACCGTATGTGGCTGCTTTTCACTTACGTATATATACGTATATTACATACGTATCCGTATATATACTAGTATGTCAAGCGTATGTTTTCAGGGGGTTGTCAGGGAAGTCACTGTTAAGACTGCAGGCTGGCGCTATGCCTTCAGTTATCATGTAATATAATCTTATAAAGTGTTATTCCAACTATTGTATTGTTTCCGCGGTCAAGCGCGCGTCCACAGCACCACATTTCCACCCTCCCGGTGGGTCGACGGTTGATGCGAATCCCGAAGTTGGGGTTGCGGACTAATGCATTCAAACAGTATGGCAAATTAAAGCATATAACATCACCAGCAGCTGTGTGTGCGCCCACCACTGTTGGGCCACCAGCCTGAATCAAAGCAGGAACGTACACGCCAGAATGCAATTGCCAAATCATGCGACCATGCTCACCCAAGAAGCTCTTCCTGTGGGAAGGTGGGGCGGGCTCAATTGTTGCCACAGTAACCGTTACAGGACCTGGACCACACCCTGGCAGGGCCCCTAGGGTGTGACGGGCATCAATAGGGATGCCGTCTCGGGACATTTCCCGTTACATAGGGTCTAGGCACCCAACAGTGACAGCCTGCTGTTCAGGTCCGGCCATAGCGGCAACAGCAGCAGCCTGGTGCATGAGATGTTGATCATGCTGAAGGTTGTGCTGCTGCTGCTGCTGCTGCTGCTGCTGCTGCTGCTGCTGCTGCTGCTGCTGCTGCTGCTGCTGCTGCTGCTGCTGCTGCTGTGGCAGCAAATGTTTTTCTAGACCATCACATCACAACATATGTTTTGACCCCGACCCTAAATATGACTGACCATGCGTCCTCTGTCACCACAACCAGGCCTTGCACCAACACAAACAAAACAAGCAAAACAAATGCACAACAGCTCCCTGCATCTCCTGGAGGTTCTGATGCGTGCGCATCCATGTTCCGCAGACATGCTCACAACACATGCTGCACACTCCAAAATTTCTTGCTGACACAGAGACCTAGCCCTGATCAGCCCTCATTGCAACACTCTTACTTGTATAGAAGGTGCAGAAAGATCCTGTGTTCACTGTGCTCACCTGCACGCTCACTGTCAAGTCAGCAGCATTGCACACTCATACTACCTGGGGGTCCACGATAAGCCTACAGCCAGGCCCTGAAGCGGGGGGGGGGGGGGGGGGGGGGGGAGACGCCAAGCCAAAACTTTGCGCGCGCGGGGGGGGGGGGGGGGGGGGCATTTGGATCATCAGCCTAGATCGTCAGGGGGGGTAGGGGTCCAGCAGCCTGTCTACAGCGGAGGCAAAATTACGTAAAGGCAGCCTAAAACGGACAGCGGGGTAGGGGCCAGTGAGCCAGCGAGCCTAACACAAATACAGGGGTAGGGGTTTGACGCACATCCGGCGTCACCACCCTTGGCTGTAGGGTGGTGGTGGGCTCTTTGCTCAAGTAGTACCAGAAGGTTGCCAACAAGCAGCTGTCACCTCCTGAGGTCTCCCTCCCCACCCAACCCACATCCCACCGACAGTGACACGCATAGGTCACCTTAATGGAGGCGTGAAAGTGGGATGATGGTGTATATGATCAACGCTGAAGCAGTCATCCTGGCACAGACTGCAGCGTGTAGGCGTCACGGAAGTCTGCGCGGGCTATCACTTGCCTGTTGTCAAGGTTGGCATAAGCTTATCTTGACTGAAGTTGATAGATTGCAGCCAGATCTTGGCCGCTTCATGGTGCTGAAGACCGCTGGGCGTCCTGGTGCGCCTGCTGCCGGTATCGTAATGACCGTCCATTGGACTTCCACTCTGAACAGCATATAGGGCTCACAAGGACGATTCCTCACCAAGCTTCGCTTTCAAGTTACATCGAAACAAACATCTTCCGCCTCAGACTACCTCATTATCCCGACACCTGTCGCTTGGTGGCAACATACACGATGCTGAGGTTGCAACTCACCACAGACGGGCTCTGCGCAGCCAAGCAGCGCTCTGCAGGTGCACATGTTGTGTGCAGGCCTGTGTGTGTGCCCCGGCGCGCACGGTGTAGCCCCCAGCATCAGGTGCGACCACCCAGAAGGGCTTGCATGTCGAGACTGTGTCGTAGGCCCGTTCAGGCCCAGCATCATGTTTTACGTGTCATACCAAGTGATATCCACCTGACTGCTGCATGATCAAGCTGCACGTGTTGCTCTCGGATTCGCGCCTTCCCAGACTTGCTGCTGCCTTTTTCTGCGTGCAGGCCGTCCGCTGTTCGGGTCAGTGCGTGTTGCAGCAGCTGCAACGGAAGCGGCACCAGCACCCAAAACACCCCACTGGCAGCAAGCCCTGGATGCCATCGGTGGGTGCTTCTGCTGCTGTGCTGTGCATGTTGGGACCCCCTGCTGCTTGAGAAGCCTCGCATCAGTGCCAGCTTTATTGTGACAGTGCATGCAGCGCATGCCATGTGCTGCAACCAGCGGCCTGAAGTGGTGTGTTGCCTGCTGCTGGTGACTTCTGTTGCAGCTGCCAAGAAGGATGGGCAGGTGGTGATTGCGCAGATTGCGCCCGCTGTGCGTGTGGCCATTGCCGAAACCATGGGCTTGGCCCCTGGCACAGTTACAGTTGGACAGATGGTGACCGGCCTGCGCCAGATTGGGTTTGATTATGTGTTTGGTGAGTCGCCCACACAGGTGGCAGTGGTCTGTTGATTGGCGCATATGGTAGGACTCCTGCTTGCAATGGTCTTGTTTGAGCAGTGTCAGCGGTCCTGCTCAGGGGTTTCAGCCCTGCCTTTCAGGGGACAAGCACACTCTCTCCACACCAGCAGCAAGGCTTCTTGCAGACCCCCCACGATTGTTTTGGCTATTCAAAGCCATTTTCCAGGGTGACTTTGATGGATTACCATGGGCTTCTGCCCTTGTCCTGCAGACACCCTGTTTGGGGCTGACCTCACCATCATGGAGGAGGGCACAGAGCTGCTGCACCGCTTGAAGGCCCACCTGCAAAATGTGTGTCAGCGGTATGCTGTTGAGCGTCAGCATACAGGACACTTACCAGTGACCAGCAGCAGCAATCACACATCAGCAGAGGTGGACGGCAAGCATAAGCAAAAAACAGCAGTGGTTGTATACAGCAGCATGGTTTGCATGTGCCCTTGCTATGCGGCTTTTGGCGTTGACGTGTGACTGCCTGGGCCCTTGCTTTGCAGCCTCTGACATTGATGTGTGAATGCAATTTTTGCAGGACCCCAACAAGGAGGAGCCTCTGCCCATGTTCACCTCCTGCTGCCCTGGCTGGGTGGCTATGGTGGAGAAGAGCAGCCCAGAGCTGATTCCCTACCTGTCTACCTGCAAGTCCCCTCAGATGATGCTGGGTGCTGTCATCAAGAACTTCTTTGCACAAGAAGTGGGCCTCACTCCTGCAGATATCACCAATGTGTCTGTCATGCCCTGCGTGCGCAAGCAGGGGGAGGCAGATCGCGAGTGGTTCAACACCTCGGGTGGGTATGCAGCTGTGCACAAGGCACGCAGCTTAGATTTGCAGTCAATTGGCTGGTGCGCAGGGACTTGCAGATCCCCTTACTGCCTGCTGCAAGGCTGGTAACCCAAGTGGCAGCAAGGGAAGCCGCAACACTGTGAGGGCACCTTTACAAGCTGCTGGTAACCCAAGTGGCAGCAAGGGAAGCCGCAACACTGTGAGGGCACCTTTACAAGCTGCTCACTCTATTTCTGTGCCCTCTTGGTTGCAGGCCAGGGCCGTGATGTGGACCATGTGATGACCACTGCTGAGCTGGGCAAGATCTTTGTGGAGCGTGGCATCAAGCTCAACGAGCTGCCAGAGAGCGAGTTTGACTGCTTGTACGGCGAGGGCTCGGGTGGTGCTGTGCTGTTCGGCACAACTGGAGGTGTCATGGAGGCTGCGCTGCGCACTGTGTACGAAGTGGTGAGTGGCTCAGGGCCGCTTTGTAGGCTCGTGAAGGTGGAGCAGTTGCGACAGCACAGCCAAGTACGCTGCTGCCATGTACCAAAACTCAAACACCCTGCTGTTGCACAAGTATGCCGATGGTTTTCTTATTCGACCCCTGCATTGCGGTCCTGCATTGCGGTGTCATTGCATCGGTGGAGCAGTTGCGACAGCACAGCCAAGTACGCTGCTGCCATGTACCAAAACTCAAACACCCTGCTGTTGCACAAGTATGCCGATGGTTTTCTTATTCGACCCCTGCATTGCGGTCCTGCATTGCGGTGTCATTGCATCGTGCCTACATGAGCTATTGCAGGGGTTGGCGTTGGCAGAGAATCAAAATCATGTGCAGCCTGTCTGGCTTGGCGGCTTGTGGCGCTCAGACATGGCATGTGTGTTGCTCTGGCTCATTCTCGCCGTTGTCAGGTGTCTTGCTGTTGATGCCACAACTGTTGTGGTCAAGACGTTCTTTTGCTTGTTCGCCTCTGTCAGGTGTCTGGCGAGCCTATGGGCCGCATCGTGTTTGAGGAGGCTCGCGGCCTGGATGGCCTCAAGGAGGCCAAGCTGACCATCAAGCCTGGTGAGAAGTCTCCCTTCAAGATGTTTGAGGGCCCTGATGGTGACGGCATCACCCTCAACATTGCTGTGGCCAACGGTCTTGGAAGTGCCAAGAAGCTGATCAAGGTGGGCAAGTGCTGTCAACTGGTTGATGTGTTCTGTGTTGCATTGCTTTGCAGCAGATGCATTGAGTTGTGATTTGTCTTGTGAGGCGCTCATCAACTGTGGAGATGCACATGTTGCGCTGGCTTCTTGCAAGTCTTGGCACTCAGATACATTGCAGCTGTACGTGTTGCCCTCAGGCTGACCATAACCGGTGTCTGCCTGCCAATGCTGCCTGCAGGGGCTCCAAGACGGCTCAGCCAAGTACGACTTCATCGAGGTCATGGCTTGCCCTGGCGGCTGCATCGGTGGAGGTGGACAGCCTCGTTCAGCTGACAAAGGAATCCTGGCGGTGAGTAAGCAGCCCTTCAGCTTTTGGCACTGATCGACCACAGCCGAACTTGGTGCGGAATCCTACACCGACCTGTTTTAAAACCTTCTGTCGCCCCTGCTTTGTTACCCTGCTGCGCGCTTTGTTGCTTTGCTGCGCGCACAAGCGCCAAGCTGCCATGTACATATGCACCAACCTATTGTACGTCTGTCGCCTCTGCTCTGTTTCCTTGCTGCACGCAGAAGCGCCAAGCTGCCATGTATGACTTGGATGAGCGCTCCACCATCCGCCGCAGCCATGAGAACCCCCTGATCCAGCAGCTGTACAAGACATTCCTGGGCGAGGCCAACGGCCACAAGGCCCATGACCTGCTGCACACCCACTATGTGGCAGGTGGCGTGCCTGAGGAGAAGTGAGGGAGTCTGCTGTCTGTGCCGATTTGTACTTTGACAGGGCCGCAGTGACTGGTACGAAGCCGCTTGCTTCTTGAAGTGGCGTGGTGACAATGTCTGGTTGCAGGGTTGACGCTGAACGCATGTGTGCTGAGAGGTGGGACCGTCGGGCAGGGGCGCATACCATGGGGGTTGTGGTGCTCGGTCAATGGGGCGCTCCAGTCCTGCTGCACTAAGTGTGGTGATCTTTGCAGCCAGTATGAGCTGCTTCACTGTGTGTTGGTGCAATAGGGGTGCTGTGACAGGTGCCTGCTGTCTGACCTGGCCTGAGTACAATGATCTGGATTGTGTCCTTTTGTTGGGCACTGCACAGTGCCCCTTGTTGCGGGTGATGTTTCCTTCCGGGTGTGTTGTCCGCACACAGCAACAGCTCTCCTGCCAGTGTGCGAGTTCGTCTTAGAGTGTTCTGGCTGTCTCATCCACATTGGCAGGTTTTGAAGCTGCACATGGCCAAATCGAATTTTACAACAAACATTTCCCACTCTGCCTTGTGTGAGTGAATCATCACTTCCTGTGTATCATGCACCTCTCAACAAGCCTTTTCAGCATGGCAGGTGCAGGTCATGTTTGGCCTCTTTGTTGTGCTCATGTGAGCAGGTGGACGTGAGCACTGCATCCTGTGTGGTGAGTAATGCTGCTTGCATGTGATGATAATGCTGCTGCACAACGTTCAGTTACACTGGTGGTACGAGTGCCTAGTGCGCCTGAATGGGCCGCACTGCACCTTCAGTGTATTGGAGGCAGGGGCTGTGTTTTTGTCTGTCATACCTTAGCAAGGCCGTGTGTTGTGCTGTATCACAGGGCCTGTCATGCACTCATGCCATGGCCCATCGTGTCCACTGATATCGACGGCTTGTGGCGTGAAGTGTTGCTGTTTTCTTAGCAGCAGGGATCGTGTGCAGCACTCAAGCCCACTCTGTGCTGTTAGGCATCTGCGTGCATCCGGGATGTATGGGTGTTCTGTATAAGTGGTGTTGGTATTGGGATCAAGATTGAAGCAAAGAGTGCTGAGGGTGATGAGCAGCAATGTTCATGGCCCTGCGACTGGTCTCGTTGTAGCATGCAGTACACACACTGTCTCCGCTGAAAAGGTTGCAGTAGCAGTGTGTGTCGCTTCATGATGTAAGGGCTGTGCTTGTCGAGGCCCCTTGCCACAGCAGCTGCCATGTCCCTGACATCGTGCAGTCGTGCAATTGGTGGTTGGCTCTGTTGCCATGCATGCCTGTATCACATTTTGTGGTTGAGGAAGGGAAAGGCAGCTGCACGTTCATCTTCATGGCTTATGGCTTCAGCAGCCATCAAGTGGTTTCTTTGTGCTGGGCATGGATCTTTGCATCCTCTTTGTAAACTCTATGACCGTTACAATTGTAACATTTCTGTTGCTGATCCGTGAAGGCAGGATTGATTCTCAGGAAGCAGAGAAGTACCAACATGGATGGTGTGGGTTACAGGCATGGTTTGCCTGATAATACCATGCTGCTTGCCATGAACATGGTGCTGATGAACACGCCCTGTGGTCAACATGGTTCTGATGAATACCCCCTGTGGTAGGCTGCGATGTGTGAGGTTGGACATGTTTGGGGAATGAAAAAGGGTGACCTCAACCCATGACGATGGAAGCACTGTGGAAGGGCAAAATGCTCTGCGTAAGTGCATTTCTCAAATCATTTCAATCAGCGATGGTTCAAGAATCAGCGATGGTTCAAGCAAACACTCACATTCCTTCCACAAACATCCCATCTCGCTGACAGCAATGCTCTGTCAGCTATGTTCTGCCAACCCCTGCTTTTGAAGCAGGGGCTTGCGCTACACCACCCGAAGCTCAGCCGCCACTTGACCACACTGCAGAGTCCGAAAGTGAGCAGCAATGTGAGCCTCATTCTTTTCAAAGGGGTGCACACCGACCAAATTGCACCAACAAGAGGGCACAGGGATGCACAGCCGTGATCGGCAGGCAACACATGCAAGCCTGGCCACTTTGAGGAGCGCGCATGGTACCACGCACCAGTGGCATCACATCCACACACAGACATGCTCCGACCAGCTACCTGCTACCACATCCTGCTTCACTGAAATGACCTAAAGCGCGGGTTCCCAACGCCCAAAAGGTTGCGAGTTGCAGCCCTCGACACACTGTCATACCTCTCACCATCCCCACCTTGCCATCACCCGTGCGGCTGGACCACGCTCCACCATCCTGTGCACGTGCTTCAGTATCTTCCTACATCGACTCCGTGTACATCTCATGCCTCAGCTTCTTTCATGCTTCAGCTTCGTGCTTCAGCTTCAACGAGCGTTCACCCTTCAACTTCAGCTATGCCCTTCCCCTTCACGTCAAAATCAGTGCTGCAACAATGACAGCAGGGCAAGCCACACCAAGCCAGCGGGCGGGGCACCTGTCAGTCGCATTGCAGGACATGTCACGACAACATAAAGAGCTGGCACAGCAAGTGGTCAGCAACACAGGCTCGTGTGTCAGCACCATGCACAGCAGGCTAGCTGTAAAATATGGTTAGAGGTCAACGGCATGTCTGTCGACCAGCAACTGCAGAGTGCACAGTGCGCAGCTGCGGCTGAGCATAGGCCAGCCGTGTGCAAGTGCAGCTTAGTCCTGGGAGTTCGCGCGCTCAGGGCTGCGGTTGTCGCGGCGGTCATAGTAGTCGTCACGTGCTGGGGACCGTGCTGGAGAGCGGCTGATGGCACAACACGGGCAGCAGGCACAGCAGCAGCAGCAGGGACAGAAACGGCAAAGTTGGTCGACGGCACGTGGAGATGTAGCTGCTCCTACCAGACTATCATGGCACAAAGCGCGACAGGGACCACACACTTACACGGACACAATCCGACCACCCAAAGCGTATGCAAGCGTTGCTGGTATTGTTGGCAGCGCTTCTAGCAAGGCATGAGCCACATGTTCGCTCCATACGCCTCCGTAACCCTGTGGCCAGGTCTCACACCTGTCTTGCCGCCTTGCAGGGCTGGCGCTCCTGCTGCGTACTGGGCTGCGGTCAGCAGGGCTCCTGCTGCGCCTGGCTGGGCTCCTGCTGCGGCTGCGGCTGGGGCTCCTGCTGCGGCGCCTGTCCCTGCAGCAACACACCAGCACACAACCCCTGTACCATGTAGGCGTCACGCTGAGCACATGCGCGCTGGATACATGCACCACCAGGATTATCGCATGGGTGTAAGCACACTGCGCACATGCGCGGTGAATGCACACATCAGCATGAAGTCGCATGAAGAGACGCCAACCATGCATGCAGCACCAGCCATGCAACACCAACCGACACACCCGACAACTGTGCTGAGCAGCTGTTGTGCCAGTAGATGCACTTGCCTGTCACGCCTGTCATAGTCCCGGTCCCGGTCATAGTCGCGACCACCACCACGCCTGCAGCAAGCAACCATCACACAGTTGCCCAGTAGCTTGTCAGCTGTCGACCTTGGCAAGTGGTGAGCCTTGAACGTGGACAGGCAGTGCTGAAAGCATCCGTTGTACAGGATTACCACTGTCCGTGGACCGAAAGGCCCCACGTCACCCCCATGCATGCACTTCCACCAACATCAGCCATTGTGCTGGTCTGGTAGCCAAGCACAATATGCATGCATGGTGTGAAAAACGCCAGCTGCTTGGAGCCCACCTGTCACCATAGTCACGCCTGTCGTAGCCGCCTCCACCCCTGTACCTGTCACGGCCGCCATAGCCGCCGCCACCCCCACCACCATAGCCACCTGCTCGCGGGGGGGGGGGGGAAACAGCATGCACAGGTGCGCAGAGGTCAGCTTACACAAAGCTTGCTGCCGGTGTGTGCCACAAACCAAACAGTGGGCAATTGCACGGTCTGCAGGAGCAATGCTGCAACAGCCACACAGGGTAAGCACTGCTGCAAGCCCTGCTGCAACAACCACAGAGGGTAACATCAACATGACCCTGTCCTGTGAGCCCCACCCCTGCTGCAAGCCTCACACAGCTGCCCACTCACCACGGCCCCTGAAGTCGTCAGGCCGCTTGCGTCCCTGCATGGCATAGTTGGCTTGCACCTGCATGATAAAGCAGGACAGAACACGCCAACTACATGTTGCAGTTTCCAAAATTTGCAGAGCTTGATTTCAACTTGCTGGAGCAGTAATATGCACGAAGAGTCTGTCTCCATGGTGTCGAAGGGTGTCCTCCCCGCCTGCACCAAGACTGCCCAGGTGCCATGTGCATCTTGCTGCTACGGCATGCAAACTTGTGTGCGCTCACCTCTCTGCCCCCCAGCTGCATGCGGTCCATGCTCCTGACAGCCTCCTCTGCATCCCGCTCATCGTAGTACTCGACAAAGCCTAAGCCCCGGGGCTCCCTATGTGCACAATGCAGGGGCAGAGATGTCAGGTGGTGGCAGGATTGCACAGCTTGGGTACAGCAAGCACCAGTTCCTAAGCTATGGAGTTGATGGTCAATAACTCCAGGACGCTGAGCTTTCCTGTGCTGGGCTGTGCTAGGGAGGGAGGGAGGGAGCCTGTGCGGTGCTGGGGCGCACCCTGTGTGGAAGTCCTTGGGCAGGTACACGTCCTTGACAGCGCCATACTTCTCTGCATAATAGCGCAGGTCGTTGGGCCTGCAACAAAACGGAACAGGGGCAGGCGTGGGCCAGCAGGGCAGGTGCAAATGCAGCTGTTCTGCTGCTGCTGCTCAGTTCAACAGGTCCAGACAGTGGGCGCAGCTTGCATACAATGAGATGGGTGGCTGACCAGATGCACGGTTCAGCTGCGCTGTATGTGCAGCGCCTAGGCACTCACGCAATGGACTTGGGCAGGTTCCTGACCATGATGGACACCCTCCTTTCCACCTCCTCGCGCCGATAGTTGCTACGGGGAGGGGATCTGTCTCTATAACTGTCTCTGTAACTCATGTTGATGCCTGCCTGATTCAGGCTCTCTGCACCGCCTCTCTGCTGCTGTCTGCAGTGATAGGTGCGCAGTGGTGATAAAGTAGGTCCTACTCCGTCGACAACAACACGATAGTCACTGTCAGCGGTAGAAACTTCAATCACAGCAGCAAGCCTTCTGCAGCAGAAGCAAAGGCGAAAGTTAAACCACCTTTGGTTGGTCTTTGATTGGGTTCGACAGATGAGGATGTTCATCGACAGAGACAAAGTACAACGTCCATTTGCGTATGTTTCTGCCACACGTTTTTGGTCAAAGTCCAAACACAGCAGCACAACATCACAACACCACAACTGCACTTTTAGGGACATAGGATTTTCTGCTGGTGATGGCTGCCCAGGGAGCAGCCCTTCAGAACCACAACAACGAGTAAGCATCACGATGGGACTGTGCTGCTGGCCCTGCTGCCCTGCTGACCGATCGTCTGGCCCTGTTGCTGCTGCTCAAACCCAACACTCACGCTCCGTGCTGCTGCTTCTGTGCCTTCAGGCTTGTCAAATGTAAGTACCAATCTCTGCAACAGTTCAAGATCCATGCAGTTTGCTGCCCACCAGCCAGCATGAACACGGCCAGCACAGAGAGCCCTTGAAGCCCTTAGCCCTTGCGTGCGCTTGCGTATCTTGCTTGGCCTGGATGTGTGCCTCCGCTTGTGTTGTCTCATCACAGCAACCCAAATCAGACGTTGAATTATGTGCAACTGGAACAAGAAAAACCCTGCACTTGCAACTTGAGCGGGGGCTGACTTGTGGCCTGGACTGTGTCTGTGTGCACCTGCAGGCATAGAGGACTTGAGGGAGAAGCGTGAACAGATCTTAAAGCAGTTACAAGACGAAGAGAATGAGAAAGCCAAGATACAGACAGAACTTGCAGCACTCACACAGCGGCTGGCAAGGATAAATGGTCAGTGCGGGCGCTGCTTTTGATGTCAGCAATGATGTCAGCAGCACAGCACAGCTTGAAGCATGCAGCTGTGTCATGCTGTCCTGGAGCACGAGCCATGTTGAGCAGCTCAAGAAGCAGTAGATACACTTGCAGCTCCTTTTGGCGACCACTTTGATGTGCAAAAGAAACACAGCTGATGGTGCTGTGTGCTGCCCGCTGCCTGCTGCACGTTTGTTTGCGCACACAGAGAGCTTGGCAAAGAAGGTGGGACCAGCAGCCAGCCAGCCAGCCAGCCAGCCAGCCAGCCAGCCAGCCAGCCAGCAGCTTGTGGGCAGCTGCACAGTAGATTCAAGCAGCTTGAGTTTGGTGGTATGCGCATGCTGCAGACCAAGCATCTGCCTGCTTGGGTGTCATGGACTGGCAGTGTTGAGCGCCAGACGTTGACCCCCGCCAAGCTGTGGTTTGTCCCCTGTGCTGCTATCGGAGTCACTACATTTATACACAGGTCAGGGGTGCAACCTGACCACGGCGTTTGTGCATGGGGTTTGCGCTGCAGGTGGCCACCAAGGATGAGTATGACAAGGTCATCCAGGAAACAGAGGCGGCATACCTCAAGATTCTGGAGAGTTCGCAGACACTCCTAACAGTGCTGAAGCGTGAGAGCATCAACATCCAGAAGAAGCGCCAGGCAACCAGCTGAGCAGGGCCTGCGTTGCTTGCAATGCAGCCTGCAGCAGCCAGACATGCAGCCGCAGCCTGCTGAGTGGCAGCTGCTGTGGTGTCATCAGCGTTGGCAGGAGCACTGGGTGTGGTGTCAGACGTGCAATGCTGTTCCAGCAGGCCCGCTTGCTGAGCTAACTGTTGACACGAGGACGTGCACGTCGTTTGTGGTAGTGTTCTGCAGCAGTGTTGTGTGAGCCGTTTGTGCACGAATGGCCTGCACTACATGCAGCAGCACAGGCTTGCCACACTGACTGTGCTGGTGTAGCTGAATCCCAGCTTTGGTTGTGCAAGAGTTTTGTTGGCAGCCCCCTTGAGCAATGAGCCCATCATGCTGTAAATGTATGTAAGAATCCGTGCCATGATATGCACAGCGATGAGAGCCAGGCGCATCAACGTGGACAGACCTTGCATCGCCCTTGCTGCCACAATCATTATGCTTATACCCTGCCTTATACCCTGCCTTAGGTACGTGGCACCGCTAGAACGAACACTTTGTCAGCTGATTACAACAGTGGCAGCCTACGGCGAATCTCCTTCTTCTTCTCTGTTCAGGAGTGTTGTGGCCGTACTGTACTAACTTCAGACCACACTTGCAAATGCATGCCTGCCGAGATCACTGATCTATCATACGTTATAGTACAGAAGAAATTTTTAAATCATATCATTCATAGCAACGTTGGCCTCGCTCGGCCAGGGACATGACCACAACAGCAGCAGCTGAGCGGAGTAGAGCAACTGTGAGCAGGGCAAGCTGTCTGTTCCCACTGACGGGGAATGAGTGATGGAATCAAAGCAAATTGTTCTGTTGTGGGGTTCAACGATGTGACTCCCTCTGCAGGCTTCATGAGCAGCAGCATGCCGAGGCACATCGCAGTACCTGTGCAGGATGCAGGGCAGCCCAGCAGTCCGCGCTCAGCATTGCATGCAGCAGCTTCTGCAGCAGCAATATGGCAAAACAGCGGCAGCCCTGAGCCTCCTCAAAGGTCCTCCAGTCCCACAAGGCTGGGTGCCCCATCCAAAGACTGCTTGGCAGATAGCGCCAGGTCACCCAGGACAGCAAGCAGGCACAGCTGGAAAGCTCAGCAGCAGTCTCCCACGCGCACCAGGCAGCTGGTGACAGGGGAGGATCAAGTAAGCCTCCCTGGGGGTGGCATCATTGCCATGTACACCATGCATGCTAGCAGTTGCTGTGGCTGTACTTGGGTTCTCCTTCTACAGACCTGCAAGCCTGGTGTGCTGTGGTGAAATGCACAAGCACCAACTGCAGCAGATAAATGAATGTGGCAGCGGATGTGCTTCGTGTAATCACGACTAGGCACTGTACAGTGTGCATCTTGCTGACCCTGCCCCCTATGTGCAGGAGGACCGGGGCCCTACTTTCTTGTCGGGTGTCCGCCATGCTGGTTGGCTCTGGAGGAGGTTTGGACACGGCCACAAGTCAACATGGAAGAAGCTGTGGGTACGTCAAAGGTCCTGGGCCATGCAGGTTGATGTGTGTCCTGGCAGGCATCTTGCAATTGTCGCCAAGCCTGTTGAGCAGCTTGGCGAGCCTATCGCGCTGACTTGTTCATGGCAGCAGGCACCGCCGATGAACTGATTGCAGTACCATCACCGCGTTTGTTTACGTGCAGGTTTACTTGTGCGATGACAGGCTGTGCTACCATCAGCCAGAGACAGCCACAGCAAGCGCAGATGCAGGCAGTCCCCATGCAGCTGCGCGCAGCCAAGCAGGGCCAGCAGCAGCGGCGGCAGCCATGCTGTCCGCCAGCTTAGACGGCAGCAGCAACCTGCCGCTGGTAGGGTACTATGGCACAATGGGGCCCGCAGGCACTATGGGCAGCACGGCGGCATCACTTGCTGCACTGGCAGCTGGGGAGGTGCGGTACATCGCACTGGACAGGATCCCAGTCAGGCCCCTGCCACACAGGCAGCACGAGCTGCAGCCCATGGAGCGCAGCCATCCGGACGTAGGGGTCACAGTGGTCGAGGACGGGTGAGGATATACTTTGTTTGCGCTGGGGCTGCCCGCAGAAGCAGGAAATGGGCAGGCTCTTGACCTTCAACACGCAGGACTGGACAGCGATGCAATACCATTGCTAACACAGCAGATGTGGCAGCGCGTCCTGGCACGGCACATTTGACTGACAAGCCTGGGTTTTCACCAGTACATGTAAATGTCGCAGGGCAGCTCTTGTCTGTTCTGCAGCCAAACACACTGTGCTGTTCTGTGCACTTCTCTGCTTGCAGTGTGGTTGGCACCAGACCTGCGCACATCCCTGCCAATGCTACCTTCTCTTTGGTAGCTGGGAGCCATACACACTACTTTGCAGCAGAGAGCCAGCGCGAGGCAGAGTTGTGGGTCACAATCATTCGCGAGGCATGGCTCCATTGCTTCCGGCACACAGCGCGCAGCACAGGCGGCAGTGCTGGCGCCATGACAGCGACGGCTGCAGGCGTTGCTGTCTCGCAGAAGCTTATGGCAGAGAATGCACTGCTACGGGAGAGCATACAGGAGCTTGAAGGCAAGGTCACACAGACCAATGGAGAGTACTGGAGGTGCGTGCGTGCCATAACTCAGGCAGCGCCTGGTTGTGCAGCCACGTCCCCTGGCTGTCAGCCACATGTGTTGTGCCAGCAGCATGCACCACTTAGCAGGCATCAATTTCATCTTGCACCCCCCTCAAGCGCTGCCTGCGCGTGCCACCCACAGGTTGGTTGTGCCAGCACGAAACGGGCCAGCACACAGTTGGGGCTGGTGTCTTATTGTGTAACATTGTGCCCTAGCTGTGTCTATCCTGGCTATGGCCTACACGCGCTTTGTGATATTAGTAGAAATAGCCTGGCATAGCACCAAAACTGTGACAGCCCTGCTCTTGCTGTGTCACGTCTGCTCTGCCTGCACCGCAGGAAGTGGGTGGAGGAGAAAGCCAAGAATTCCGTGCTGGAGTCAAAGCTGGTCAACACAGCTGCATACGAGGTTGTCGTCAGGACAGGCAGTGCGAAGGGTACTGCAACAGACGCCAGGGTCTATGTTGAGCTGTATGGGCCAGATGCACCAGGGCCCTTGGCAGCCAACAGGCCGTCCTCCCCAGTTACGGCAGCAGCAGTTTGTGCTGGCAGTGGCAGCGGCAGCCCAAGTTTGAGTGGATGCCTGACAGCCACAGCAGATGCTAGCGGGGAGATCAGGCTGTTTGATGCTGACTCGACTGTGAAGCCGTTCCAGCGCGGGGCGACAGACAGCTTCACTGTGGCTTGCTACAACGTGGGCATGCCGGTGCGGCTCAAGGTATGGCATGACAACACAGGCCGCTACCCGGACTGGTTCCTGGTAGACATCAAAGTGCGCAAGCAGGGTACAAGGGACTGGGTCACCTTCCCTTGCAACAGGTGGGCAGGATGCTACTTTGGTAGTTCTGCATTATATCCCATCTATGCCCTATGTCATGCTGCAACATGCTGTCTATGTCATGCTGGTGCTACGTGTGTTCCAGGTTACTGCAACATGCAGACGGCCGACCAGCACGTGTTTGTTTCAGCACGCCAGCGCCTCCTGCATCTGCTAAAAGGCATGCCATGCTGCGTGCTCACACCTCAAGCGGTGCGTCACACATAGGGTTTGAGCGCAGGTCCCTGTTGACGTAAACAGTGTCTGTACATCACCATCACAAAGGTTCTCAGTAGGTGTCCACGTCAGCTGCTGCCACCATGAGCCGTGATCCTCGTCTTGTGATGCAGGTGGCTGTCCACCCAGTATGAGGACGGCAGCATCAGCAGGGTGCTGCTTGCCGGCAGCAGCAGGCCCCCAGTGACGTACAGGGTGCTTGTGAGCACATCAGACCAGCGGGGCGCGGGCACTGACGCAAATGTGTACCTGCAGCTGCATGGGCTGCTGGGGGATGGGCTGCAACACCAGCTGCTGGGAAGTGCAACGGCGTTCGATAGGTGAGGGGTGTCGTATGAGCAGCCAGCAGCAAGATGCCGCATCAGCACTCAGCGCAAATCCAAGTAAGCATTGCCCACTTGCAGGAGGTGTTTTGGCCCCCCATCTCCTGCCAAAGGCAGGGGCCTCAGAGCGCACGCCAGCCAGCTGCCAGAGCCGTTTTCACATCCTGTATGGTCAACTGCTGTCACAGGCAAGAAACCCCCTTGGCTGACAGCCCCTCACTTCCCAAAGGGAAACTGACCTGTCTCTACTGTCTGGCGGCGTCCTGCTCTGTTGCGTTATGGTTGTTGTGGCAGGGGCTCCAAGGACGAGTTCTTTATCGATGATGCAGACCTGGGTGAGCTCACAGCCGTCACCATTAGTCATGACGGCTCAGGCACCAGCCCAGCCTGGCACCTGGACCACATCGAGGTCATCCCCGTCTCAAGCTCACGGCCCAACAGCCCTGCTGCCTACAGCACCAACAGCAGCAGCTCCCCGCAGTGGCTAGCAGAGGGTGCCGGGCAGCAGCATCCTGCCCGCCGCGTGTCAGCGAGCAGCCTGCAGTGCAGCATGCGGGTGTCTCTGGGTGCTGTCCAGCAGCAGCTGCGGAAGAGCGGCAGCGGCAGGGGTGGCAGCCCGGCGCCTTTTAGCCAGAGCAGGGCGGGGGTGAACGGGGCTGCGTACCTGTTTCCGTGCAGCGCATGGTTGGACGAGACCCTTGGCGGTGGGCTTACAAAGCGGCGGCTGCCTGTAGCCAGGTTGGCTGGCTGCTGGGGGTGGGGATGCAAGTTATGGCTGCCTCATGCTAGGCTGCGTGTCTGCTGCAGTTTCAGCCCAATCGACTCACTTGCAGAAGTGATTGTAGGTGGCAGGTTAAAGTCACTGCCAGTGCATCACTCTGCTGCGCCTGTGCACCGCTCAGCATGCACTGTTGCAGATGACCCTTTCGTGTCATCTGCCTGCCATTACAACCCCACTGACAATGGCGATGTCACTGTTGCTACGTTGCCGGCATGTGCATGGGCTGCAGCAGCGGTCTGAAGGCCAAGGCATGGTACACTGTGTACATCAGCACCTCAGACATTCGAGGGGCAGGAACAGACGCAGACGTGCACATCGCACTGTCCGGCTCCCGCGGCAGCAGTGGCACCATCACACTGCCGAGCCAGCCTCAGCAGTACCAGCGAGGCCAGCGAGACAAGTTCAGGTACACTGTAGTGTGCATCCAGTCACGTGGCAGGAGGCTGTTGTGACCATGCCGGCCATAAACAGTCAGGCACAGCTGTTTGTGCACTGCCGCAGATGTGTGTGTGGCACACCGTGGCTGCCTGCACAGCTGCAACCGGTGTCAGCTATGCACACATGCCGTGTGACATCAATATGATTGCTGTGTGTTGCAGCTATTCACACATGCAAAGCCCTGACACAAACTGTCTGCTTTTGGTGCCTGCAGGTTGCAGCTACCACCCATGGGCCAGCTCCAAAAGCTGCTCATTGGTCACAACAACCAGGGCCAGACCCCCTCGTGGCACCTGTCTATGGTAGAGGTGGTGGATGAGGAGGCAGGCCACACCACATACTTTGCAGCTGACAGGTGAGCAGAGCATGCTGTCACCCACCAACGGCCCTGCCACCAATGGCTGCTGGTAGCCAATCGCAACGGCGGCTGCGGGCTGCCGCAGTGACTGGCCGCCAGCGAGCCGCTGCGGCAGCAGGCTGCGCGGCGCCCTGCCTGCACAGCATTAGGGTGGCGGCATTCCTCCTGCACACATGCATGCAGTTGCAAGGGGCGCAGCAAATTTGTGGCGACACAGGTGACCTTCAGAGGCCTGCGGCTGAGCAGCAATGTTGCGTGTGCATGCAGGTGGCTTGGTAAGCAGTGCAGTGACGGGCTGCCAGAGATCACCCTGTCAGCCACCTCGTCAGACCCCCAACAAGCCCAGTGCGAGTACCAGGTAACACTGATTGGGCGCAAGCAAGTGCACGGGTGGTGATTGTTCTGGTGCTACTGTTTGCGTC
The DNA here is from genome assembly GCA_007449985.2 of Desmodesmus armatus. NCBI lineage: Eukaryota > Viridiplantae > Chlorophyta > Chlorophyceae > Sphaeropleales > Scenedesmaceae > Desmodesmus > Desmodesmus armatus. The sequence goes on from VIIQ02000089.1 coordinate 131,264, forward strand.
GCTTGGCGCGCTGTGGGGCTGCAGTGATCTCCTGGGAAGAGATGTTGCCTAAGAGCAAGTGGCTTCCTGCAAATGTTGGTCAGTGGCTGCCTGGCAGTTCACGACAGTGGGTGCAATGACCCGATCATAAAAATACTGCTGTCTTGTACTGCAGGTGTGCTTCTTGACCAGTCCCTGCAGGGGTGCCGGCACAGACTCCTGTGTGAGCTTTGAGCTCAGTGGCAGCACGGGCAGCAGCGGCCCCATTGCCGTCTCAGCAGGGCACGAGGCCTTTCAGCGGGGCAGCAGTGACACCTTCAGCTACAAGCGCCCCTACCTGGGACAGCTGCAGCAGCTGCTGGTGTGGCATGACAACTCAGGGGCGGCGGCTCCTGATGGCAGGGGTCCGTGGTGCCTGGAGGCTGTGGTGGTGTCCTGCAAAGCTGACCAGCAGGTGGTGACATTCCCCTATGGGGGCTGGCTGTGTGCTGAGACGAAGCTGAAGGTGGAGCTGGTGCCAGGGCATGCCAAGGGGCAAACTAGGTGAGGCATTGCAGGGCGAACGTGTGGTGCGTAAAGAAGCTGCAGTACTTGGTTGGTCAACTTGATGGTGTTGTGTTGCAAAATAATTGGCAGAGTGAGGCTTGACTCGCACCTGTGTGGGTTTCACATGTATCCCACATGTGTGCCAGCAAAATATATATCTGGGGTGAGCTGAAAGTATTCCTGCATGCCTGCTCCGCCAGCGTTTGAGGTGGTTTGTTGGCTATGACTACCAACTCTGTTCTCTGCTCAGCGACGCGTTGTTTCTTGACCGGCTATACTCCAGTGATGGCACTCCCTGCACAACACATTTTGGGTAATGCACAACACACAACATAGTCATTCATCTTGCTCATCACAAGATTTCTGCGCTTGCATCCAACACAGGTACCGCTTTGATGTGGTCACCAGCGACCTGCGTGGTGCTGGCACAGATGCTGCCGTCACCCTGGAGCTGTGCGGCTCTGGGTCTAGTGCTTGCGCAGGCCGCTGGGTGCTGGACAGGCCCGACGCGTTTGGGCGCGGCCAGACAGACAGCTTCACGGTTGAGGGCGCGGGGCTGAGCAGCATCAGCAGCTTGAAGGTGACCCTGCAAGAGACGAAGCAAAGCCCCGGCTGGCACCTTGACCACATTGTGTGCACAGTGCTGGAGGGGAACGAGGGCACACCAGGCCGGAGGTACTACTTTGTGGCAGACAGGTGAGGAGCAAGGGCTACGCGCGAGAAGTGCAGGGTTTCGGCCCACTGCCCCCCTGCAGTGTAGGCGTGCACAGCAGTGTGCCTGGCAAGCAGTCACTCCTTGCCATGAGGGCCTCGTACTTCCAAGCTTTGCTGTGGTACAATGCTGCACCTGCGGTGCAGCAGGTTTTTTTCTTTTTTTGCAGTGCAGCAGGTTTGGGGCAGGTCAAGCCTCAGTTGAGCTTGCAAGCGGCACAGTACCTGCATGTGTGGCACATGCACGCGTTACATAATGTATGCTGTGTCAGGGCACAGTTTCACCGGCAAGGTTGGCAAGGCCTGTGCTGTGTGTTCTCTTGCAGGTGGTTTGGCGCAGGGTCTGCCTCAACCTGTGCAGTGCTGGCTGCCAGCTCCCAACTGCCGACAAAGCAGAGGGCAGACCTGCAGCCCTACACTGTCCAAGTGTTCACGTCACACCTGCGGGGCGCCGGCACAGACGCAAACGTGTCTATCAATGCTATTGGAGCGACAGGGTCCAGTGGCTGGCAGGAGCTGCCGGTTAGACACAGTGCCTTTGAGCAAGGCCAGGTGGGTGGGTGTTGTTGGTGGAGGTCAGCAAGCACCGCCCGAGAGTGTGAAATGTGCGTTGAGTGTTGGAAGTTTGTTGTGCATCACTAGGACAGTAGGAATAAGATGACAACACCAAGCAGCACTGTTGACACCATTTGCTCACAGGCCGCAGTCTGTGGATGAGATGCGATGCTCCAGCCAGTGCACACGCACGTGCCAGAACATTAGCCTGGACGCCCTCTCAAATATGTCCAGGATGCGCACAAGCGTGGTGTCTGCCACCGACGCTGCAGATGACCGAGGATATTTTGTGCTAGCATTACAAGTAGTAAGTTGATCAGGCGCACTTACCATGTTCCATGATGCTGCACACACCTGTGTCATGTCCTGCAGGAAGATGTCTTCACTGTCCTGCTGCCTAACATAGGGCGTTTGACTCACCTAGGGGTGCGCTCAGATGGCAGCGGCAAGCAGCCAACCTGGCACCTGGCAAAAGTGTGTCTGCAGCCACAGGCTCATCAGGACGAGTCCCTGCACGGGCAGCAGCAGCAGCAGGCTGGACCGACTGTATGGTTCAGTGCTCACCGCTGGTTTGATGCCACCAGGGGGCTGGAGGTGCTGCTGCCGGCACAGCAGGAGGATCCCGACCAGAACTTGCAGCCCTACACGGTGCAGGTGTACACGTCGGACATCAAGTAAGGGCAAATGGGGTTGCAGTGCGCCTGGAAATGTAACCAAAAGGCAGCAGCATGCGGTCAACCCGGGGCATACAGTGAACAAGTCCTTCAAAGCCAAATCGGACTGTAGTGCAGTCTGCATCCTGTCCTGACTTTGAGCTGCCATGCTGATGTTTGACTGCAGGAATGCTGGCACCGACTGCCGCATCTTCCTGCAGCTGACAGGGGAGGTCTGCACTGGGCCCCCTGCGGAGCTGCGTGAGCAGCGCAGCAGCGCAGCACCACCCCTGTCGCCATTCCGTCGGGGCTGTGTGGACACCTTCTGCCTGCAATTGCCTGCCCTGGGGCCTCTGAAATTGGCGGCCGTATGGCTGGAGGGGCATGCCAGCCCCTGGCATCTGGACCTCATTGTTGTCACCAGCCCACAAGGTGAATGACATGAGGGAACTACTCCTTAGGCAGGCTTCCCTCATAAGCCCTACTGAAGTGCTTTTTTGTGTGCCGCACACAACCCGGCAGGAGTATATTCAATATGTGTTGGGGATCTGACAAAGTCAGTACTTTAGGTGTCTCGAGTCACTCCAGGTGTCTCGAGCCTGCAAGGGGAGCTGTAGTGTTCTTTGCGTGAGCAGCGCTGACACCTACTCTAGTAGCCCTGCTGCAGGCAAGTGCAGCATCACCAGCACGAATGCTGTGGTAGCGAGGCCCCCCTCTGACAAACTGCTGTGCAGGTGACCAAGTGTTCTTTGTTTGTGGCAGCTGGTTAGGCAGCAGTGCTTGCAGCCCACCAGGTGCTGCCTGCGCTGTGCAGCCCACAGTGGCGACGGCATTGAATCCTGTTGAGCTGCCTGCCAGCAGCACAGACCCCAGGAAAGCGCTCAAAGAGTACAAGGTGAGGCAGCTCGTTACCAGCCGCCCGGCAACGCAGACGTTGAAGGTCCTGGATGATGCAGCGGGAGCCCTGTACTCAGACCGCATGTGCGCGCGTAGCCTAAGTGAACCTCGACAGCACTCTCGTGGCGGTGGCCCCACGTGAGCACTGCACACGTGCTCTACCTGTCTGCTCAACAGTCAGGCACTATCCTTTCATGGGGTTTCTTTTCTTTTGGTACTGCAGGTGGTCACCTTCACAAGTGACATCAGAGGTGCCAGCACAGATGCGGGTGTGTACATTGAGCTCTTTGATGCCAGTGGGGCCAGCAGTGGGTGCAAGCAGCTGCTGACAGCAGCACAGGACGCCTTTGAGCGGGGCAAGGCTGATGAGTTTATCATCACATGCCATGCGCTGGGGCGCCTGAACAAGCTCAGGGTCGGACACGACAGCAAGGGAGCCAGGCCAGCCTGGCACTTGGCCAAGGTGCGCTGTGACTCCTATGCTACACCAGCTTGTCTGTGTAACCCATTACCAGCAGCCTGCCCCAGTGGGGCAGCTGTGGCCAGGTTGTACATATGTGCTCGGTGGTCTCGGCTGTGCAGTGCCAGCTGGTGCCCCCTGTTTGCTGCAGGGCTGCAAATCACGGCTGAACCACGTTCTGCAGCTCAGCACAGCAGCAGATGCACAACGACAGCATGTGTGGCTGCCGCTGTGGATGTGTTGCGCAGGTGGAGGTAACTGACATTGCTGCGGGCAAGACCTGGTACTTTGCAGGAGAGTGCTGGCTGGATGCCACCCAAGGTGACGGGATGACAGAGCGACTGCTGACTGCCAGTGACAAGGATCCCAGGGCAGACATGATCACCTACAAGGTGGGAGTAACTGATGCATGAGTGATGGTATGCAGAGTCTGCTGGGTTGCCGGTAGCTGTGCCAGCCACTGACCATTACAGCACACCGGTACAAGCTCTCCTATCTGCTTTACATCACCGCCACAGATGTTGATAAAATCACCGCCCCAGACCCAATGCGTCATGCTGCCCTGCAGGTGACCGTTGTCACATGCAGCCATCCTGCACAAGGTGCTCATGCAACTCTCTTTGCCACTCTGTATGGCAGCAAGGGCCCTCCCCTCACCAGCACACCAGCCAGCAGATCAGCCAGCGCCAACAGGTGTCTTGATGCCGCACCAGCAGCAGAGCCAGGCACTGAAGTGAGCAACAGCAGCAGGTGTGAGTTGAAGGGGTCTGGCAGTGGACAGAGTGTGGTTGCCCTGCAGCCTGGTACCAGCAGCAGCTTCATTCTGCCGGCGATGCGCAGCTTGGGCCAGCTGCGGCAGTTGCTGCTGGAAGTGGACACCTCCGGCAAGCAGGTGGGTTGTTCAACACAATTCTGACGCCAGCATGTGCTGCCTGCTGTGCACGTGCTGTACTTGATCAGGTCACGAGCGGCCACCCAAGCCAAGTACCGCCATGTCGTCTGACACAGTGCAGCATGTCTGTGCCACACGGTGTTTAAGACACATGCCAGCACCATCGATGCACCCGTGTTGAGGCGGGGTTTGTTATGCACATGCCTGCATTCATCTCATCGCCATGACACGTGCTGTGGATGCCATGTATCATGGCGGTGCTTCAGCATATGGTTTTGCACATGTGTGCTTGCAGGCTGTTGCATGGCGCTGTCAGCATGTTGAGGTGACTGACACCAGCAGCGGCGAGACCTGGCTCTTCCCGTGCAATGCATGGCTTGGCAGCAACACTGTCACGGCTGCGGCCGCCGGTGCTGCAGCTGAGCGGCAGTGTGAGCCCAGCAAGCTGCTGCTGCCGTGCTGCAGCCTGGACGGCCTGTTGAGGCAGCTGCAGGAGGAGCAGGAGCTCGAGAAACGGGAGCAGTACAAGATAGCAGTGTACACATCCGCACACTCGCCGGCGCAAGGTAAGCTGCACCTTACGTGTACAAGACACTGAGTCAACATGCCAAGAGCGTGCCCCGCATGTTCACTGATATGTTGCGTGTGGCGTAGGCCTGGCAAGGTGCAGGGTTATAACTTGCCGTACCATATGTTATGCAGGGCATGTGTGCGCTTTGGTGCTGACAGTCGCTGCAGCGTCAGGAGATGCACTGGGCCCTGTACGGCTGAGCAAGGCCCCGCAGCCGTGTTTTGGGGCTGGCAGCTGTGACGTCTTTGAGGTCGCAGCCGTCAACAGGCTTGGTGCGCTGCAGCACGCAAAGGTGCGACACTTTATTCGTCCCGCGCACAGATAAGCGGTGGATTTTTGTGTCTGCAGCACCCTGCTTTGTTTGTGTGAGCTCAGTGACGGCCATACAGGACAGCAGCATCTCTCGCATGTGGTGTCACTGATCAAGCAGAACAAGACCAGCGGCCAGCTTCCAATGGACCGTCTCTTTTAGTGGCTTTTTGTGTGCGGCCACTGCTGCGGGTGCCATGTTGTGTGTGCTCCAGGTGGTGTGTGAGCTGTCTGGAGAGGCTGCCTGCTGGCATCTGGCCACCATTTCTGTCACAGCTCAATCAACGGGGCTGACGACATGGTTTTACGCCGGCAGATGGTTTGATCAGGCTGCAGGGTGTGAGGCAGCGCTGCAAGTCAGCTTGCAGGACAAACGGGAGGAGATGTTACAGTACCAGGTGAGCACAGGGAGTGGCCGAGTCTGACGCAAGGGAACGTGCCACAAGAACATGGGCAGGGACATAGCCAGCAAGCTGATGTCAGCAGCCCATGCATGCGCCTGTGCATCGGTCCCTGAAAACTGCAAGAGCCAGGAAAACACCAACTGTAAGTACAGGTGTTGCCATGCAAACCACCACTTTTGGTCTGCCCAATGCCCCTTGTGCGTCAGCATGCATTCAATACAACCATGGCATGGTGTGATGCTGCCTTATCCTGCAGATCACCACCCACACCTCTGATGTTGAGGGTGCCGCCACATCAGCTCACGTGCTCATGGCCCTGTCAGGCACTGCTGGCAGCAGTGGCTCCCTGGAGCTCAGCCATGCCAGCCCAAGGCCTGCCAGCAGCAACGGGTTAGCAAGGAATGAAGCTGCCAACTTCATTTTCAGCTGTGCTGGCCTGGGCGACCTGCAGCAGCTGGTGGTGTGGCACGACAGCAGCGGCGCTGAGCCAGCATGGCACTTGGCGTACGTGGAGGTTGAGGAGCTCAGCAGCGGCAAGGTAAGCTGATGAAGTGTGCTGCCGTTCGTGCTTTGCAAGTGCTGGAAGATTTGCTTGTCAGCTAGTTCAAGTCTTGGTGCACATTCCTGTGCGCACACGTATGTATGTGCGCTGGTTGTGCTGTAGCAACCATGAGCGCGTCTGCTGCATGCGAGTCACAGCATCGGCACTGTGTTGATTCTGACCAAGAGGTTGGTACAACGTGCATGCAGGTGTGGTACTTCCCATGCAACCAGTGGTTGGACGCCAGCCGAGGCGATGGCGTGACAAGACGCACCCTGCAAGCCACGACGACTTTCAGCCCAGAAAGTCTGCTCATGCGGTACAGAGCCAGCGTGAAAACTGGGGATGTGCGCGGGGCCGCTACAGACTCTGCAGTCTTCCTGAGCATTTACGGGACACTGGGCAGCACAGGAGCCAAAAGACTGAACGCTTCCGCTGGGAGCTTCGACCGCGAGGCTTCGTGTGAGGTGATGCTGTCAAGTTTTGACGTGGGGGACATGACGCACGTCGTCATCTCGCTGGACGGGAGCGGGCTGCTGTCAAGCTGGTACCTGGAAGAGCTGGAGGTTGAGCATCTCGGCACAGGCCAGCTGCTGCGCTTCAAAGCTTCCAGGTGTGTTGACACATGAGTTGCAACCAGCCAGTTGAACTCAGCACAACAGTCTGGATTGTAAGAGTGCAGGAGGGCACATACCTTGATGTAGAGAGCCTCCAGACGTCAACATGTGTGTGCATGGCCGCCGCAACTCGATCTGCTTGCCTCACTCATCGGGCTGCGGTGTGCAATATTTCTATTTGCATAGCCGCCTTTGCGAGCCAACATCATCGTGGCTCTCCGAGTGTGAGTCACACATCAAGGAGCACGTGCTGAAAAGTTGGAGCTTGATGCTGGCGTCACCTTTACGGTGCCATGTATTTGACTGTTGCATGACAGGTGGCTTGATGACAAAAGGCCTGGCTGCAGCCTGCAGTATGAGCTGTGGCCTGACACAGGAAAGGGGCAGGCGGCAATGTCGCCATGCCTGTGGGAACTGGTGCTGTACACAGGTAGGCTTGCTGTTCATCTCAGATCAATGGAGGCTCAGTCATGTCATATGACTCATGTGCTAACAGCTGTGACAGCAGCTGGTGCTGATTTGAACTTGAGTCGCCAAGTTGTATCACCACCAACATTTTCCTGACCTGTGGAGCAAGGAGTTGTGGTCTTTCAGAACTATTCAATGTGGACCCGCCTGTTTCTGCCATGCAATGTGCAGGCAGGGCTCCTGGTGCTGGCACGGATGCAGATGTGTCGGTTGAGCTGACGGGGACATCAGGCACCTTTGGCCCACAGATGCTCCCTGCCAGCACAGATGCCTTCCAGGAGGGCTGCAGGGACTCATTTAGGTGTGTCATCACGCACAGTTCCATGTGTCTGTGACATCAGCCATCATGCACATCACAGCTCTCACTGTGGGTGCAATTGGCGCAGCAGTGTGTCCCTCGCCTGTACCACCCAGCAGCTTGCTAATGACCACCTGTCAGCATCACCGGTGTACAGGTTAGCAGAGCAGGGAAGAACCACAGCGCACCCACATGCATATGCACTCAGTGCGGCACAGCGCCTGGTAGTTGGCCGCCCATTTGCCCCACAGGCAACGCATATGCATCTGTTTGTCAGCACGACATCGTGTAGGTGCATGTAGGGACTTCACTGTTGCTGCCGCTATTCCTGTTGCCCTGCAGCCTGGAGACCCCTGACCTGGGCGACCTGCTGTCTCTTGTCATCAGCCACAACTGCAAGGGCAGGCGGCCGACGTGGTTCCTGCATGGCGTGGAGTTGGCACACCTGTCCAGTGGCACTCGCTACAGCTGGCGGGTTGGGGCATGGTGAGGGCTTACCATTATACTCAGTACAAGGCTGGTGTACTGTCACTGGCAAGCTGTATATCTGCATGCAGCCTGTCTGCCAGGAATGTTGAACAGCAAAGCCCTTGCGCATGCCACACCATGCGCTGTGTAACGTGCATTGGTGGTGGCCGCTTGACGTCAGCCAAGCACTTGTTGCCCTGGGATGGGCACAAGCGATACCGATGGCTGATCTGACCAGTTTCACCACCCACTATCTGTGCTGGTGGTTGCAGGCTGAACCCCCAGCAGGGTTGTAGCAGGACCCTGAGGGCTGCACATGCTCAGAGGGGCGCCCTGCCGCTACCAGAAGCTGCTGCTACTGCCAGCCCGAGCTGCAGCTACCAGCTGGAGGTGCAGACTGCTGACACTGAGGGCGCTGGCACCAGCGGCAGCATGTTTGTGCAGCTGGGGGGTCTGCTGGGGGAGTCAGAGGCAGTGCAGCTGACAGCAAATGCTGGCAGCAGCAGTGGGCTTACTACTGAGCAGGATGCTGGGTAGGTGTGGGGTGGTGTGGGGAGAGGGTCTGGGTGTCGCAGATTGTTTTGGAAAAGGACCAGCCAGTTAGCCTAGTCTGTCAGCAATGCCGCAGCGTGCAAGACGAGAGATGCACAAGCACACTCCGATGTTGTCAACAATGTCCGAGCCTGCGGCCTGCAGGTTGTCAGTGCCTGCTTGTGGCACCTTGCCAGTTGCTTGATGCAACTCTTGGTCGTGTTTGTTGTGTTGATGCAGTGCTCTGTTCCAGAGGGGCTGTCTGGATGTGTTCGTCCTCAAGGGCATACCAGATGTGGGGGGCCTCACGCACCTCATCATTGGCCATGATGGTTCAGGCCCACAACCAGGTGAGACTGTGCACTGTGGCCGTTCAGCCCCTCGAGGGAGCTCCAGCCACTGATGCATGCCATGCAGCTCCTCAATCAGGAGGGGTGGCGATAATGCAGTTCAACTCCTGGTATATGCCAATCGTTGCTGACACTGCCTTCTTCTGGTGCATGACTGTGTATGAGCCCAGCTCTCCGTCAGCCCTAGGGGCATGAGGCCTCATGCAGTACTTGCAAAGTTTGGCAAAGAAACAAGATGGCTGCATGATCGTTGCAGCGGCTGCCACAGGCAGTGCCCTGCTTGGGCTGCTGCCATGCAAGGTCTGCTGCATGTCGATCTGCATCACACCTGGCAGCACGCCCGCAGCCTGCGGTGACCGTGCAGCTGTGTTTTTGCTGGCCTGCTGCATCGTGCAGGGTGGCACCTGTCCTGGGTGCGTGTCATCAACCTCACTTCAGGCGACAGGGCACTCTTTACAGCCAACCAGTGGCTGGACAGTACACGGCCAGGCTGTCAGAACTGGGCTAAGCTGCTGGCGGGGCCTGACGAGGCCACCCCCAGGCTGCAGGCCCAGCAGCAACAGCTATCCCCCGGGCAGTTGGCACCCCGCGGGCCTCCAGTGTTTGGTGGGATGGAGCTGCAGCAGGCTTCTGCAGCGGGTGGCAGCAGGTTCAAGGGGTGGCTGCACAGCAAGCAGCAGCCGGGGTACAATGTGACGTTTGTCACCAGCAACATCTGGGGGGCTGGCACGGGCTCAAAGGTCTTCTTCGAGTTAATTGGAGAGCACGGGACCACAGGTGAGGCCCTGTGATTGCGTGTGGGTGCAAGAGACTGCGCGGTGATTCCTCGTCAAATTGCAGCTTGTGCGACAGTTCAATGGGCGCAGAGCCCCGTGCAGACATTGCACACCAACAGGCAGCCTCAGCAAGCAGGTGGCTGGCGGCTATCTCCCGTCACCGTGACACATCTTGTGCATATGCCTCAGAATCACGTAACGTGTCGTCTCCTGTTGCAGGTGTGGTGTATCCCACAGGGCCCCGCAGCCAGTTCTCGCGGGGCTGCAAGGTGTCATTTCTGTACCCCAGGCTGCCCTATGTCGGCCAACTGCATCAGCTGCGCGTCGGGACAGACGGCAGCGGTCTGTTTGCAGCCTGGCACCTCAGGCAGGTTGAGGTCACACACGTCCCCACGGGCCAGCACTGGCTGTTTGACTGCAGCGAGTGGCTGGACAGGCATAACATGTGGCAGCTGCTGCTGCCAGCAGCGAGTGGGTGAGGCGCACATAAGCAGCAGCACGCCCGCAGGGCTGCGGGTTGCCCTCCGTAGGTGCATGAACGCTGGTGCTGACGCATGCAGCACACGTGCTGGGTTGCAGCTAGCCGTGTTGAAAACCTTTACGACACTCCCACGGTGGCACCTCCATGCAGGGTGCCTTACTGTTGGGGTTCAAGCTGTCCCGCCAGGGCTTGCATATGCATGGGCCAGGTCATGAGCTGAGTTGTTTTGTGGCAGGCGTGTGTAATGTCACCACACGTTCGCAGGTGACCAATCAACACAGCTAGTGAGCCATTGCACTATACTACATAGCGCGCCGACACACTGTTCAAGCAGCGATAGGCAACGCTGGCTTGGCTGGACGTGTCCTGCAATATATTCCTGTGGCCACGACGCAACTTGCATGTTGAGGGCACATGTGCACGTGCCTATGCCGCCTACATCCATGGTGCATGTTGGGGCCCAACATCCAACACCTTGACAAGCCTTTGCTGCCCCCAACATGGTGTATAATATTTCTGATCAATTCACTCATGCAAAGCTCCAATGCCCTTGTAGCAATGTAAATCAAGGCCCTGGAAGAACATATCAATTTGGAAAAGGAACGCGCAGGAAGTCATACAGACCCCACCTCTGCACACACACACACACACACACACACATCTATGCAGTCATGGCAGCTCAATGCAGCCAGAATGCAGCAGCAGTCAAGCAGTAAGCAGCCAGCAGCAAGCAGCAACATCAGCCAGCCCAGGTCTGGAGGGTGCTGGGGAGAGAGGAGGCAAGCCGATCAGGTGAACGTTTTCCGATTTGATTGATGCTAGTGAAAAGTTTTTCGCTGTGCGCTCCCACGCACTTCTACGACACTTCGGAATGTCACATCCTTGGATGGTTCATGCATTTGGCTGGATGCACTCCCTGTGTCTCCACACACACACACACACACACACACACACACACACACACACACACACACACACACACACACACACACACACACACACACACACACACACACACACACACACACACACACACACACACACACACACACACACACACACACACACACACACACACACACCTCCTCCAAGGTGATTATATACAAGGTTTACTTACAACCATATCTTGCCTACCGAAATGCTTTACTATGCCTGCAGGAAACCTCTAGGGGACAAGGGACTTAGGCCGGCTTTACATGCACCAGGGAGGGTTGTGGCCCCTCCAGCAGTCTCGGTCTCAATAGACAGAGTCTTATAGTTCTCACAGCAGCAGCTTTCTAGACGACTGCAGCAACCAATGGTCCCCTGAACCAGAGGGACATGCCAGGAGATGCACCAACATCAGACAAGTATCAGGTGAAACATTTTTTCAGTGATGAACAAGTTATAACTATGTGCGTATCTGAACGCACTACTTGAGACTGCCCTGTCATCATGACAAGTGATGCACTTGATGCATGCAACCCACATGCACCCACACACTCATGTGTTTACTCACCCAACCCCACCCAGCCCGCCCCACCCGGGGTGGGGGTGGGGGGGGGGGGGTACCACGACTTGTACCGACATCATGCAGGCATCAGGTGAATCATTCCATTATGAATACCCTTCTACCAAGTGGGCCCCCACTTGGGGGTAACCACAAACTTCTTACAAACGAAAGGCCTGCAGAGGTGCAGCAGCTGGCAATACAGGCTTCCTGTATGGCAGCATGGTTCACCTGCATCAGTGGCACCCCCCACGCACTTAGGCCTGCATCCGAGGCCCTTACCGTTTGACCATTAACCAAAACCAGCAAAGAAGCGATCAAAGATGTTATTCAGTATTGCCACCCCGCTGTTCTCGCGAGCGGTGAACTCACTCGTGGTTTGACCCCTGCCTGAACAGCAGCAGCATTGTTGTAAGAGCGGCCTGCAGGGCTTTAGCAAGGCACAGTATTGTTGGTCACGGCTTTTGCTACCACTGTACGCTGTTGCGTGGGGCTGCTGCTTCCTGTTGAGCTCTTGCTGGTGCACTTTCTTGCACAGGAGCAGCAGCAGTGACAGGCTGCTTAAAAAGCAAACAAAGCTCCCCATACACATAATGGGCACATCAAGTCAATACTGTGATGTATGTGATTATATTTGTTTGGTACTTTCAGTTGTAGCGGCCACCTTTTTGAGCCCATTCGACAGTCGATCAATCGCCCAAGCTGTCGCTTGAGGAGGCACCCACAAGCCCGTGGCAGCATGCAATCGCATATCAGGTTGAAGCGTTTTAGGCCTTAACACTAGCGTATCTGGCAGAACAAAGCGGTTTTCATCTGCCCCTCGGTAGAAGTCCACCCTTTTACCCCCTTGTGCCTGTCGGAACACACCTTTGAGGATAGCCTGTCACACCTACACATCCCAAATCGGGAAATTCACTCTTGGCAGCAGCATTCTCAGCAGTGCAGGGTGGTCAGCTAATACATATGTGTGTAAGCACATGTCTTGTGTGGTGGTAGTACATGATGTATGATAGAACGTCTACCGCCCAGCTGGCGTCAGTGCGGCATCGACCTCCACTGGGGGGTGGGGGGGGGGGGGGGGGAGGGGGGGGGGGAGCTTGCCAGCTGCGGGATTGGGGTGTGCAAAAAAACGCAGTGCCCACCATGACAGACCTTGAATGCCTAAGAACCATTTTCTAGCGTCGCAGCATTTTTGCACAGACAGGCCGCTCAGTGCAGCAGTGACTACTGCTTTATGCTGTAAGGGCACTGGTGGTCTGCAGACCGGCTGACGGATCGCTGGGCGTGCTGTGCATTTCCTACTGACAGTCAATGCTGTTGTTATGGTACGCTTAGAATCCAGCTGCTGGATCCCCTGGATTGTTCCTCAGGTCTGGCTTGATCTTCACGTGCTTTATCGTGCAGAGCATCGCAGTGCCCTCGCAGCATGAGCGTATTGAGTCATCAAAACATGCGTCAACAGTTTATTGGACAACTGGTGGGCCGCTGCGACCCAGGATGTGTCACGAGTGATGAGTCACCGCTGGTGACGGTGGCATCGCACAAGGAGCCCGCACCCCTGCCAAACGTCGTTGCAAAAATACAGTTGTCTATTTGTGTCGACTATATTGGTACTGCGGCCTTCTGCTCAAAACTGTATTGCCCTCGCAGCATGTGTTCAATGGTTGCTGTGATGATGCATTCACACAGCTGTCGCTATAAAACGCGTTACGGGTTGGCTGAACACGGCAAGCGAGCCAAGAACACATCAGTCGTACTGCCTCCCAGCGACAAGCAACCAGAGACGATGAGGCCAAACGGACACCTTTGGCATTGACAACAAAACAATTCAAAAGTTGTGTTAATAGCTTTGCTCGATTGATGCTCCCAGGTGTGGGCTTCAATGTCGACTGTGCGCTGAACGCACAGTTGCTGTCAAAGCGGAATGTTTTTGTCGGTTTTATGATAAATGTAGACGTATTACACGCAGCCGGTCTGCCAGCGGCCGGTTTGTCCTCCCCATTTGCCCAACCCCCCCTCCCCCGGGGAGGGGGGGAGTGTCCAGACCGCCTAATTAGCATCTTCCTCTAAAGAGGTCGATGCAATACATACGTCACCATCATCGATTCCTCCAGCACAGTCATCACAGCAGGGCACAACATTTCTGGTTTGCTGGATACAGCAAGAGTTGATGCCAACACATCATGCAGCGCACCCCACTTGCAGTCAACACTCAATAGCGGATTGCATCAACAATCAGCTCACAACACACCTTCCCTGGAAACAATTACAACAGCACATCATTCCATCAACGCCACGCCTGTAGCTGTGCACACAACACTGCCTACAGCGGATTGCAGCATTGTGCTGCTGGTGACAGCCTGGGCGATGGATGGACTGTTGACCAGGCTCAGAAACAGGCGGCTGCAGTTGAAAGCACCACACCAAAACATAATACACATCAAGTTACTGTGTTGGTGTGCGCTGTATGTGACTGGGGAGCTTTGTTTTCAGTCTGAGCAGCCTGTCATGCAGGTGCTGTCACTGCTGCTGCTGCTGTTGAAGCAAGTGCACCAGCAAGAGCTCAACAGCAAGCAGCAGCCCCACACAACAGCATACAGTGGTAGCACAAGCTTTGACCAACGATAACGTGCCTTGCTAAAGCCCTGTAGTTCGGCCCAACAACATTGCTGCTGATGTTCAGTCAAGGGTCAAAAGTGTTTGAGTTCACCGCTTGCTAGCAGAGCGGGCGAGCTGAGCATGGACCGCCTTTGCAAGCTGTGAACATGTTTGATTGCGTGTTTGCAGGCAGCTACGTGCACGCTGGTGCTAGAACAGTGCACTTTTGTTTTTTTGTTAAACTTTCAGGCCTCGGTTGCCGGCCTCAACGCGTGTGAAGTGCGATTGATGCAGCTGAACCATGCTGCCATACAAGAAGACTGTGTTGCCAGCTGCTGCGCCTCTGCCACCCCTTGTTTTGCAGGATCACCGAGATTCACTCCTATCCCTTGGTAGAAGGTCAAGGTCACCCCCACACAAACGTACAGTCGGAGCAATATAGAGAGGCATTGGGGGGGAGGTGTTGGATACTGTCGCCGCTGGGCGATACTCTGCAAACTGGATGAACTGGGTAGATACACGTGCAAGAAGACCTGCAGCAAGACCGGCAAACAAGCCCGGGCCCCAAAAAACCACCGTCACGGCAAATGCCTTACACACCAGGTATAGGATCGTGCCCACATGACTCAGCTGCAATTGCAGCTGGTAGTCGCCACACGTCGTGCACGCACACACATGGGTCAGTATTTCAGGCAAGTTTCAAGACAGCCTAATTTCAACATATCAAACCATTCATACAATTGATTCATATTCATACATTCGCTCCTGCTGCTAAGGCTAAGTTGTCAGGCTGCAGGGCCCCAAGCCTGAGCAACTTGTGCAAATGTGAGCCATTTGCGTGCATTCCGCAAGACTTCAAACTGCAAAATGTCACCCTCAGGATTTTGGAGCAGCCAATCAAGTGAGACTGGCTGCAGTATGAGATTGGGCCGATAGTAAAGTTACTACCATCTGCACAATTATTTGCGTGACATGTGTGAACTTGCACAAAAAAACCAGCGGGGTGAGCAAGATTCGCATTTGTGAAATTGCCTGTCAGCTGGCTCCATTCTTTCGTGACCATGCCCCGTGTCAACAGTTGGGATGCCCCGGCTGTTGAGCAGGCATTGTGGAGATGCAGTCTGTGTCCACCTTGCAGGCTGGTGTGTTGGTGACTTTACTCTCATGTTTTGTTTGCCCCTTTCCCAGCTGCCAGTGCCGCTCTTTATCTATATAGATGTGCGTTTGTCATCAGCACATGTCATCCAGGGTAGTGCAGACACAGACAAGTTGGTATGGTGCAGCTGCCCAGCCAGCTTCAGCACCAATGCATGCGATGTACATGAGAGCAGCGCATGTGATGTTACATGCCAGCGTGTACGTGACGTTTCTTATTATATGTATTCATTGTATATTCATTGCACGTGATTGCTGGCACTGCACCGACACTGCATAGTGTGGCCCGAGTCAGGTTGCGATGGTCACCACTAGCATGCAGCAAAGTGCATGGTTTGCGATGTCAAACCAAAACACGTTATGTCAAAGGTAGATTATATTGACAAGTTGCTGTAAAGTTCGCAGGGGTTGTGCTGCAGGTTGCGTTTTGTACCGCAAAGCCATCCCTGATCGCCAGCTGCAGCAAGTTGCAGGGCTGCAGCGATGTAAGAGCGATTTTGTTCGTTAAAAAGTATAGATTGATGTTTAGGCTACTGCGCAGGCCGTTGCTGCAAGTTTTCATTGTGTACCGCACAGCCATCCCTGAAAGCCAGGCTGCACCGACACTATGCAACCGGGAGTCATTGTGAAGCTGGCTGTAAAAAAACCAACTGTGATATTTCCAGGTGCCGGGAATGCTGGGATAGTTCAGGGACAGCATGTCACTCTTTTGAAATAAAATGCTAATTCTTTTCCTAGTCCATGACTCGGGAAAATCAAATCTTGCAACAAGAACATGTTTGATAGTCAAAGACACGATTTGGAGCCTGCAGGGCAGCTGTGGAAAAAGTACAGTCAATGATATGCTGCTGCACCCTTACGAGTGACGTCACAGACTCAAAAACGACAGCAAATGGTCCACAACTATCAGAGATCACGGAACGTGCGAGCAAGAGCCCAAGCAAAGGAGGACGGAGCTTCTCCATGTGATGGTCTCAAGCAGTTGTGCATGATGCTGCTCCTGCTCGCCCTGCATGGGCTGCTGCGCGCCTCACCGCAATACATAATGATCAAAGAAAGTCCTCCCATGACTTGCGTAGGTCAAATCACCCGGTTCAAACCACAACAGAACATTGTGATGGATGTTTGAGTTGTGACACCTGCAGGCCACAGCAGCTGCCCTATGGGCTCTGATACGTTTTTTCAATCGACATGGAACATTTTTGAGTTTTGGTGCAGTTGCACACAGGTCAATTAGTTTTGCAAGAGGTAATAAGTTCTCTCGTGATCTAGGAACATCTGTATTCCACCGGCATCCCCTAGTTTAGCCTTGTTTGTCCTCCCAAGGACCCTCCTGACGACATGCTGGGTACACCAGGCCCCACAGTAGCCAAGGCCGGGACAACATCTGCCTGGAAACGTTCACAGCCGCCCATGAACCATAGGGAACCATAGAGAGGGTCAATACAATGGCCACCATAATCCAGTTGTCCAGATCAGCAGCTCCATCACACAACATTTCAGCCAGCAAGACAAATGATACCGAAATTTTGCAGTACTCCATAGAACAGCAGTGTAACTAGAATCTGCGGGGATTGCAGGGTGATCACAGGTGAATGAATGTGCTTAACTATCAGAAGTCCTGGGATCCAGTCCCACACCTAAAGTCAGAGCTGCAACACACAGCTCTCCAGCGGCTGAGCTGGTTCAGGGTCAAGAATTCGTCTCTACATCCTGTTTGTGCGCCAATGCCCAGTGCGCCTTGGTCAATACAGCCGAGGCTAGCCCTCAAGTGGGTGTCTCAAGTCCACTTGAACACTTGATAGCACTGCTTATGCTATCTAGTAAAGTCCTTCAAAGATGCAAAGCGAGCACATGCGCGAAGAATGTTCAAAAGGGGCAAGAGGACAATGAAAACTGGAAGAAGAAGTTTCAAAACTATTGTGACTCAAATCCAGCGGCATACCCTTACGATATCCATCTATAAATACTTATGTTCATGTATGCCGCAAGCAAAAGCAATCAGGCTGCGGACTAGTTCCATACCCTACCTTGATACCCCACTGCTGCACATATGCCTGCAAAGGCTTGGCATGTGTTGACACGAAGGCATCTGAGAAGGCCTTGACATACATGTAATCAGCTGATGCCTTCATCTGCAGCATATCTGAGCCGGAAGGTATGCCTGAGGTAAAGGGAAGCTGCATCGACTGCATGCTAATTGGTGTGCGTGCTGTAGGTGCCCAGACAGACGAAGGAGCTGAGATCCGGCCGCGCTGACAAGCAATTGCGATATTATAGAGGACGATGATGCCGACAGCGGCAAAGAGCGCCGTAGGGCGTTTGAGCAACATTGTGAAAGAGGATCACCGGCACTTTCTTCTGTTATTAGGGTGCATAATCCTCGGAGCATGGTGTAGAATATAACGTCAAGAAATATGTCAATGAGCACCAAACGCAATCGCCCCCCAAAACCCCAAGTCTGACGATACTTTGAGTTACATTGACCATTGAGCATGGGCCCACTGGGTCAAGTAGATGGATGACCTATCAATTGATTTCGTATGCGTTTGGAAAAGTTGACTGTTGAGCCTCAGGCAGATGAAGGGCTCGCTTTGCCCCATGAGCCTCTGGCTCCCTTGTGGGTTGCTCAGCTGTTGCTGAGCTAATTACTGTAACTGTAACTGTTGAAGCTTCTACCGAGGAGGTCCCAAATTGGGGGTAGTCTCATAATTCTTGCAGAAGAAGAGGCTGCAGAGGCGCAGCAGCTCGCCACAAAGTCTTCTTATGTGGCAGCATGGTTCAGCTGCATCCCTTGCACTGCCCATGCGCTGAGGCCTGCGTCTGAGGCCATACAAGTTTGATTTCAAACCATAATCTCGATGTTTTGTCACTAGCGTGCACGTAGCCCCTTGCAAACACGTGTTCAAACCGCCTCCCACAAGCTGCAGGCATCAAATCAAGTGTTCCAGCGCCCGCAAGTGTGCATAGGTGGCGTGCCCTCGGACCCACACAGAATTCAGTGACCACAGGGGCATGTTAGCCCAAAGAGCTGCATAGGCCCTTGACAGCCATCATATATTAAGTATGGCACCCTATATCAACCCCAACCAGCCATCCTATATCATATCAATGAAATCCTGATGGGGACGCCACAGGCACCCTGCAGTTGTGGTGGAGTGAGTAAGGCTGGGTGGATGCAAAGGCCTAGGCTTTATAAGCTTGTTGGCATATCCACCAACTCACAAAACAACGTTGACACGCCCCCCCCCCCCCCCTGGACGAGTTCGCAACTGCCGGCAACGCTGAATCCAGGGGTAGTCAGTAGTAAGAAGGGGTAAAAGGTTGTATGTAAATTGTGCTCTATAAACAAAGCCACATATCGTTTGACGAGGCTGTGTGAGAAGCCACTTACGCCTCTGTTCTCATCAGCACTTCTTCCTGCTGTCGTGCGCAATTAGCTGGCATTGCCGAGAACATGCAAGGCAGCGTGAGAGAGCAGGGCTGGCCCCCATGGACGGGATGTGCTGTCGGACACCCAGTAGGTTGAAGACTTGGGGTGAATAGATGCCGACACACTTGAACAGGCTTAACCACGAGGGGTAATCAGAGGCCTGCAACTGTGATTGTGAAGGTGTGTGTGAGCAACAGCACAACAGCAGTCAGTAACTGGACAGGTAAATCACAGTGTGGAGTGACACCACACAGACACTGCAATCGTTGCTGCTTGGATTGCAAGAGAAGACCTGCATTGCATGCTCCAACAGCACTGCAGGCAAAGAGATAAGATGTGTGGCCTGCAGTCACTGGGCTGGCGTTACGTGCGACAAGGCTGTACGACAAACTGATATGCAGCCAAACTGGGGACAACAACTGCAAAGGAAATGATGTATTGTATAGAATAAGTAGGGGATGCTGCGCAATGCCAAACTGGCTCTGTGGTAAGAACAGCTTGGACAAGGATCAGCAGATGGGTGGGCACGGAGATGTATAACTGCTGAGCTGCGAGACAAGCAGAGCGCTGGGCGAGCAGTTAGAACTAAGATATTTGATTGCACTGGAAATGCTGTCGGTGCAGCTGGTGAGGACCTTTGAGAGGTTCCTGAGCGAGAGGGGCACGGTAGGCACAGCTCCGCTGGTAGATTGATTGCTCGATTGCACTGGTACGTAGACCGAAGAAGATCGATTGCACTGGACCTTCGAGAGGTTCCTGAGCGAGAGGGGCACGGTAGGCACAGCTCCGCTGGTAGATTGAGTGCTCGATTGCACTAGTACTGAGACCGAAGGAGATCGATTGCACTGGTACTGAGACCGAAGGTAGATAGTGGGACAGAACCACTTAACAACAACAACGCCTGCTGCCTGCAGCTGCCACGACGCGTATGCGAACGAGACAATCACAAAGGACTAACAGAGAGCATCAGACAAATCCGGCCGACGCTCTACAGCGTTGGCCAGGCATATGTACATCCGTTGGGCATCGTACGACAATCACTAGGCGGGCAACCCCCTTCACGCGTGAAGGGGTAAACCTTTGACGCCGTACTGAGAAGCCCTTCACGTTCCGCACGTGAAGGGGGCGGGCCAGCGTGAAGGGGGGCCCCTTAGCGACAAGCACGTGAAGGGCTTCGCGATGTCGTCGTGAAGGGGTTAGCGTTGGTAGACGAAGGGCTTCGTGTCGAAGGGCTTTGTGCGGGGAATTGCTTGAAAAGCGGGCTGTACACCGTCGGCACAGCGTTATCAACGGCTCAATGACACTAATATTGCCAATTGGTCAGTTTTCAGCTCATTCCTTCACGTCAAGTTCACTGCTTAGTCAATGCTCAGCAGCAGCTGGCCATATGGCTTGCATGGCACATGTATACACAGCTGACCATGCTGACAAACGGATGGTCATGCAGTCACTGAGTGGGCCCAAGCAGGAGCCATGCATTGGCAGCACACACACAGCTGCTGCATATCGCTTCCAGCATGAAGACCTCACTTCACGGCCGCGGAAGCTGTCGCTGAGAACTTGCACGCTGACAGCGTGGGGCATGGCAGCGTCTGCTGGGTGTCAATGTCACACACCCCCCACACACAAGTATGCATACTGTTATACGCAGCTGCACTATGTTTTTGTGCAGTGAAGCAGCAAGATGCCAACACTGAAACAGCCTCGACTGCAAGAACAAGGCAACAGCCTCCTGCCCCACCCCACCCACCAGCCATGACAGCACAAGCATTGCTTGGTGTGCTCTTTGCTCCTGACCGGAGCTCCGTGCTTCTGACCACAACACACGAATGACAGTTGACAATGGATCCACAGCTCAAACAAGAAAATATACAGAGCGACAGTTTGCTGCCTCTTCGGATGCAGCAGCGTGTTGGCACTGACTGATGCACCAAACCACCTGACCACACTCGTTTGTCCAACCCGTAAATCCATGCATATATATCGATGCACCTGTCGCATGTGATTGGCAGTCACAACAGGCCATACATCACGTCAATGTGCTGGCACCACAGATTCAATCCTGAAATACCTGATGCAGCATGCCAACCAGCATGTTATGTCCATGGAGGCTGGGCCACAGACTTTGCAAGGGTCAAGCCTGTCACTGGGCAACATGTGGATGGAGTCACTGCTCATCAGCTTAAGCCTCCCAGCTTGCTGAAGCCTGGACGTGTCTGCACTACTTGCGCTGATTCAATCGGTGCCGGGCACCTGGTCCTCAAGCAGCTTGCCCAGCCTTCTACGGGATGACCGTCCTGTCATGTGACACCACAGCAAACACAAGCTGTATGTGATGTGTGTACAGGACTGGTCCTGACAAGGTGTAGTGAATGTCAGCCGTGTCTGTCACTGCTGAAGATGATCTGCACACTGGAGATGCACACGGTACTGGCTGCACCTGGCTGGTCAGCATGCGTCTGCTGAGAATGATTCTCAACTAAGTGCTGGCCGTGCAAACTGCTTGACATGCAGCCATGGCCTCAACATCATAGCTTTCTGCTCACCTTGATGCTGCTGCCCTTGTCAGGCCCCTGATACTGCTTGATCTTGAACTTCCCTGTGCTCATTGTCGTGGCGAACATGCCTTGGAGTGACCGTCAAACCCTGTGCAAGAGGGGGGGGGCGTGCAGTACATAGGTTGTTTGTGTGTGTAAAGCTACTGCCTGTAAGTTGGCGTGACTTGCTGCTGCTGCCGCTGCCACTTCTGCCAGAGGAGTGATCTGCTGTTGGACCCCTGAGGTATGCAGTACCCACTTAGGCTGCCAGGTATCCATACTAACAGCGACACATACGTTGTGGCCCACCATGCTGCTGCTGCATCTGCCTGGGTGCACAGCCTTGTTTCGTGTATGGCATGCCTTGCTCACATCAATGAAGTGAGAGGCGACCTTGACGTCCACCATGTAGGCTCGAATGGGTCAGTCACCATGGGTCAGAGCAGTTCTGCATGCGCAAGCACAGCACAGGGCAAGTCTGAGCGTGAGTTGACTGTGTCTTGGTCTGCGTCTGGCAGACAGCACAACACAAATACATCTGCAGGTGAATGTGTCTGCTTGCGGGAATTTTCATTTTGGCATTCTTCACATCGCTATGTTTCTGCAGGGTGCTGCTGCAGCTGTTGCTCCCATTCCAGTATGCAACAACAATGCTGCTGATATTCATGAGGCCAGTTCTGCTGCCGCCTCACCGGTTGCACGCCTGATAGCATCGTTGTCACTGATAGTCATCACGCTGTCCCGAAACTTTCTCAGTTGAGCAGCAACATCTGCTGGGTCTTCTGCTGGCACCGTCTGCTGTCTCCATGGGATGATTGGGATGGCAAAAACGTTTTTTTGGCTCTTTGCACACCAGCGAGCACTGCAGAACCGCATCTGCCCAGCTTTGTTGTGCTGTGTGCACATGTGCTGCTGTTGAGCAGAGATCGCGCTTGCAGAGGCGGAAGAGGTCGTGTGAATCCTGTGATAGAGAATCATAAGTACCAAGAAGCTTGCTCGTTGTGCGTTCGTGTCCTGAAGGGCCTACACACGTCTGATGGCATTGATGTTGTTGCCCTGCTGCTTCGCAAATAGTGACTGACTGCACCACTGTCACAATGAATGTGAAGAATAGTACTTTAAAACGTAAGGGAACGTATTGCAGCCCGATCTGTACTTGTGATGCAGCCATATACCGCACTGACAAGTGAACCGCGCCATGTGGTTGACTGGTAGTACATAAGGCATTTATGCCTCGTGCAGCTGGTCAATGTCGCCCAATAAGCTTTCAAAACGACGTTTTCAGCTTCCTCTGGGGCGTAGATAGGACAGGAAAGTCTTCATAGCCATTGATGACAGGTGCTTGACCAAAACACCCCTGTGAATGGACACATATGTCTTGTGACACTTATATAGGAACAAATTTGGATAATATCGGCAGATAAAAGGCACTGGAGCAAGCCACAGCCATCACAAGGGCTTCTAGGGCTCAACATTGAGGGTGAAGGGGGAGGCTTCACACCAAGGGTGACCCCCTTCACAGGTGAAGGGTGTGGGGTGTGAAGGGGGCTGACCCCTTCACACCCCCCTTCACCACCCCCTTCAAGTCTGTGTGGCCACAGTGTGAAGGGTGGGGGCTTAGTGGTGAAGGGGGGTTGCCCGCCTAGTGAATGTGCGAAAGGGCCACAGGCAACCCTACCATGGGTGACAACTGTCGACAGGCAACCCTAGGGACAACCCTTGTCACGTGCAAGCAAGCTTGGAGACAGCGATGCACACACAAGCCCATGACTGTGCAACTTACTACTGCTGCTCCTTCACTGCAGCTGGACATCTTGCTCAACAGCTGCTTGTCAACTTGAGTGTACAACTCAGTAATTATGACACAAGTCATACGAGCATTTCATGCAGGCATGGAGACAGTAATGCACACATAATAACAATGACTGTGCAACTTACTAATGCTGCTCTGCTACAGCTGGACAACTTGCTCAACAGCGTGGAGTGTATAACTCAGTGACCATGACACAAATAATGCAAGCACCGCCATGACACACGTAATACAAGCACTGCCATGACACCAGTCATTCAAGCATTGCCAGCACACAATTAATACAAGCACTTCCATGACACAAGCTCTGCCAGCTGATTCAAGCTCTGCCAGCACACAAGGGCTAGCACAAGTACTGCCATTTCGGCAAGTGACATTGGTTCGGCATGACAGCTGTCGTGCGCAATTAGCTGGCATTGCCGAGAACATGCAAGGCAGCGTGAGAGAGCAGGGCTGGCCCCCACCCCCCTGCGGCGGTGTCATGCAATGCACAAGCAATTGTTGGTGTCAAACGGTTTGGACGCACTGGTTGCGGTCAATAATCAATTGTGGGGATGAAAATTGGAAAGTGAGTGTCTATGGATTTGTTGTTTATGTGTGACCGGTTTTGCTGTCAATCTCAAGAGTTGTTATGCCCAAATGTGACGTTGTTGTCTCGTGGGACAGACTAGCATGTGCTGCAGCCACACTGGGCTTGTACTCTTCACATCTGGCCGGAGGACCACCAGCGTCCATAAATACTGAAGCACAAAGACAAAGGCGTCCAGTGGTTGTGACATGTGTGTCCAGGTGGTAATGGCATCAGATGTGGAGCCAGCATATTGAACCTGGTTGTGGATGGACCAGCGACTGGTCCAGAAGTTGAGCTACCACATGATCACCATATGGAGCCAGGGACTTAGATTGAATGAGTCTGTACTTCCATTACTTGAAACGTCACTGCGGACCAGTTGTTTGCGATTTCTTTGGTGTTGCTTCAGGCTGTGCGACTTTAGCATCTCATGGTGATGGATCCCTGGTGCAGCAATGAAGAGGTGCACGAAGCACTGCAACGGAAGTCGTCGAAATTGAGACTGAGATTGAGACAGAGCCAGAGACTGAAACGTGCGGTTTTGTGGAGACATTGCCATTTGTGAAGCGACTGGAGGGGAATGACTTGACAGCTTTACCAGTTTGTACCGTATGCCCGTCACAGGAGTGGAGCCGTTGCTTGATCCTTTGATTGATCGTACATTGGTGACTGTGCACTACCGATGCGGCTCCTTGATGGGATGGAGGCCTACATCACTGCTCAGTGCGTCCCACATCAGTGCCCCAGCGCCCCACCGTGGGACCGTGGCACGGCCCCACCGGCACCCAGTCGATACTGATATGTATAGATGTGGCTGGGAGTTGTAAGCTCAGGGAACCTTGACAGCTATAAGGTGGGAAAGTAGTCATGTTACACTGGTGCACCGTATGCAGGCTTAGAGAGAGAGTAAACATCCGAATACACTCTGACATTGCAGAGGTCATATACTCCGCAGGAGCGGATAGCATAACTTCAGTCGCCATGCATAACCTCCTAACTTCGGGTAACTGCGGGCAACTTCGTCCAGCATAGTGGGCTGAGCATACTCAATTCCAACAGATACTGTGCTTGGGTAGTAGTTCTTTATCAAGATTATCAGACGCCAAGCACAACACTAAGGGGTTGGCGGGTGTCGCTTGATGTGGGTTTATAATAATGATCAGCTGCCATGTGGATGATAGATCAAATCAGAAGAACAGCAGCAATCCTCCATATGGCTCAAACCTCTTCTACGTGACAGATTGCGATTGTTGGTCTTGTGGCCTGAGAGAACAGCGGTGACCCAGTCTTGTGCAGTATGGTCTTATGGTGGCCTTGACTGCAACAGCGCTGGGTGCAAACTGTTAGTTGCAAAAACTCGCCAGCAATGTTTGCAGAAAACGTGAATGTTTGTTGTGGGACAGCCAGCTTTTTTCACAAGGGGCCAAATGTAAGCTGGCTTGGACTGGTGCATTCCGAACAACCACCAACCTCCACACCATTTCCTACATGTCTGCCAGGTGTCATGTATCGCTGTCCTGTGGACAGCCGCTGCAGCTGCATCCTCACATGCCCGACAATGCAGCAGAAACAATGACTCTGGCCTTGAACCAACCCCTTCACAGAACCTGCCACACAGTGGCTTCGTGATGGTCTGAGCATTTTCGTTCAAGGGGTCCAGGGGGGGGGGGTCAACCCCCACCAGCTGGCCACACTGTGTTGTGACAACTGATTGTGGTAGTTTCACCGTCATGACAGGTTGGCAGCCGATCCCGTACGCCCTTACAATGCTGCTGATGGTCTCAGACAGCAATCAATCAATCTGGCCAATTTGATGTCAAACTCAAACAGCTGGTTTGCAAGTCACACAGAAAGTCTGCCTGCTGCCATGGCTGCATGCCAACCAACCGATGCATGCATGGCGCTGTTGCAGGCTGCCAGCAGCCAACTAATGCAGGCTGCCAGACGTTACGTGATGAATTACCATGGGCACCTGCTGCACCCTTGCTGGTGATCAAGGAAACATCCAGTTGTAGGCATTTGGGTGCGCACCCGCTCAGTTTTGACATGCATGTTAATCGCGGCTTTTAGCTGCCAACCGCCAGTGCTTCATCAAGCCATGCGAATGTGATGCTGACTACAGCCTGCATGGGCCATGACGCATAGACTGCTGCACCAGGAGACAGAAATGCTGGCATAGAAGTCCTGCAAGTTTGAGCCGCTTGCATCAGCCACGATGCATCCTATGATATGACCAAATTGAAGCTGCGTTAGGGTTGTTACAACTGCCATATCAACCCTCAACGTTGAGGAATGACACACACGTCACTGCTGACGCAACAATGCAGCACCGTGCCACCAAAGCTTCACAGCCAGGTAGCACACAGCAAACTGGCCCACAACATGCTGCCCGCCATTCTGGAGGGCTGGAGTGACTGTGGTCACACATGTGCTGGGCAAACCCCACGTAGGAATACCTGAAACGTGGGGGCCGACACAGAACCACGTAGGAATGGTTGCTACCCCCTTCCCCTGTGCCAAGAAAATGTGTAACATCTTGGGGCTGCTGCTGTTACGAGTGTCGAGTGCCGATTCGATTCCACACAGCCAACCCCACTTGATGAAGGTAGTGGAGCATGCATAACATGGCAGTCAGCACAACCCCTGTACTACCAAGTTTGTACTGCTTTGCAGTATGATAATCTGGGTGCTTCCAGTTTCCACGGACAAGCCCATGGACATGGGTGTAGTGGAAGATGATACGGCAGCACCTCTCAATCTAGAAAAACCCATGCCGGTCAGTGAAGGTCCATTGAGACGCTCAAAGCCTCAAGCAGACCAGCATGCATGTATGATAGTAGCTGCCCAGGCAGCACACACTCCACACAGCAGCAGTCACACACATACACACACACAATGCTCCAAGCAACTGACAATACCCTGAACCCAGTCGCAGGCCGGCAGGGGTGGTTCCTGTAGCCGCCCTTGAACGTCCTAAGCCAGCACCGCGCCTCGACTGGCAACCTGACCAACCCCTGAGGGGCGGATAGGCGACGACCACAGCTACACAGGAGCATAACCATCCATCGGCTTCATAGTGTGTGCTTTATGCGCCGGTTGGATGGGTGAATTCTGGCTGAACCCCCACCCTCAGACCACGTGATGTCACATCTTCAGGGTTCGTGTGGTGTATGGATGGCCATGCAGGATGTGGCCAGGTACGGGGTGCAGACACCTGCAAACCATGAGCAGCAGTCGTGCGTGTCTGTCAGTGAGTTGCTACCATCCCCAATGGATACATGCGTTCCATGGTTTGCTCACGTTGTGGCAATTCATTGCTCTGACCCACTGTATCAGGCAAACCTGTCCTGCTGCCCGTGCCACCACATTGCCACAGGCATGGCAATGCTACAAGATGGAAGCTCAGAACATGCTACGCAAAACTGTTCCTAGAGTTGTCCTCCACCACCAGTGCTGCCAGGCTGCCCACCTTACAGGCCTGCAAGGTTCACAACACATTGTTGGGTGGCTAGATCTCACACCTGGCCATGTGGGATCAGACCGGCCAGTTGCTGTCAAAAGCAGCGGCTACCCACCTTCCATCATGCAGGAGCATTCCCTTGCATAGCGTGTCCTGACCAGGAGGCCTCCTTGCTCCCTTGAGAGCCTGATGCAGCAGATGTCTCCAGTAGGCAGCAAATGTAGTAGCAGCACCACAGGGAGGGCCCAGGACGGGCTGGAGCGTGGGGGCCTGCACGCAGAACGCAACACACTGAGTGTCAACGCTTGATGGCCCATTGGCCTTCCACTGATGTGCAGACACCGGGCTGCTTTTCTAAGCAGACGGTTACTGGTTTGTAACGTGTTGGAAGTGCTGCATCGCATCATGTTATCAAGTCGGGGTGGCAGGGACCAGTATCACAGCAGTTCGAGCAGGTGTCCATAAAATCAGGTACCACCATGGCATGCTGTAGCTTGTAGGAGAAATGTCAGCCTGACAGGTATCCCCAGCCATCAGCACCTAGGCATGTATTTTAGCAGGCCGAATCTGTTTTGCTGGCAACCCACCTCAACCCCCCCTCAGCAGTACTGTGGTGTCATCGTCTTGGCAGCAGTTGACAGCCACATTGTGCATGGCCTGCAGGAGAAACGGTCAACACTGTGGGTTGTTCCTTTCTACAAACGGTACTAGTAAGCTGATACAGAGGCTGATCAGTCTGTACAGCAGGCAGCTGAAAATGTCGACTGGAAAAGTGGAGCATGCAGTTGCAAACCATCGCACCGTATGCCCCGACGGGTAAGCACATTGCTTATCAACGCGTTCCGCGGTTCTGGCGCCTGCAACCAGAAAAAGCCCAGCTTCAGCAGGAGAGGTGGAGATGGATGCATCCCTCTCACAGTGCAGATCTCATCCGCAAGCTCCTAGGTCTGTGGGCGCCTTACCCTGATCGTGTCGTGCGCGGCATGTGTGCTGTTGATCAACACCCATCTCAAGGCAGTGAGGCACGCCTTGCTGCTTGCATAGAGCCCGTTCGCTGTGTAAAGGACACATTTAGTGATCACCATTTTGTAGAGCATCAGGTTGGCCCTTTGTGTCGGTGGGACGTGGGACAGTGTGGGTGGGGCGTGAAATGCGGTTGGGGCACCTCCGGTGTCACGGCCTTTTTGTCATGCTTTTCCGCAAGGTAGCTGGTTGCTTACGCTGTCTGAGGT
This sequence comes from Desmodesmus armatus, assembly GCA_007449985.2. Lineage (NCBI taxonomy): Eukaryota > Viridiplantae > Chlorophyta > Chlorophyceae > Sphaeropleales > Scenedesmaceae > Desmodesmus > Desmodesmus armatus. Next base: position 160,056 of record VIIQ02000089.1, read on the forward strand.
GCTGCTGAATTGTGTCCAGGGGTCCTTGGCGCGTGTGGGTCACTCATCAAGGAAGATGACTACAAGTAATGGAACGATATAATGAGGGTAGGGATTACAGGGTAGGGATTACTTGAAGGTGACACATAGGGTTTTTCTGTCAGACTCCCAAAATGCCCCCACCCCTTGGGGCATTGACTGGGAGGCTCAGGCTGAGAAGTGCCCCACGCATGCCCCCCCCCCCCCCCCTCCCGAGCTTGGGAGGCCTCGAGGCCCCAAACTGCCCTGTTTTCAAGGCATATTGCAGGCTTGGCAGCAGGCTCCCTGCAAGGCCTAATACCCCCACCCCTGGGGGCATGCTCTTGAGCCGGAATGCCTCCCCCCCCCCCCCCCCCCCTGCTAAGAAAACTCCCTGTGTCACTTTCAACTGATCCCTACACTCTGGGCAGGCATCAGCTGAAACTGACACAGCCACTTTTTCACCAAGCCTCTCCAACTGCTCCACCCCCTGGGGCATTGGCAACTGGATCCAAGCTTGGATGCCATCCAAGCAAGGGGGCGGCCCCCTCCCCTTCCTGGAGGCCCACAATGCCATGTTTTGACCCTCCAACAGCTTTGAGAATGCCCCAAGCCCCCCCCCCCCCCCCCGGGTAGGGCATGTTGCAGGGAATGCCCGGAGCCCTCCCCCTGCTACAAAAAAGTCCCTGTCAATCAAATCAAAGTCACACCTGTAGCTAAGAAGCTCAAGAGCTCATGCCAGCCAAGCCTTGCTAAATTCACGGAGATGGCAGAACAAACCAGAAGGATCTAATCACTGAGGATCAAACCAGAGATTTTCTGACGTATGCGTTTCACTTTCAAAAATTCCTTGTCCTCAGGGGCTTATAAATAATTACTGCTGCAGGTCAGTCAGCTGAGGGCAGCGGTTACGGTAAGGTAATCATCAGGCTGCATTGCAAGGGGACACATCAGCCAGAGAGACAGCGCTGCAGTGCCAGCCTGGTACCAACAAGCACCAACCTGCAATATATCCACATCGCAGCCTGGTTGTGTGTGCTTACCAAACCTCAAGAGCACACACTGGAGCGCTCAAGGGGACGCATGAGACTACACATCATGTCTTTGCCAAATCAGTGATGACATGCGTTCGAGGCAACAGCAGCCTGCAGGCAACCAACTGTCCAACGCATGCCTTGCCGCAGCACCTTGCTGAATGAACTTTGATGTGTGTCATTTCTGCAAGTTACATTTGTGATCACTTGTCACACTAAACACTTAGTAAACAACACTTGGTGTAGATGAATCAGTATTAGACAAAGTCTGCAAACACGCACACACAGTACGCTATTGCCAAACCCCACTGTGCCGCCAACTGGCAGCACACAGCTGACACATAAGCAAGCAATCATGCACGGACATCTTGATCCGAGCGGCCGTCATGCACACCCTATAGGACCCATCTTCAGCTTGGATGCCTGCTGATGAGGGTGTTTCAGTGGGTTGTATGACGTAAACGCAAGCAGCTATGCTGCAACTGAACCCAGCACCTTCAGGGAGGGAAATGTCCTGTGCAGGACCCAAAAACATGGGACCACGGAAAGAAAAAAGAACAGCACACCGTTGGCATCAGCAGAGGGGACTGTATGAAAGGAGGGCAGCACAGGCAGACCTCCACGCCCCCAAAAACCAGCCACACAGACAACAGGGCATTCACCAAGCTGTACACACGCCCCCATACTGCCGGGGCGGCTACTGCTGTAAACACAGTCGCATGCTATTGTACAACATAAGAGGACCTTCTACACAGTCAGTTATAAGCCTAAAGCAGCAAACACAGCTACATTGATACATTGTGAACCAAGGTACGCTGAGCGGCAGACAGCCACAGGCAGGGTGGATTGAGGCATGCCCCACAGGGCCACCTGGCCCACATCACAGCACCTCAGCAACTTCCGGCGATGCAACTCTTGCGATGCAACTCTTCCGAACACAAGAGGTTTCCCATAGACACTCAGTGCACCCCAGATGCACCTTGACCTGCCACACCAGCCACGGTGCTGTTCCAAGCAGTGGCATGCTATGTCGCCCTGCCTACACGCCTCCTCCATCCCTGCCAGCAGCAGCAGCCGCGACCCCTGCTGCTGCCTGGGCCACCGCTGCTGCAGCATCCTGCGTGGGGCTGCTGGTACCCAGCGGAAGCCAGCAGACCTTGAAGGGAAACTGGAAGCCCTGCTTGAATGGCAGCGGCAGCAGCACCCCCTGGGCCCCAGGCGGCAGCAGCGGCATGCAGCGCTGCTCGCCAAGTGCCTGGCCCAAGGGTGGATCCACTGCTGCTGCTGCTGCCTGTGCGAAGCTGCTCCAAAGCTGCGCTGCATGGCCAAAGAGGGCTAGGGCCAGCACCGGTGCCACTGCCTTTCGCACGGACTTGAAGGCATGCAGCACCAGTGGCATCAGAGACTGCAGAAACCTGCACAGCAAACAGCACCGGCAGCATGAAGGCATGGCAAGGGCAGTTGTGTCATGCCATGCAAACCCTAGGAGTCAAAGCAGTCACTGGTGCGCCAGCCTTGCCTGCCGACTGAGTGTTGTGCAAGCTAAAGAGACAGCCCTCAAGCTACTCCCCCAGATGTCCTGCCGCATCAAGCACCAGATCCCCTTAGTGCACAAACCCAGTGAGTGCATGCCCTCCACTCCCTCCATTTCCGCCGCCTCTGCACCACTGCGTTGCCCTTCCACCCTCCACTCTTCCCGCACTCTCACACAACTCTTTCTGTTCCAGCAGACGACTGGATGTGTACAAGCCACACAGCCAACCAGCACTGTGCAGCACGGGCAAGGCAGTCTACCAGTACACAACATCACCCACCTGTCAGGGTCCCGTGCAAACCAAGCGAGTGCATCATTGCTGCGCGCCAGCAGGCTGGCCAGCAGCTGCATCCCTGCAATGGCCAGCTGCTCGTCAAAGGTGCCGCGCGAGAGGTCACCAGCACCCACATGCACCTGTGACTGGCCACTGCCTGTATCTCGCACAGCTGATGCATCGTCAACCTCACGCCATGTGTCGTTGCCTTCATCGTCGCTGAGATCACTGCCACGCACAACAGCAGCAACGGGCAACATGCCGAGTTACCGGACAGTAAACCACCCGACATAGAGGGCATGCACAAGCTACAGTCAGTTGTTGCTGTCAGTGACTGGGGGATTATGAGATGCAGGCACATGCGGCCACCACCTTGGTTGAACACAGCAGCAAGCAAAGTGCGCCTGTGTTTGCCAGAAGGAGGCTTAGCTCGTGGTGTCACATATGCATGCTTCAAGCCTTTGATGCAAGCGCCGTGCAACTGGAACGCGGGCTGACTGCGCTGTTATGCTGCCCATGCCAGTGCAGACACACTCACTCTGGTGACACACACAGCTGCCAGATGTGCTCCAGATGCCGCTGCTGCACCATCACATCCAGCAGGTCAGCATCCGATGTGAGCGCCATCAACTTCTCAGCAGCAGAGAGGCGCAGCTCCTGGGCCAAACCCTGCAGGGTGACGGCAATGGCAGCAGCACAGCGTCATGTCGAAGTGTACAGCACAACAGACAACAGCTGGCAGGCGTCGGCGATGCGCTCTGAATACGTCCACATTGGAACAGCCTCCCCTGACCAAAGCTTCAGCCGATGGTGTCCTTTTCTTTGGCACATGCTCACCGACAATCAGGCTGACATTCAATGCAATAAGGGAACAGGTGCAAGGGTGCAGTGCATTGTGCCATGCCGCTTCCGTCAGCATCGCCATGCAACAGATTGCGCTTAGGCGCTCGGCAGTTGCATTCGCCGGATCGCGCTGCATGTGGCTAGCTGGTGGGAGTGTGTCCCCCTACCCGAAAAGCATGCGCAGTGGAAGCATTCTGCCTGCTAAGACACGCACCCTGTTAGCAAGCACCGCCAGCAGGCTGGTCACATCCTGCCGTGAGAACTTAGCTGCGAGGATGGCGGAGCCGTCAGTGGGGGTGTCTGGGTGCAGCAGGAAGCGGCTGCTGCTGTTACTTGCTGCCGCGCCCAGGGTGCTGTTGCTTGCTTGGTCGTTGCTGGTGAGGAGGCCTCTGAACGGGTCATCTGCACTTCAAACAGCAGGACACAGACAGGCACAGTAGGCGGCTTTGGCCGAAGATGTGTTGCGCTGGCAACCTAGACGATGCACCATATGCGCTTGGGAACAGATCGTTGCAGGCAACATCCTTTCGCAAGGCTCACAGGTTCAGCATGTAGAAAGCAGAGGCTGGGTGCGATGCAGGTGCTGCACCCTGCCTGGTCATTATGCATGATTGTAGCATCAAACACTGCGCTCAGCTGTGCGCGGTGCGCGCAGATTGCCCAAGTGTCAACACATGGAATACTCATACCAGCAGACGGGCTCTCTGGGCCTGGACAGATACCCCGCACTCTTCAAGAACTACAACACATGCCGTTGTTGCTGCGCCCCGCATGAGCACCTGCTGCAGCATGCGCACGCCCGCACGCTCGCACACCCAAACACATACTCCCGCCGCCTCACCTATAAGATGCAACTCGTCCGGTCCCACCTCCACGCCCGGCACCAACACCTGCAGCAGCTGGCGCCCGGCATCCCGCCGCAGCAAGCTCTTTGTGCTGAACAAGTCCTGTAACACAGCAGCAACCTCACCAGACCAGAACCCTTGCTGCCAGTGGCCCCCTGCCTGGTCCGACCCTGACTCATCCTGGTCAAACCCTGCGCTGTCATCTTGGAACGCAGCCAGAGCTGCGATGAGACCATTTCTGGCAGCATCGCCAGCACAGCTGCTGATCCAAGGTCGCCATGTCAGGAGCCGCTGTGCAACACTGCTGCCCCCGCAGCGCAGCATGCACAGCAGCAGCCTACACACAGCTGGCTTGGCGTCCGCACTGTTCAGCTGCTCCACCACAAGGCACTCCAGGACATCGGGCAGCAGCAGCAGGCACACCACAGGGCTCTGCCCTGCCTCCTCTGGACTGCTGCTGGTGCTGGGCACCTGCTTCTGGCCAGCAGCAGATGACTCAAGTGCCGACTGCAGCATCTGCCACAGCAGATCACGCACGGAGGGACTGTGGTGGCGCAGCAGGCCCAGCATGGCCCCGCTCACACGCTGCACGGTTGCCGCTTCCCAGCTGCCAGATTCATTATCACCAGAGGCGCCACCCCGATTGCTGCTGAAAGTAGCACCAGCGCCAGCAGCAGCAGCAGCTGCTGCAACAAGTGACAGGCCATGCAGGGTGCCCTGCAGCAGCAGAGCATCCCGGCTAGGGGCATAGCCCAGGCCCGGCAAGCCCTCCTCCACCTTGCCCAGCCAGGATGACACAGCACCCTGTGCCTGCATCTGCACGTCCTGCACATCGTGCTGTGGGCGCTGCTGTTGCAGCTGTTGGAGTGCCTGTAGCTGTTGCTGCAGCTCCGGCAGCTGCTGCAGTACGTCCTCATGCGTGCCGCCTGCTCCTTGCTGTAGTGTTTGGCTAGCACCCGCTGCTGTCAGTGCACCATTGCCCGCTGCTGCGCTGCCCAGGGAGCTATCGCTGAGATGGGTATGTGTCAACGGCGGACTGTCGGCTGTGTTGGGTCCCTGTCCAGCTGGCTGTGGCTGTGCTGGGGGCTGGTCCATAAAGCCCATCAGCAGCCTTGCCAGGGCCTCAACTGAAGGCATAAGCTCCTCAGGCCAGTACCCTGGCTGGATCCAAGCGAAGGGCGCTACTGCTGCTGGGAGCAGCTGTGCTGTGCTGCTGCCGGCGGGGGCTGGGTGTGCTGGTGCTGTGGGCGTTGCCTGCAGCTGCTGCAGGGCGCCTAGCTCCAGGAGAGCCCATGCTAAGCGTGCGTCTGCTGCTGCCATATTGCGCAGTAGCAGCAGGGCAACTGCCTTGGCTTGGTGACCATTGGCCAGACCTAGCAGGCCTGCGGGCAACAAAGAAAAGCATCATGGTACTGCTGCATGGGTTCATGCCTGGATGCATGTTGGCCTGCTGGTGCATACTGGCTGCTGCAGGGCTGCAGGGATGTGTGTGGGGCCCTTCCAATCAGTGCTTGTGTGCGTGTGGCGTTGCCTTTGAGCTGCAGGCTGTGGACAGTGCCACTGTGCGGCATAGTAACGATGCTTGCCTGTCTGTCGACACTGTGCGCCCATGCCATGCTGTCATTTGATGAACCCTGGTTGCTCACCTAGCAGGGCCCTGAGCACTTCCAAGTCCTGCAGTGTCGAGACATGTGAGCAGCACAAATGTTGCAGTCGCTCAGGTCTTAGTGGCGCTTGCTCGGCATTGGCTTGGCTTGTGAGAAGCTGGCCTGACACCCCAACTCTGCTGATCTTTGGGGTACTTGGCATGCCCATACGCTTGAACATGACATTGGTCTGCAGAAGGCACCCCCCCCCCCCACAACTGCCTTCTGGGACCAGGGTTGGGCTGTGCCCATGTGTCTGGTGTGCAGCACACGCCTTGGCCACCCGTACAAATAAGGGATCATATTGACAACATATTGATCTTTTATGTCAACTCGTTACAAGACATTTGAGCTGCTCTGCTGCAACTAGTCCTGGATTTGGTGAGATGATGGGTGAATTTCGTTGGCTGGCTGTGTCTGGGAAGCTTGGCCAGGCGAAAGGCTCTACAAAGATGTTCGTTGAACATATACGTAGATGTACGGAAGGAAAGGCCAGCGCATTTTTGCTCTGCTGGTAGAAAGGACCTGATCATGATCTTGACGTCTCACTCGCAGCTGCTGTGTCTACACGCTTCCTTAAGGGCTCTAAAGATATCCCAAATATGCAAAGAGATATTACGCATGCGTCAGCAGCGCTGCAGGTGTCCGCCAGCTCTCCCACTGGACCCACCCAGCACGCAGCACACAGTCAGCACAGTGCTCATGGGGGGTCAGGTGATGAAGCCATGGAAGCCGTTTGGCCCTCAAAACATGATATTGCTAGTACACAGGTATCAATAAAGCGTAAAAACACATCGGCATGTGCCTGCCAAATTCTTGCCTTGGACTGGACCACACCTGGGGGGGGGGGGGGGTGGGTGCAGAAGGTTTCACTAACTGTGCCACACAGGCAGCCATAAGCAAACGGACCTGGAGTAAATCATCAGCTTGGATGAGGCCATACTTCCACTTGAACTCAAGGCTCTCAAGAGCACGGCCCCTGACCTCAGCAGATGAGTGGGCTGTGGGACACTCAGAGGGACGTGGTTCAGCGCACATGTTAAGGGCCACTGGGCAGTGCAGGGTGGATGAAAGTGCTGGCTTGGGACTCACTCAGCTTCTCCACAATGTAGTCCATGTTGTTGTCTGCCAGCCTAGCAGGCCTGCAGTGCTGAGCAGCAACTGCAATCAGCACACAGGGTTGATGCTCTTGCTGCTCACGATATCAGCTTCCAAAGCGACAAAGATGTTGACTCAAGCACAACTCTGAGCTCAATGCCTATCATAGAGCCCAGCAGGCTTCAGCGATATAGAGCCCAGCAGGCTTCAGCGTCCCAACGTCCCACATCTCGCACGATCAGGATTCTTCTTCCACGTACAATGGTGAAATGGCGATGATCCAAAATGGTGATCCGGTGCCGGTGGTGACCCAATGGCGAATTTGAACGGCGGTGGTCCTATCTGCTAGATCATGCTGACACACGTCTGACAGGGGATGTTGGTGAGGAGCCCCTGCTGGTACTCACAAGCTGCAGCTTCCAGCTTACGGCTGAGCCTTTGGGTGACACAGCGCGCGCCATGACCCTGCAGAGCTCAGTGACATCCAGGCACACCAGAATCAACGCCAAGCAGTCATGCAGAAATCTGGCCCCTGCTGGTGTGTCACCTCAGCTGGTGGCTGCTGAAAATTGTGTGCATTGGCCTGTTGACAGCAGGGGTAGTAAGGGCCCTTATCACCCCTGGTTGGCAGCAGGACTTGTTTGCTGGCGTGCAACTACCTGCTGTCAACAATATCACCATTAGCAGTCCTACAGCTGCAGCACTACCTCGCTGATGGAACGTTGTACCCGTCAGTTCTTCAGGTTACACTTGTAGAACATAAACCATTCCCAGACAAGCCCGAACAGTATGCACACTACTGCCAAACCCCACTATGATGCATACTAGATACGCACACTTCACACCATATGCAAACACATCATGCACAGGCATCCCATCTCAAGCGGTCGGCACCCACTCAGAGGCTACTGTACAATGTGACAGGACCTTATATACACTCACTCAGCCTGAAGCAGAAAACAGAACCCTCGAATGAACCTACACTATTTGGAAAGGCAGCGACAGCCAGCTGCAGACAGGGTGGACTAGGGCATGCCCCAAAGGTCCACCTGGCCCATATCACAGCACCTTCAGCAGCTTTTGACGATGCGACTATCTCAAACGAAAGAAGCTTCTCAAAGACACTCAGTGAACCCAAAATGCACCACCATTGCAAGGCGAGAGCTGCGCGCGATATGCATAAGGCATGGTTGTTGCCCACTGATACAATGCTGCGTGCTACAGCCTGAGACAGCATGTGCAAGGGGGCTTGCAAATGCCGTTGGCCACTTGACAGTATCACACAACAGCACTAGTGCACCCCAGGTGATTAACCCAAGCAACAGACTGGTACTTGACCACTGGTACGCAGCAGTGCACTGCAGCAAGGGGTAACATTTGCGCCTGTTGGCGCTCATCTACCCCATCGGCAGCTTCATTTGCACATTGTGCAGCGCCCAGTACGACACCGTGCGCTGCACCAGACAGGAACTAGACACCAACAGCGCAGCACCTGACCAGCATGTGTTTCCTGCCCAGTGGCCTCATATGCATGCAGTGGTGATACAGACCCAGGCCGACGCGCCAGTCCTGCCTCAAGCCCTGTAAGGCACTGCAATCTGCGCGTTGCTGCCCTGCAGCTTGCCGTACAGATCGTTCTCGCACAGCTCAAAGAGCTTGATGATGCGTTGCCGGATGTTGACGCTGCTGTTGATGGTCGTCTGGCGCAGCGTGTCCGGGTCCATCTCCTGCTGCTGCTGCGCCTGCTGCTGTGTGGTGGGAAGCTTGCGTGGCTGGTTGACTGGTGGAGGCTCCAGCAGCTTCTGCGCCTTCTGCAGCAACCCCGACAGTCGCTCCACCTGTAGACCGCATCATAGGAACAGCATAGGACGCAACAGGTTGTAGCACAGTCCCATTTGATGCGATACATGTGCTGGGTCACAGCTGCAAGCCACACCAAGGAGCCAACAGCTCACGGTCCGACAACAGACAAGCATGCGCGTTGGCACTGCTGAAACCTCCATACAAGCAATAGTTGGTTGCATGCATGAAAAGCACCCTGGTTGTTTCCATCGCGAACCAGCAACCAAGACCACAAAGACAAGGGCAAACCCGAGGGTGGTGCAAAGAAAGCACACTGCACCTGGTGTACACATGGTGGGCAGTACAGCAGCCCTTGCTGCGCATACAAGCGCCCACAATCACAGCACCCAGGGCTGCTGACACCACCATCGACACCACATCAAGAGCAATACTCAACTCAAGATCAACAGACCTACATGCTGATCAAAACTAGCCAGTCAACGTGAGACATCCTCACCTCGACGGCCAGCTGCTCCTGACTGTCCTCAAATAAGTTCTGGTTGACTTGGTTCTCGTCTGCAGTGAACTCGCCGCTGAACAGCTCCCCGCCAAAGAAGAAGTAGGCAAACACATAGGAGTTGCTGAGTACCTGACAGTTGCAAACACAGGCAGGAAGTGCACAACACAGGACGTGGTCAGCACATAGGCAGCATGTACGGTGTGCTAAAGCTCTGATATCACCAGCACGTGACAGTTGGCTGGCACAAGAGCCTGCACAGCAAGCATTTCTTGCGCGACACAGAAGAAAAATTGGCAGCACGCCCTGAGCAAGTGCAGCGCAACCAAGTGGCATGCGTCATGCTTGCCACGACTGGACGCCTGCACAATGCCTGATTCAACGTCTGGTCATACTGACTGCCATGCATGCTGGTTTGTCATTTGCAGGGGTGCCCACCTGCCGCGCAATGCCCAGCTGCTCCATGGCCTGCACCAGCCAGCTGAAGTCATGTGCCGTGAGGAGGTCTGAGACGTTGGAGGTGCTGGCGCTGCTGGTCTCCTTGTTCTGAATCCTCACCAGTGCCTTCCTCCTGCATCCAAGGAACACAGAGGTTGCCTGCTGGCGGCAGCAACACAGCATCATGCAAACCAAGCCAGGCCCACAACATGATGATGCGCGTCAAGGCATGCCACACACACACACAAACATGCTGCACATGCCGCGGTGGAAGATGCTGTGCAACTGCTAGCAATCCCTCCACCCGCTGACCGCCAGCGCTCCCGGTCCTGCTGCTCACTGTTGCTCCTTCTCCTTCTTGTGGCTGTCTTGGTGGTTCTGGAAGTGCGTGAAGTAGTGCATGTAGCGCTTGTGGCACTTCAGCGCCGAGTTGGCCTGCACACAGAGCAAACCGCATGCCGTTAAGTACAGCACAGCATGCCAGAACGAAACGACATGACCTCAACACGACATGATGTGCAGTTTCAAAGCAGGCACCACCCTGTCTGAGCAGCCAATGCAGCTGGCTGACCAGCCACCGTGCAAATTGCAAAGACAAAACACAAGGCAGTTTCAAGCAGACCCAACAGATGCACAAGAAACCACCCTGCAGCAGGGCCGCTATGGCAGCCAGGCAGTTGTCCCTTACCCGCTCCTCGGCCTCCTCCTTGTAGCGCCCGCACGAGTGGTTCTCTATGTTACTCCAGGTGTGTGCACGTCCCGTGGCGCCTCCACACAGCCAGCAGAACGCCTGCAAACACAGTTTGTACCCAACTTCAGAATGTCGCAACTTTCAATATATAATATGTTCACTGGATGGACTTCCTGGTCTACACACATCATAGGTATGTGTCGAGTTGGTGGAGTTGCTGGCGTCCAAGGCCAACAGGTTGAGCGGCCTTGCGATTGAGACTCCTACAAGCCTTGCAGCACCTTCACCCCATTGCCAGCACGTGCAGCCACCCTCTGCGCTGTGTCTGACAGAACGCCAGACTGACTACCGTTCAAGCTGGCGGTGTCGCGCAAGTAGCTCTGACAACAGACCACTTTGCGAGCTGGCATTCGATGGCATTGCAGGCGTGGCAAAAATGTGCTGCCAGGCGTGCAGCTGTTTCAGCTCCCACCCGCCACAGTTCATCCGCACCACAAACAAACACGCTATAAACCACAATTCATCAACCACACGCATTGCTGCTGCGATGTCAAACAGCTACTGCCAGCTCACTACTCAAGGTGTGTCGCAACCCACACCATAGGTGCGTGTGTTGTCCCACCGGCCCACGAGTGCACCACCCTGGCGCTTTAGCAAAACATCCACCCACAAGAGCACACCAGCCCTCTCCCGGCGCACTTGCCCATCAGCGCAGACGCCCTCTACCACTGAACCCATTTATGGATGCTCACCGCCCGTACGGCAACCCACCCAGAGGTGCACGCGCTCATCTCTGGCACCTGCCTACAGGCGGCCCTGCCTTTTCTGATCTGATTGCGTGCGCAGGTGCCAACCACCCGGGTCTCCCACCGCACCTGCCCGTGGGCGCAGGCACCCTCTACCAATGATCTCCTACCTGCGGATGCACACCACGCTTATCGGCAACCCACCTCAGCTGCACATGCCCACATCTGGCACCTGCCTACAGGCGCATTCGGCCCTTGCTGACCCCATGCGCAGCTGCCAATCACCCGAGCCTCTAAGCGCACCTGCCCGCAGGTGCACACCACCAGGTTGCAGCCCCCGTTCTTCTCAACAGGCTTGGTGCACTTGGGGCACGGCTTAGTGTTGATAGCCATCCAGTTCTTAGTTTCACTGTCGCCGCTGATCTTCTCGTCCCACAGCTCCCACATCTTGCCTGTCAGGAACACAGCACAACACAGCATGACATGCGGCTTCTCTTATAATAATAGGGCACCACCTCCTTGGGTTGCAGTACTGAGGTGCGCAGGAGTGCTGCATGAGGCACACAGCAGGGCATACCATGGCATCCCGCTGTTGCTTGAGCACAAGGTAGGCACACAGGATGCAGCGCAGAAAGTATTTGCAGCCCACTCTCACTATCATTCAGCAGCAGGCCAGGTCCTTCACACAGTACGGATGCAAGTGCAGCCGTGAGCTCACATGTGCATGGACTGTGGGGCTTCCTGGCGCATCTGAAGCAGAAGGCTTCACCGCAGCTGCACTGAGGCTCCACATATGTGTCACTGTCCACCTGCGTTACAAGGAGAGCACATGCAGGACATGGTGTGTTAGGCATACCTCATCGGTGAGGGGTTGCCTCCGGGCCCCCGCATTGAAACAACTCAAACAACAGTGTTGTGTGGCCAGCCTGGGGGGTGTGCCTTGGGCATTTCTCAAAAAAATTCAGAAAAACAAAACATGATGCCGTTGCCGCTGGACGCGGCGCTTGCTGCAAGCAAACCTCGGGGTGACACACCTCAGCGGGTGGGCATAGGGTCATGCAAGGACACCACCAAAAAGCAAGCCACAGAGTGACCTATTGCTGTGCCATGCTGAGGTAGCTGCAGTGCCAGGGACCACATTGACCCTGCAGACTCCCGACTCCTAGGCTGTGCAGTAGGGTGGCTGTGCAGTAGAGCATGCTCACCGTGCACTGGGGCATGCTCACATGACACAAATTCAAGTTGGAAAGAAGCACATCACCACCTGCGCACCTCCACGGCCCTGCCACACCACGGCTTGCTGGGGCAGAAGGTCACCCGCTGGTTGTCCTCCATATAGCTCTCCAGATGGCTCTGCTTGTACTTGTTCAGCAGCACAGGATCGTCCTGCGGAGTCACAAGTACAGTTGCAGGACGGTATTTTCGAAAGCTGGGCAGCCCACCATACGGCAGAACAATCAAGCAAGCCTGGAAAGGGTGCCCGGCACTTCCAAGAAAAGGCCACGGCAAAGTACAGGTTTCTGCTGTTTCTGCTGGTTCAGACTGGTTTGCCCTGCATGAAACATGTTTGCGGAGGCAAGCGCCTGCACAAACAAGTGAGTACTAGCACAGCACAGACCAGTGTGTGCTGATGCCCCCACCCCACACAGGCAGCGAATATCCTTGCTGGCTGTTAAAGACCCATGCCAGCACGGCCTCCGTGAAAAGGCTGCGGCTGGCTGCAAAGGCAGGATCACCCCTTATCAATGGTGTGCCGCTCCATCAGCATGTGAGGCCTGCTGCAGTGCTGCCTCAGCACACACTGATGCAATGACCCCAACCACCTGACACCTGTGCTGGGTTGTTTGACACACTGGGCCTGTGAAGCAGACAGGCTTGCGCAGTCCGCAACCCACCCAAACATGCATGGTCGCGACAGTAACAGCATCGCACATCCATCACCCGCTTGACACCCATCTGATGGGCAGGTTCCTGATGGGCAGGTTCCTGGCACAGCGCACCTTGATGATGCTGACCACCAAGTCCTCGTCACAGACCACGCCACACTTGAAGGCCATGCAGCTGATGTGGCGTGCCTTGCCCTCCTTGATCTGCACGCCCAAGTGAGAGGCCCAGCAGCTGTTGCAGAAGGCGTGGCCGCAGCCGTTGCGCCCGCACTCTGCCCCAGAGTACTCACACATGCACACATCGCAGGAGATGCTTGCTGCTGGGTCCAGGGGACCTACAGCAGCAGGACGGGAACAAGGCATGACCACAGGATAAGTTGTGTGTGCACACTGCAAATCAATCACCTGCCAGCAGGACCAGGTGTGCGCTCCAAGGGCACAAGAGGCAGCCATGGCCCAGCCATGCAACCTGTCTCGGGGCATAGCTGATTGGTGTGGTGTTGGCGTGAATGAGGGTTGTCCTGGCATGCAGAAGGACTATACTCAGCAGGACATGCAGGGGAAACAGGTCAGGGATGGTGTGGAACCGTTGATGACGGCAAGCCAACAGCAGCAACCTCCAGCCACATGCGCTCAAGCCATAACAGCTGCAGCCGTGCGTGCAGTGCCTGTTGCAGCGCCGTGACCATGGTGACCATGGCGGCATGGCTACATGGCATGGTATGGCTACATGATGCGGGCAGCACCATTTCCCTGCTGTTACTCACCAAGGCCAGCATCGCTGTCACTGGGCACTGCAACGCCTGCTCCTTTGAACACCCACTCTGACCCTCTGTCAGCAAAATCGCCTGCAGGAAAGTTGGCCATGAGAGCAAGCAAGCAGGCCACAAGTCTTAAGCAATATTGCAATGGTTGGATCATTTGTTTGCAGCAGCAGTATGAGGACTGCATGTTTGGACGTTGCATGACGGACGGCGTCACAAGCACTTGCATGTTGCTGAGCAAGCATATGTACAACTGCAGGGGCAGGGAACTGGGCCAGCAGCTGCTTGTGACTCATGCTGAGGGGCTGTGAAGGGTCTGCGTCTGCTCTACATCCAGGAAGCACTCACTCATCAGCTTGTCCTTGTCCCACATGTAGTGCATCAGCAACGTCTTTGCGACAGAGTTCTTGCAGTTCCAGATACTCGCCACCTCTGCCACTGCCTGACCCTGCAGGACAGGACAGGACAGACAGAACAGCCAGCAGCTATTGCTCAAGCACCCAATTGCGCAACGGCTGAACGTGCCGCACCTGTGCTGAGCCACACCATGCTCCTGGGGCTGGCAAGCAAGCGGCTGGCATCAGTCTGCAGAACACACCCCGCCAGGTGACACTAGCAGTCATCACACAGGCACCAGACAACACACCTGAACCTGCTTGAGCGCCTCTCCATCAATGATGCGGTAAGGTGCCTTCTTTTCACTGATTGAGACCGGCCGGGGGTCGTCGCAGAGGCCATCTGAGCCATCGTCTGAGCTGTAGTTGTACTCGTCAGACCCCTCTGACATGCTGGCTGCCTCTTCCGAGCTCCCCTGGTAGTCCTCCACCTCTTCACTGCTTATTATCTCTATTACATCTGCATCTGTCATCTGCACAGAGCCTGGCCCCATTTGGACGCACTGGACAACAGAGTATGCCCAACAGCAGGCTCAGCACACAGGCTGTCCGACACAGAGGCTGTCGCCAGGACCGCCTGCCCGCTGAGAGATGCGGTGATAACAACTGCTGGAGATCAGAGTGCAGACAGGGGGCAAAGGACGTCAGAAATGCGACTTTGGGATGTCTGTGATGTCGAAAAGCACTGGGATGCAGCCACCGCTCGTCAGCAGTACCGTTGCTGCGTTCAAGCCGTCCGTATGTTGGTCTTGACTTCTAAAAGCTTTCCAGGTCCCTTTTCATTTTGTCATACCTCAGCAGGTTTCTACAAAGTCTTGCTGGGCTTTAACTGTTGGACAACCTGATCACTGATGGTGGAAACCAATTTACTCAAGCACTTTGTTCCGGTGTGTGGCTGGCCGCTGTGCAACGTCACATTCTGTAGTTCAAGTTGGGGCCTGGATCTAGCCCACCCCCTCTCAGAGTCTGCCTGTGGAGTTGTGATGTACGAGCATCAGCCTCGAATGCACCTTGCAATTCACACCCAAAAAATACCAAAACCTCATCACAACACCGTCACACGCAACACCCACGCTGGCACACACACCCACACTCCCTGAGCATGCCGGCACACAAAAACTACAGCAGCAGCTGCTGCAGCGCCTCTCTCCCCCTCGGTACTGCTGGCTACAGGCAAGGCCCGTGAATGAGCACATGCACTGATCCTGGCCCCCCTGCCGCATGATGTAGACTCTCAGAGTGCCTCAGCAGCCCCAGTTGTGCAACTTTAGTCGTCATCAACAAACTCCCTGCAGGCAAGGCAGATAACACACGTCTCAGGCAGAAGAAAGGGTAAATGACAAGGCAGGCAGGCAGCAAAAAGCGAGCAGCCAGCAGCAGCCCACAGCCAATGCCTGGACCTGGACGACGCCTGCCACAGCTGCTCCCTGACGAATCTGACCCACTCCTGACCCAACTCCCTGACCCGTCTGCTGCGCCAACTTCTGTATGCCACTGCGCCTGCCTGCTGCAGCATGAAACAAAAGTCGCGGCGTGTGTCATGGTTGCTAGCTGTCGGCACTGTGTATCCGTTCTGGCAACAGGCCCAGCACTGTGCCACACCCACCTCCTGTCCGTCCATTTTGGCTTCCTGATCTTGGCAATTTCCTCCTGCAGGGCAATGCAGTGCCATGACAACAAAGCATGAGGGTGATGCAACATAAAGACACTGGTACCGAAGCCGACGCATTTGCTTGACTGTCTCAGGGTAACGCCCGCCCATGACCAACGGCACAGCCAACAGGCAACATGCGGACACGTGTATCAGCTGATTCTGCGACACGCCAACTTGTCCCACCACCTGCGATCCCTGTGCTGATGACGCTAGGGACTGCCGTGAGCTGGCGAGGCAGACCAATTCTGCAGGCACGCACTGTGTCAACCTCCTGACAGCAGCAGTAGTGTGCAATGCACCCCTGGCACTCACATCTGTCATGTACTCGCCAGTCTCCTGGTACTGCGCCCTGTTCAGAGCCCTCAGCTCCTCTAACCGCTCCTCATCACGCTCTGTGCGGTTGATGTACCAGGCAGGAGCTCCAAGGCCCAGCACAAGTCCCAGCACCACTCCTGCCACACTGAGCTGTGTGTCTGGGTCGCTGAAGTCCTGTGAGCCAGTGAGTGAGGTGTGTATACATATGTATATGCATGCTGAGTCACTGACTGCACATGTTCAACCAGTGCTTCAACGTCCCTGACACCCTTGAGCCCATGCTGCTGTCCCTCCCCACCCCACCACACAACTCACCAGTTCGATAGCTCTAAGCCGCGGTGCTTGCCGCTGCCCAAGAATGGTATGTCTGCTTGGAGCTATATGCTGCACGCGCACCGGCTGAGATGCACTGGACGCCGGGCAGAAAGCCCGTGTGCGCAGGATGGAGGTCTGCATACTTTGGAGGGGTCAGGAACAGCGAGCCCCCAGTACGTCCCTGTGATACAATGTGGGGATTGGAAAGAATTGCAATGCAACGGGAGAATTTCACGAAGAGTGACGGTTAGCTGCAGTGCCTTGGTTGCCTTGGGTTCAGTGGAGTTCAATTCTGAGCAACGTTGTAATCACCCATCATTGCTGGCAAGACAACTCCTGCTGCCTTTTCCTCTTCCCAAGCTCCTGGACCCTACTTCATCGGTTGGAATCGGGTGGTCTCAATATTTCTTTTACAACGTACAAATCCCACCTAGAAGTTCCCCTGTCTATCTGGGCTGGACCCCTGACTTACAGCTGTAGCATCGACGCTGTGAAACGCTTGAAACGCTGTGACAGGCCAAGGCCCAGGCCCAAACCATGTGCTGTTTGTAGTAGCTAAGATGTCTCACCTCAGATCAAGCAGCAAGCAGGCGCTGGGGCAATCCAAGTGAGCAGCTGCGCCCTTGCCATGCATGCACCAGAGTCATGGCAACAGCAAGTCACACTCTGCTGACAACTTTTCCTGTAGGCTCAAGAAGAACAAGAGCAATAGTGGGCAGCAGACACAGTCCAAGGGTGGCCTCATCAGCAGCACCGCAGGTGTCCCTGTATGTTCAGACACTGCATGCTGTGAGCCCAGCACAGCTGCTGCAGAGCTGTGCTCAGACCCTACCGTCATACTTTACGTGAAGCAGCTAGATGACCACAGAAAGAAGTGTGAGCTTTCAGGCAGGTGAGCAAACATGCAGGGATGGAGGGTGTAGGGCCGTCAGCACGGTATGGGTGCACCACTGGGAGCATGCCCACCTTTGTCACGACGTCATGATGCAGTGCATCAGACGTGTCATCCTGCGGCCTTCATACCAGCCAGCAGGACCACAATGAGGTGATCAGACAAGGCTGTCCTTCGGAGGGCAGGCGGTACGGCCTCTCATGAGGGAGACAGTGTGAGGCCTGCCTGCTTGGGCTGGCCGGAGTGGCTGCCCTGGGGGTGGGGCAGTGGGTGGTCATTTAGGCTCCGCCTCACCTACTAGTAGTATTGTGGATGCATGTCAGCCCTTGCACAGGCAACAGGCAGTGTTGCCACTTCTTCAGGGGCGTTATTGTGTGCAATGGCATGGGCGCTGCATACTTGCGCTGCGTCGACGTCAGCACAGAGCACACACAGCGAGTGCCACCACAGGCTCACAACTGCATGTGCTGCAGGTACTCAGAAGCAGCGGCAGCAGCTGCGCGTATCAAAGAGCTGAAGGCAGATGAAGCAGAGCGATTGAAGCTGCTCCTCACTGCAGCACACCAGACTGAGCTGGTGCAGCTGCAGGACAATTTCCAGCAGGTGTGTTGCCAGCGGCTGCTGGTGGGTGCCAGCGACCGTCATGGCCTGGGCTACACAACTATTGCACTGCATGTGGCACATCTGTGAAATCGCTGCGCAGTGCCGAGGTTGCTACTGCAGTTGGAAGGCCCAGGGACTCTGTCCCTTATTGGAATTGTGAATCCCTTTGTGCACTAGATGACGGACATCACAGCTTAGCAGGCTGAGGGCAGACCTTGACTCTGCCAGCACAGCCGACTACAGTTTGTGCTGGTGCCTGTTGCAGCATCAACCTGCGTGCATATGGTGTTGGCCTGTCACTTGTGATCACTCCACCCAACAGCAGGGGGGGCATGCCGTGTGTCATGACAACCTGCAGGACAGCCAAGGCTTTGATGCAGGCTGGCGCAGTCGTGTGTCCGAGTACGAGGCCTCAGTTGCAACGCAGCTGTGCAACCTCAAGCAGCAGCATGAGGCGCAGATGACGGACCTGCTGCTGCGCTGTGAGACAGAGCGCCCAAGCAGACCTCAGCACAGCGCCGAAATACTGAATGGGCGCAAGATTGAGGAGGCCCTAGTGAAGCAAGTAAGTGGCGGGAAGGCAGCAGTAGTACCGCTGAGCCCCTAGCAAGCGCTGTGCTACTGACAGTAGTACTGATAGTAACAGCGTCCGGACGGCATGCGGTTTAAGTTGCTCAGCCAGTAATGTTGTACAAGCAGCAGTGGGAAGGACAGGGGAGCCACAGCCCGTGGCTCCACCAAGTGCCGCCCTAACCAGTCGTGTTGACAGCTGGCAAGCGAGGCTGCTGGTTCATAGCTCAGCACAGCAGCACAAGTATGCCGTCACTGCTGGCAGCTGACGTGTCTACAGCAGCCTGTGCTGTAGCTGCTCTCAGAACCGGGCTCAGCTGGGCGCCAGGCCTGCAGTGTAGCCTTCAAGTGAGGCTTCACACACTGCCAGCTGCAGATGCTTGGCAGTCAACATAATACAGCAGCATTGAATGTGAGAGGACGTCCTTTCCACAATGAAATGGCGCCAGTGCAAGCGCAAAGCAGTGACGACTGCAGCTACGTATACAAGACCAACCTACAGCCTACAGGGGATTCGGGGTGCTTCAAGCTGCCAGGCGGCTCCTCCAGGTAAACAGTCACTGCGCAAATCAACTGTCATGTCGATCATCCTGGTTGCTGCATTTTCATGATGCCGTGCATGTGCAGGGGGAGTACCGCAGGGCACATGAGGTCAAGCTGTCGACAGATGCGCTGTATGAGACTGAACTGGCTGCAACCCACCAGGCCTGGGAGCTGGTGGTTGAACTGAAGAAGAATAAGCTGATGACAAAGCAACAGGGTGAGCAGCGCGTAAGCTGCAGGGACCAGCAGCATCAACTGCACTGCAAATGCTCCGCCAAGCGGCGCTGCTCAACTGGCTTGGGAAGGTTGCCAGCCTGGCACAAGAGCACGATGACCCCTTTGACAGCAACAGCACATCGACCAATCGACCGAGTTATGGCACGTGGCCACTTTTGGAGCAGTGACTTTGCACATGCTGCCCTCACCTGGGCTAGTTGAGTCCGCATCTGGGTGGATCAAACACACTGTGCTTACACACGTGCCACGAGTGTAAGCACCGAGTGATGGCCGGCAGACAGACAAGGCTCAGCTTCCTTCCAAGCAGATCCACCTCCACCCAATGGCACCGTGAAGGTCATGACCTTTGTCAAACTGCGCCTTGTGTGCCGCAGGCGAGTTCGATGCCTTCTTGGCGCGCGCTGCACGGGGCCGCAATGAGCTGGAGCTGACAAGAAGGGACGAGACGGACAAGAGGCAAAACCGCTTCAGGACTCTTGTGCAGGTAAGCTGCAGGATGCAGCCTGTATTGGATGCGGTCAAGGCCAAAGGTGAACTGGAGCAGCACCACCATGAGGCACCAGGCCACACAAGCGCTATCGGCCTGCAAAGCCGGCTCTGCACGTGCAGCTTGTCTACTGTTTTGAGGTTCTCACAGGTCTGTTGATGTGCAGCTGTGCAGCCTGCATTTGAATGACTTAACGTTGCTTGACTGACTGGACTTTGAATGACAATCAGAGGCTCCAGTATGCTGCTGTGTGCTGCTGTGTTTGCAGGAGGTTGATGGCCTGCATCGGCTGGAGCTGCTGCACCTGCAAGCCTACCTGGACAGCTCGCAGGCACTGGTTGCTCCCTACACACCGCTGAGGGACACCAACCTCAAACGCAAAAGGCAGCTGCTGGGGTTGCCAGCATGATGCCAGCAGTGATACCTCGGGAGTGGTTGTACATTGCTGCCGCCCAACAAGCACGGTTGTGTACAGTTATACGACCGCTGTCTGGAACGTTTGGGCATGTGTAGTGTCACCCCAGCGAGGTGCATTGCAGCATCTGGAGTTGAGGCTCACAGCAACTGTTGGGCTGTTCTGCCGTGCATCAGCTGTGCTTTGCTATCTGGGGTATCAGTGCGGCGCTTTGTGTGGGGAGGGGCGCCCACACCATCCAGCCTGGCAGGTGATCAGGCTGGCGCACATCCCCTCAGAATTGTGTGAACGCGTGATTTCATGACAGTTCGTGTATATGAGCTGGTGTGGATAGGACATGAAGGAACCCAAGGTTTTCAGTGGAAGTGCTGCATGCACAACCTCTCACTGATTGTAGCCCCCCCCCCCCCCCGCAAAGGAGGGGGGGTGGGGGGGTATGTGACTGCTGTTGTGCATGGGCGTGCCAACCTTAGTGCTGCCAAATCTAGCAATACGGCCTTGGCGGAGTGTCGAGAAATCGTTGGTAGTGCGGTAGTCGAGAGTGTTGTCAATCCACATGCCCTGCATCTTGTTTGTGGGTGGCCTGTGCTGATCCCAGGCCCGCATCCGCCAAGTTTGCAGGCAGGGTGCCTTTTTATGCCTCAGTTTGCGTTCAACTCGTTCTGCCTTGGTCACCCGCGCTAGCTTGAAATCAGGGTTCAGTGCTAGGCTTCTCATGGTGGCAAGGATCCCCCGTCGCACAAAGATTGCGTGCCACAACACGTTTGTAACTGCTGTAACTGTAAAGAAGTATTGATTCCAACCGAGGAAGCCGGGTCCAGAAATTTTGGAAGGGGAAAAGGAAACTGTCTTACCCCCGTTATCTTGCTCTGGTTCACACTGCTTGGCTTGCCATCAGAGGTTGTTGAACTGTCCCGAGCTTCAAAGCCTCAGATAGCTCCTCAACGAGTCAAATGTAGGTAAACAATAGTAAGCGTATCCAGCATGGAGAGGCAGTCACCTTACGGGGCAGGCATATCCTATGAGCCAAAACGGAGGGGCCACATGAAGTACAGGGCGCGCATGTTCAACAAAGGATCTGTGGATCTAGGCAGGTGCGTCGACGAAGGAGGGGCGTCTGCGCTGCCTCGCTGCGTGAGCAGGCCGGCAGCACAGCAAGATTCACGCGCAAGCACTGCAGGGAGGCTGGAAATGGCCCAACCGTCTGATTTCGCCTGTACTAGGGCCTAACAAGGGCCTTTGGGACCAGCTTGCCCCCAGCTTGATTTGTTCGCTAAAAAACGGTTACGGTAAAGTTGAGGAAAACCTGCAGACCAGTGACTGCTTGGCACGGTTTGAGTGAACTACATGCAGACTACATCTGAACAAGTGCGAAGCACAGCCGTGCGCAGTGTCTGGCCCCTTCCCCCTCCACCTGATGGCACCCAGTACAGTATTACTGAATGCATCACAGTACTGCTGAGCAGGCGACTTGTGACATGCGCCTGCTTTGGTCGTTCTTTCACATTTTGGCAATTGTTGCGTCTGTGTTAGATGTCCAGGAAGGTATCGCAGCTTCAACACACACAGCCGCCCTGTCAAAGTGTGGTGTCAGACGTATGTTGTCATGCCGTGGGCTCATGACGCTGCTGCGCGCCCTGATCGGTATCTGTATGCTCCCTGCGCAGGTACAAAACTGCCTGAATCTGTATGCTCCCTGCGCAGGTACAAAACTGCCTGAAGCTTGCCAGGCACTGGGGGCGGCTACCAGACTGCTGCACCTCCTCAGGGTTGATCAGCAGGGCCAGGGGGAACAGCAGCCAGCTCCTGTACTTGCCTCGCACAAAGTGGTGCGTGCTGTGCAGCGCATGATACAGCGCAGGCCGCAGCTCTACATCGCCTCAGCAGAGGCTGTCTGGAACTACGTCGTGCTCCCAGAAGCAGCAGCAGCAGCACAGGACGCTCAGGAGGCCGACCTAGCTGCCATGGCGGCCGCGCAGGACGAGGCAGCAGCAGTGGCAGCAGCAGCAGCTGCTGCCGCCGCTGTGGCTGAGCACCCTATCGCATGGCAGCAGGAGCAGGACGAGGCGGCCAACCTCTATGACTGGCTGCAGCCTGTTCCGCAGCCGGAGCTGCAGCCAGATGAGCAGTCGTTCCAGATGCAGCAGGCTGCCCTGTTTCCTGCTGTGGCTGTGGATGCCGCAGCTGGGGCTGTGCAGGGGCAGGACCTTGATGAGGCTGGCCTGCACAGTCTCCTGGACCTACTGCTGGATGGTGGCTTCAGTAGCTACGAGCTCACCATGAGTGATGTGAGCTGCACCGCAGCACAACAGCCAGCATCATCTGAGGACACGACAGCTACATCCCCAAAACCAGCGGCGGCGCCAGCAGCAGAGGCAGCCTTCCTGCCGACGCTGCTGCATGCGCCTGTGCCATTGGAGACACAGCCATAGCACCCCATGCTGGGCAGCACAGCACCCGCAGCAGCAGCAGCAGCAGCACCTAACGCGCAGTTCCCCATGGGCGCTTCTTCCTCAGCAGCTGCCGCTGCCGCTGCGGGCCCAGCAGCAACCTTCCTGGGCCTGGAAACATGCCACGAGCTCATGCAGTTTGCTGGGGTGTGTGTGGAGCAGCTTATGGAGCTGTACCACAGGCAGCTGGTGCCCCTCATGAGCATGCCCCAGGCCTCTGTGAGGGAGTTGCTAGTGCAGTGGCTGCCGGCTGTACGCCAGTCCATCATCAGCTCTGGCACGCCACCCAGCGTGCAGCAGGCTGCCATGCAGCTACTGAGCAGGATGGCCCACATGCTGCTGTTTCCTGCAGCCGGCAGCAGCAGCCGCGGCAGTGGGTACATGGCCCTGGGTGGGGATTTGGCTTGCGAGCAGCTGTTGTGTGTGGTGGAGGGGCTGATGCAGTCTCTGGAGGGTCTGAGTGTAATGTGCAGCAGCAACAGCAGCAGCATGTGGATGGAGCCTGGTGTTGTGGCCAGCATTGTGCAGCTGTGGTGTGCTCAGACACTGCAGCAGCCAGGCCTGCCAGCCAGCTGCTTCATCCACCAGCTGCTGCTGCACCTCGGTGCATGAGGGCGCAAATCCGTGTGGGGTTTCAAGGGTTTGTCTGCGTCAGTTGTTTGCCCTGCGAGCATGTGATGCCGCTGCTTGCAATCGCTTTGCATGCTGTTGTCTGGCTGTTGTGCGCAAGTGTCTGCCTGCAGGCAGCTCCACCGGCTTCAAACTGGGTCAATTACTTGCAGGCTGTGTTGTTTGCTTGGCCTGTCCTTGTGATGCCTTGCGCATACCTGCTGGGCAACATGGGCATATGTGGTTGTTTGCAGGCTGGCTGCTGAACATGCAGCAGGCTGGTGTGATTATGTCCTGGACACGAGTTACGGCCGGCCTGCGGCGTGTGAGAGGCAGTGTGTAGTGGATGGGGCACTGAGGGACCTTGGTGCATCACTATGATGCAGCTGCATATGTGTCAATGCACACGCCACCTGTTGTTGGATCTATGTTGACTAGCCTATCTCAGTGCATTTCCTGCTGTCGTAACAAGGGCTAGGGTCACATGTGTTGTCGTGCAGCCGTAAAAGCGCAAGGCAAATTGCAAGGAAGGCTTGGCCTGAACTCATGCAGGCAGCTCTGCTGTGCAGGCCTTCAGCAAGTGGGCATGTCAAAAGGAGTGCACACCTTTGACAGTCTGTGGTGGTTAGCTCTGTGACCAGGCTGGCTCTGCCAGGGCTTGATTGCATGGTGTGTGTGTGTGGGGTACAATATACCCCGCATGTGTAGGCAGTAGAGTACAGCTGGAGTACCGTGAAAGGTTGGATGCTGGTCCTGCTCGTAAAGTCTGCATGGTGTCTGCAGCAAGGTACTGCTGCGAGATGGACGTTCCTGTTGGGTTCAGGCGTCTAGCCACGTGGCATACATGTGGCCTGGAGCACCACGTTGCTCAGGGTTGAGGCCATGGTGGGCAGTAAACATCATCGTGCACAGTAGGGGCGCCCTTGTCGGTGCCTGCCTCTGCAGAGCAACCGTTTGTTGGTTTTGGGGACATAGGATTGACTGTCTGAGTTGCAGGCGCATTTTGTGCAGCAAGCTTTCAGCCTGCCATGTGCCCTCGTGATGCAAGATGTTGCTCCGGGCTACAAGACACCACGTGCATGCTTGGTGCTTTCCCGGCATGCCGTAAAGATGTGCAGCAGCTGTAGGCTGCTTCAACATGCGGCTGATTCTGAGTCCACTGCTGCATGTGGCTGTGCATTCTGGGTCTGGGATGAACACATAGGCAACAGGCTGTGTATGGTTGCAAACGGCATGGCCCAATGATCAGGGCATGCAATCATGTGCACCCAAACAGCTTGCCTGCTCAACATGTTGATGTACATCCTGGTAAGGCACGCCGTTAATCGTCATCCTTGCAAAGGTGTCTTGGCAGGGGGTCTTGCCTGGGAAGCTGCTTGCATAGGGTGCAGCGCACATCCGCTTAATCGGGATGTGTCCAAGAAAAAGGCGAGGGCAACCCTTCGCCCCGCCTATTGGTGATCACTGCGCTGGGCCAAGTGGGGCCACGTCATGGCTGCATGTGTACCTGTTGTGGGCTTGCTGTCACTAACAGTAGTACTTGTCATGCTTGCAAAGGTGCAAGGCATGCTGCTACTCGTCGTGCTAGCAAAGGTGTCCTGGCATGGGGTCTTGCTTGAAAGTTGGTTGCATATGGTGCAGGCTCACATCGGCTTGTATGGGATGTGTGAAAGGCGACGGCAGCGCTGCGTCAGCCTATTGGTGATCACCGCGCTGGGCTAAGTTGGGCTACGTCGTGGCTGCATCTTCACCTGATGTGGGCTTCTCAACTGTGGCGACACAGCTGGTGTGGGCCATGAAAACTAGTACCTGTTGGTGGTTTCGTGTGACGAAGCATACCTGCTGTTGTCATATGCATATGCACATTGCCTGCACACTCTGCCCTCAATCAGTGCTGCTGCGCGTGGACACCTGTAGGCCCTGAAGGGCCAATGACCCCAGTGCATGCTGCACAGCTGCTGTACATGACTGAGGGGTTGTGACGTGTTGATATAGCTTTGAATAGTCGATTGCAGTGAGCATGCTTGCCAGTTTGCAGACTATTCCCCTGTCCCAGCGCTGCTGCAGGGAGGAAGGGACCCCTGATCCCTTTGCATGTTGCACAGCCCCTGTGCATGGTTGTGAGGTTGTGAGGGGTTGCTGTAGCATTGAATAATAAATCGCACCAGCAAGTACCATGTGCTGTGGCCTCCCAGTCCTGCCAGGCTGGTGCTGTGCCAGTGCTACTGCTGATGTTCGAGGCATGCCTTTCCTGCGTTCTGCCAACACGCCTGCGAACGGTCGAGTCACAGGACGATGTCTTCAATTGTTACGGTTGCTTTGAGGGCCTGCTGTGCCGGGTGAAAGCCGAAAGAGTTGAAATGACATGACGATGGCACAACAGCACGTGAGCTTGTGGAAAGCATCTCGTATGTTCATGTTGTCCCTTTTGTTGCACGCTGTTCGTGTCTGCGGGTGGCGATTACACTCGTCAGGGTGAAGCCTCCATGCAGGCCACACGTACCTCACAGTTTGTTCTTTGACCGGTCAATGTTATTTTGGTGAGGATTTGGAGCCCTACAAGTGCCTGTGTAAGGACCTTCCAGAATGTTCTAAGGCCCTTCTTTATCTTTGCGTACAGGCACTTTCCGGCCCTGCGGCCTGCACCATTGGAATCCTTGTATTTTTCTGATTCCAAGGGTGCTGTCAGTTGCCCGTTTGGTGCATCCGAAGCTTTTGGAAGCTTCTAGAAGCTTTTTCAGTACGGCTATATAAGCGCGCGCCTGCTGCTGCAAAAGCAGGAAACAGGTTTTCCCCACGTATGCTGCATCTACGTGTAACTTGAAGGCCTGATACGTTCGTGCGTCCCTGACGCTTTCTGCTCCGTGCTGTCACAGCCACAGTGCTGTCCGGTCTCCTGTGCTTCCAGTCTTGCTGGCACTGCTTTCAGTGTGCCAGCCTGTCAGTGTTTCACTGCTCCAAAGCTCCTGCGAGCCTACTCTATCACACTCTACTGTTCTACTGCTGTGCACCTCTGCAAGTCTACTGTTGCAACCTCGTACACTCGTTTCCACAAGTCTAGTGTACAGGGCTGGTACCGCAGTGGTTACAGGGTGTTATAACAACTCAGTACAACTCGTTGCAGCACCAGCAGAGTCAGATTGATAGTTGCACCTGTTGGCCTTGGCCCCTGCACACCTCCCCCTCTGCTCTGCCCTGCTGCCACCCGTTGTGCCGGGCTGCACCCACCGCCACTGCCGCCCACCACCCTTCGGTGGTAGCGGAGAACAGCTCTTCTGCTGAGGCAGAAGCTGTCGCTTCCGCGTGACAACCCTGTGCTACGCTTCCCTGCCAACTACTCCCGCTACACTACTCCCGCTACTCCATACGCTACCCACTCCCGCTGCACCATGAGCAAGGCATCACGCATCCAGTGACACCCGCTGCTCCCTCCAACGACAAGTCCACATGAACGCTGCTGACCACTACAGGGGTGTCCCCCCTGGGCATGCACTCAATGCCATTGAGCGTTTTGACGGCTGCCAAGACCCCAGCTTGTGGCTCGACAGCATCCAGGAGGTGGCTGACCTCTATGAGCTGCCCGACAACATGTCCCTGAAAATCGCCAAGGTCAAGCTCTCTGGCCCTGCCAGGAGCTGGGCCCGCTACCAGCAGTTTGCTGACTGGTCTGACTTCCAACAGCAGCTGCAGTCCCGCTATGGCGAGTCCAAAGCTTCGGCCATCTCCCGCCTTGAGCGCTGCTGGCAGCACCCTGATGAGTCTGTCAAGGACTTTGCTGACCGGTACCTGCAAGATGCAGAAAAGGCAGGCCGTGCTAAGGACGACACACTCATCTACAGTTTCATCCAGCGCCTGCTGCCTGAGCTGAAAATTGAAGTGGCCAGGCAGCGCCTGGAAAGCATCGAAGCTATTGTGGACTTCTGCAGATTCTGGGCAGACATTAACATACCTCTGGACGAAAACATGGCCGAGCCTTACCCCCCTGCCGGCTCCTTGCCACAGGATGCTGCTCCGTGGTTTCCCCGCAACCGCATGGGCTCACACAAGCGCCCAAACAGCAGAACGCCTGCGCCATACCGCCCCCCTTTCCAGGACAATACCAACAGGGCACCCCCACAGATCAGGCCGGACCCTTGGCCCCCTACGCCCAGCAACCCACCTGCTGCAATGCCAGCTCCTGCTGCCCGCACCGCTGCTGCTGTGGACGAGCTGACCCAGAAGTTTCAGCGTCTGGAGCTCAACGTGCATCACCAAATGCAGGACAAGGACCGCGAGATCCGCACCCTGCGCTATGCACTGAAACAGCAGCAGGACAGGGGAGACACAGTCCAAATCAACTTTATGGAAGAGGATCTGGAGGGAGAGGACTTGGATCTTGACCTGCTGGCCTCCCTCAACTACATGTCCCATGACTGGGAAGATGTTGATGAATCCGACCTCGATCAGGAGCTGCTGGCTTCTCTTATGGTGACGCGCAGTATCAGGGATGAACTTCAACTCAACAGGGCCCCTGCCAGGCGTGATATATTTAGCCTCCCTGACCCCCCAGCTGCCAATGCTCCGACTGCGCCCTACCCTGCAGCCCCCAGCAGGCAAGCATCTGCCGCTGCAGCCCGCCCCCGTCCTGCTGCACCTACTGCTAATTCTGACGCGGGACAACTGGCGGCAGATCAAGCGAAATTAGCTGCTGACATCCGTCAAAGCATGGAGTTGGAGGGCATGCAAGAAGCCACACCAGCCCCTGAATCTGTGCTCACCTACGTGGCTGGGCACCTGGCCGGCAACCACTCCCCCACAGCCCTGGGGCGGAACACGGGACGTCATATGGATGCTGTCCTGCAGGGCAAGAGGCCCAGCAACCAGGATGCTGCAACAGTTTTGAACATGGCTACTGCTGTGCCGCGCCCCTCAGCAAGCCTGGGTTCGTCTGCTGTGCTTGGGCTTGGCACACCTAGGCTGTTGAGCCGCCACCTCATGCAGGTCATGCCCAAGATCTCCACCTGCAAGGTAACGGCCAGAATCAATGGCAGGAAGGTGGATTGTGTGATTGATACAGGAGCCAGCACCAGTGCCATTACCCTGGATTGCCTGCGCCGCCTGAACCTAGAATCCCTGATCGACTCCACCAAAGCCTCCTTCCTCAATGCTGACGGCCGCATCACGCCAGCAAAAGGCAAAGTGCCCAACCTGGTGCTATCCATGGGCGAGTTTGAAACCATCATCAACCCCACAGTCACCTCTGCCCTGAGCTACAGCGTACTGCTCGGCAACGATGTGCTGACCCGTGCAAGGGCTGTCATTGACTATAACCAGGGCAAGCTTATCATTCAGGTGGATCCTACCTTCAGCCAGGCGCTTGACCTTCAAGTGCTACACCCTGACATATCCTACCCCTCCGCAATACCCATGCAAGCGGCAACTAACAAACCCTCCGACCCCCCTGACAAGCAGGACAGTGCGCTGCTGAAGACAAAGATGGACGCCACCAGCGCGCCACCCTACGCTGACAAGCATCCTGCCTGCAAGCTCTCACACAAGCACGCTGAAATGGCAGATGCCAGTGGGGCAGCTGTCCCCAATCCAGCGCTGATCGCAGAGCCTGCCGCCAAGCTGTCAAACAACACGGAGAACAACAGTCTCCCTGCCTTCCCCAGGACAGCAGCGACATCAGAAGAGATCCTCACCTTGCAGGAGCCAACGACTGCGCAAGTCCCCAAATCTCCCGCAGCAGCACCTCCAGCTGCAGCAGAGCTGAGAAGTATGCCACTTGGCACAGCCCCTAGCTCGGCAGGATCACCCCACGTGCTGTCACCGGACCGCCATGACGACTTCGTGAAGTCAGCAGGAACGATCTGCACAAGCAAAGACGTCAAAAGTAGGGATACGAACAGGACTGAGGGGCTGCAAAGTCTACAGGCAGCAGACTTAGACTGGCAGGAGCGTACCAATGATTTTGACCCAGCGGGCGAATGGCACCACCTACTGAGCACCCTCTGTGCTGCCCCACCGCAAAACCCAGCTGAATACAGCACAGCTGCTCTGCACCCAGCTGCTGTTTCAAACGCCAACAGCCGGCGCATACCAGCCCCTGCCTGTGCACCTCCTATGCCCACTGAACACAACCCCGGGAGCTCCCTGGCTGCCTTACTGCCCCGGCAAAGCTTACCTGCGAGTGATGAAGCCCTGGTGGCCCAGACTGCACACCACATTCATCCCAATCTGGGCATCAAGCTGCCCAGTACAGTCACCATGACTAACCCTGACACCTGCATGGGCAGGATACGACAGCGCCAGCGTCACGGTACAAACATGCCGTGCGGCCAGTACGGCACCCAGCTTTACAAGCCATGCAGGCAAGATCTGGC
>VIIQ02000089.1:195000-341806 GCA_007449985.2 Desmodesmus armatus
TAGTTTGTATTGTCTGGTGTGATGTTGCTGGTGCTGTGTCACGCAGTACCACTACACAAGCACGGCAGTGTGATACAAGGAGCAATTGTGGATGTCTGCTGTGTTTTGGGTTGCAACTGTGGGTTCCCAGTCAACAACGGGTGTTTCAGTGCAGTCATGCGGCCAATGGCAAGGGGCCGACCAGTCGTGGGAGGTTTCGGCTGAGCATGTGTGCACCCCGCAACATTGAAGGTTTGACGTGGTGAGGTTTTGTTGTAAGTGGATGCACAAAGAAGTGATCGGTTTCTTGTGTACAGGCAGTACTGTTTTGATTGTGTCGAGCAAGGTCGTTTGGATTCAGAGAAGTGATGACAGGGGGCAAGGTCGTTATAGCGGTACTTGCAACACACTGTCAATATGCGCAATCGGTCAAGCTCGTGAGGCGTGATTGTCGGGTCTCCTGTCCCCCAGGAAAAAAATATTATTTGTGTCCAGCCCTGGTAGCACCAGACAAGCAGCAGCTGGGGTTGCTGTGTGGCTCATCACTCTGCTGGTGTACAGTTGCAGACTAAAGGCTCACACACGCAGGCTGGACAGCTGCATGTGCCATTGGATACGACTTGCATCGCCGCAGATCGCACATCCTCCCATCTCCTTGTCCTTACATGCATGTTCATGCTCTAGAGCTGTGTCTGGTCTCACCAGATCTGAGAAAGCTGACAAAAAAGTACAAAGACCAGGCCGAGTTGAGCGGAAGCTTGTAACCACATATGAGCATGAGATCTGTGCAATAAAGCACCATAAAGCATGCTGCAAGTCAAACAGCAATATTCATCATGGGGTGTGCGCGGCCAACACATGCACTTCCGAATCAAGCACAACCTGCCTTGATGTTTAACCAACAGCAGCACAGTGATGAAGAAGGGTAGTGGCACTGCTACCGCAGCATGCGATATCGCATCAATGCGTATGTCAGACATGCAACCAAGAATCACCAAAGCGGGTGCGTGCGGAAGCATTTGACAGCTTGACAACCGCAGAGCCTTCAGGAGCCGCCTTCGGCCATGATCCAGCAGTACCCCCTCCTGCCAGCACCAGCTCATTGACCACCAATGCTTCTGGGTGCTGGGCTGTATCACCCACTACTCACAACCCAGCCTGGCAGGGCAGCCTCCTGCACTGTGGCTGTCCAGGATGAAGCCTGAAACAGCCACCTGCATCAAGACATGGTGCTAACCTTGACATCACGGCCAATCTGTGTACTGCCATGCACAACGTGCCATAGGGTTTCAGCTCGCATGCTGTGGCAGGCGCCATGAGTACTAATAAGAAAGCTTACACATACAATGCTTTGATGCAATTAATGGCATCAATCAACATTGATTGGCACCAAACAGTAGGGCAGGCACTGGCACACGTGTGCAACAGCGACATTGCATCTGGGGTCGATGAGATCACATTGGCTGCTCTCAGGCTATTAACCTACATCTGATGCACAAAGTACAATTCCCCAAGCCCCCAACCTCACACTGCTTTGATCCCAGCTTCCTTATCCATTCAAAATTGCGTGGGTTTGACCAGGGTTTTGTGGAGTTGTAGAGGCCTTGGAGTTCTCTTGTGATGCGCCCCAGCGTTTGCTTACACCTACCAGCCGGTTGAGCAACGCTCTGTCCACTTTAATCTTCATCATCATCCGCACCCTTGCAACGTGATCAGCGGTTAATCTGGCCTGAGCTACAG
Source organism: Desmodesmus armatus (assembly GCA_007449985.2). Taxonomy (NCBI): domain Eukaryota; kingdom Viridiplantae; phylum Chlorophyta; class Chlorophyceae; order Sphaeropleales; family Scenedesmaceae; genus Desmodesmus; species Desmodesmus armatus. Next base: position 196,720 of record VIIQ02000089.1, read on the forward strand.
ACGCACTCAGCGGCCTCCACGCAAGCTCAACTGAACCCTTTGAAGCTTTTCAAAGTCATTTCGACATTATGCTGCAGTGCTGGGGTGCTGTGAGACACGAGCCCAAACGCCAAGGCCACAACAAGTACCGAAGCATCGTGTATTTCAAGGGTGCATATGACCTCAGAAGGTGGGGAGACTTGGGGCTGAAATATGCAGTGCATCGGTTCCTGGGCAAGACGGAAGCAATCATGTCCCAGCCCAGACCACCACACAGGGCACTATCGAGATGTGCTTCATGCTTGCAGCACATGTTGTGGGCCAATGCAAACCCCTGACAAGGGCCAGTTGCCCTACATCGCAGTTGACAGGAAAACGGTTGCATTTGATCCGTGATGCGGGGCCCTCCTCCTCTGCCTGCACACCGCCTCGTGCTGTTGATGATCCAAGATTACACCTTTATCCGCTCCTTTCACACCATCATGACAGCTACATGCCCCCCCCCCCTTGGCCTCGTCTTCAAACTGGTACCCTGGCTGTTGTGCTTGCAACGTTTCGGGGTTGCCAGCCCCAGTGTCTGACTGATCTGATTACATGTAGTCCAGCTGTGGTTTGATGCTGTGGCTTACTGGTACGCACTGGTCTGCGTTTGCTTGTCTGTGCTGCCACCAGGTACCTCACCAGCCATGAAGCACACGAGGCCATGATACATGCTGTCGAGCTGTTGCAGTATTTCGCCCTTGACGACCAGGACGCACCCCACGCAATCCCTGACGGTGGTCCCTTTGGTATCAAAGATGCTGTGCTGCGATGTGTGGAGAGAGTGATTGCACGGTTCCCAGACCTCTTCTGGATACCAGCACACAATGTCGAGGACCATGTCAGGTCGGCAGAGGAGGCGGCAGCAGCAGCGGCAGCAGCGGCGGCAGCAGTAGATGCGACGATAGCAGCGGCCGCTCAGCAGTTTGCTGCATGGCAGCAGCAGCAGCTGGCCCTCGGTGAGGACGAGCATGTGGACTGGCCGCTGCAGCCAGCTGAGCAGCAGGGCCCTGCGCAGCAGGCTGTGCTGCCTGTTGGCGCGGCTGCTGCTGTGCCGGCCCTCAATGCTGAAGCGCAGGAGGTGCAGGAGGACGAGGAGGAGGACGAGACCGTTGTGCTGCACGGCCTCCAGGACGTGGTGATGGATGGCGACGATGTGGTCATGGGTGACGGCGATGACGACATGGAGTGAGGGGAGCGAGGGCACAGCAGTAGCAGTACAGCTGTTGGGTTGGTGCAGCATGGTGCAATGGCCAGCTCTGAGCAGCTCTGTTGGCTGGCAGGCAGCGTGCTGCTCACCCACTGTGCTCTGTGCCAGCTGGTGGTGCAGCAGGGCGCTGGTGGGTGAAGACTTGTCTGCTGGCTGTTTCTCTCCATTTCTTTGCAAGAATAGCACCGCCCGTTGATTGGGGTGCCATTCTGTCTGTCTGTTGACCAGTGTTGGCCAGCACTTGCCGGGCTTGATGTTGAGCTGCAAAGTCAGGTGGTGTCATTTGTACCTAGGGCTTTGGGCGTTGCTTGATGTGGTTTGTGCACCCAACACAGCACCCTGCATGCACCTGTCTTTGCTGCATGGGCGTGGTGGCCTGTGCAGCACCATGCATGTCGGTGTAGGTTGGTAGTGGGGGCTCTCAGGTTCATTTTCTGGTTCTGAGGAGCTTTCAGGTGCAGTGCGTGGTTCTTAGGAGCTCTCTCTCCTTGCTAGGCTTGTCTGTTTTTGGTGTGCGCAGTTCGCGCATACATGTAGGGGTTGCTTTCTGTGACATCCAGTGGGGTTGAAGAGGTTCTGGCACGTGCTGTGTTGATGTCTGGCCCTGGTCTAGTGCTCTTGGTGAGACCTCCAGACATGCACACCTTCCTGCTTTTCCTACTGCATGCGTGTTTGTTTGACTAAGCTACTTGAGTGCATGGTGTGTTTTTGGCCTGCACATGGCCAGCACATGTTCTGCAGCACAGCGCTGCTTGGGGCTGGGTTCCCTGGGGCAGCCTCAGTGGGGTTTGCGGGATGTTTGGTTGCCATGCTGATGCCTGGCCATGATCTCATGCTGTATGTACTGTTAATCATGGTGTGCACGCCTTCAATAGTGTGTGGTGATTGGTTCTGTGTGTGTTGTGTGCTGGCTCTGACAGGGCTTGACTCCTGTGCGCACATGCATGTAGGGGTTGCTTTCTGTGTCATCCAGTGGGGATTGGAAGGTTTCGGCGCTTGCTGTGTTGATGTCTGGCCCTGGTCTACTGACGTCCATAAGACGCTCAGGCATGGTATGCACACCTTCCTGCTTTTTTCTTACTGCATGCTTGTTTGCTCTGACAAAGTTATCTGAGTGCATGATGTGTTTTCTGGCCTGCACATGGCCAGCACGTGTTCTGCAGCGCTGTGCTGCTCCTGGGAGCCTCACCTACAAAGCCATGTGCAGACTGCAGCACAGCTTGCGTGTTTGTGCCTATCTCAAAACGCGTGGCCTACATGTCAGTCAACACAGTGCTTTGCACCTGTGGATGTGGTTGGTGTTTGATATTGTCATTTGCCAGCCAGTTAACTGGCCAACGTTGCCAGTCTGAGTGCATGTGCGTGTGTTAGGCGTTGAAGATGCATTTATAGCTAGCATACTATCTGTGTGTGTGCGTGTGTGGAAAGGGGCTTGGAGTTGTTACGTAGAGACTACAAAACCGTGTGCATGCTGGGTGCTTTGTCAAGCACCAGTATGCTGGGAAAGTGCTGAATAAGTTGGTTCACCATGGTTAGCAGCTATATGTGGCTGCACAGTCTTGGCTTTGTGCTTCGCCAGGGCGGCCGCGCTGTGCATTCTTGTATCACCGGCGGGTGGTCTTGGCATGCAGGCATCTGCAGGTGGGGGGTCAGGGTTACCTGCTGGAACGGCCTGCTCCTGCCAGGCGTAGTGCTATGATGTGGGTATCGTGGATGCTGGCCCTGCTCTTGCAAGCCTCCAGCCTGGCATGTGCCCTTGTGATGCACGATGTTGCTCTGGGCGTCAAAACACCGTGTGCACCCTTGGTTCTTTGCTGGCATGTCTTGAAGATGTGCAGCAGCTGTTGGCTGCTTGCAAATGTTGGCTGAATGTGGGTCGACTGCCGCATGTGGCTGTGCATTCTGGGTCGGGCTTCATCATCAAAGGGGCATTGGGCTGTGTATTTTGATCTGGCCATGGCTTGCAGTCATGTGCACCCTGGCAGCCAGCTTGCCTGCTCAACATTTGTGTAAGGCATGCTGTTACTCGTCATGCTTTTAAAGGTGCCTTGACACAAGGTCGTGCCTTGGGAGTTGCTTGTATACTATGCACCACAGTATGGTGCAGGCTCAGATCGGCTCATTTGACATGTGTCAGTGCAGAACGTGAGGGCGACCCTGCCTCCCGCCTATTGAGTTGATTCACGGTCATCACCGCGCTGCGGTAACTGGGGGCACTTCATGGCTGCATGTGTACATGTCACAGGTTGTGGGCTTCTCATTCAATATCGTACTACGGTTGGTCATGCTAGCACTACGTACTACTAGTACTCAAGTGCAGGAAAACACTGGCAGAAGCGCACGGAAGTTGGTGTGCCCTTCTTTGCGGGTGTTGAACACATGAGTTGTTTATGTGTCACAGTGTTTATGTGTGTCACAGGAGTGTGACAGGTGACTCTGAGTGTGCAGCACCGAATTGACTGGGGTGGCTCATGGGCGCTTGTATAACGCATCAGTGATCACTGGCTTACCAGCAAGTGAAATGCCACAGTATCACAGTAAACGGTCACCCGTGGCATCTGGTCGTAGGTGATTGGCTATCCTTGTGTTGGCTGTGTTGAGTGCATATGGTGGTGTCTGTGTACTTGCACTCCCATGCCCCACTGCTGATGTGTGGGGTCGGTTTTACAAGGCCTACTGACGTTGCTGGCCACTTCTGCACGATTTGGGTTGAGTCCAAAAACACAAAGAGATCTTGTGTTGAGTTTTGCTGTGGCATCGCCAGCTGTTGTGAGTGGTGCCTGTGTGGAGCATGAGGAACAGCCCGGCAGGGTTCCTTGCATGCACTGCTTGCATGTCACGCTTCGGGTGTGTACAGGGGGTCAACTCAGTACATGTCACCTTCGTGCATGCTGTTGCGGGGGCAAGCGCATGCCTCCTCTTGTGTGTGTTTGGCTGGCAACCTGCCTGTTGCTGACGCAGGCATGCTGCAATGCAATAGCCAACGTTGGCAGGCTGCACAGGCCGGCATCCAGTTGATGGCAGGCTGCAGTTTTGGCCGGCTTGCAGTTCTGCTTGCTGACATGTGTGGAGCGAGCCTCGCGCTAAGTAATACTCCCAGCAGCATTCCTAGCTGCTCATCAGCGCAGTGCTTTGTGTCTTGTGTACTGTTTGTGTGGCCTTGCGTGCACCTTGTGTCCGTGGGGGGTGTGGCACAGTACTGTGCTGGGGCCCTACCAGCTCGTTGCCAGGCACTCCATTGGAACTTGTGGAGACACCACCATGGCTCAGAGCTGCACCAGCAGATTCATGCAGATGTACTTTGTCACGCGAGTCTTGCGCACCTCAGTCGCCACCTGTGACGGGTTTTGAGCACCTCAGGTGCCACACGCTGACCGTGCGTCACTGCTGTGCTTGCTAGCTTAGCTTGCACCAGCAGGTCTATGCGGAGGTTTTGCTATCACACAGGTTTTGAGCACCTCAGGTGCCACACCGTGCATCACTGCTGTGCTCGCTAGCTGGCCTGCCCAAGTATGAGCTGGGGCACAGTAGCTGGTGGTTTTGTTGGAATTGCATGTACTGCCAGTTGGCTGCTGCGCTCTGCGGTTGGCGACAGACTTGGTCATGGCTGAACTGTTGCGCACAGGCTGGGCAGTTTGTGGGGTGAGGAGTGGTGTTGCGGGTATCACTCCGTCTGCTCTGTCCACTTGGGTATGGCAGTGCCGCATCTATCATGTGCTTAGTCTCATCGTTCCTGCCAGGGTTTTGACGTGCCTCATTTCTGCGGCCTGTTACCTTGTTGGCTGTGGTGCTGAGCCCCTATGCCTCATGAGGTTGTCTGTCTGGTTAGCTGCCAGGCTCTTGGCACTGTAGGTTGTTTGTCGGACAGACGAGGCACCCTGTATTGCAAGGTGCATATAAATTCAGCCGGCGGCACATGCTTTCAGCATGTTGGGCTGCCTGCATGTTGCAGGTGGCGGTGGTGCTCGGCATGGCTGCTTGTCTGTAATCTACAAGGGTCTTGCACTGTGTGATGTGGCCATTGCTCGCGGATTGGGGGTCCGTGGAGAACCCAGCGTGTGCACTTTGCATTCAGCTTGGGTATGGAGCACATTTTGTGTGTGTGTTCAGCCTGCTCAAGCGGCTCGGCAACTTTAGTATTGCTTGGGGTCCAGACTGGTGGCACTATGGTGCGCTGGCATCCAGTTGGTGTGCCGTGTAAACCATTTTTTCACATAGGGCCCTGGTTGTGCAGGCTGTGTGGAGGGGTTGTCGCCCTGCACGTCAGCACACCTCTGTTACTGGCTCTGTTACTGGTGGCAGCCTCTCTGTTCGAGCTTTTGCCTGCCTTGTTTGCACCAGATCTGTGCGTTGTATGCATGGCTGGATGCTGTGTGCGATGGCTGGTCAAAGCGGTGCCCTTGGGGTGGTGGTGACGGTTCAAGGATGGGTCAGGTCCATGATCAGGCTGTGTGGCGCTTTTGTTGTGATGTGGTCTGGGATCATGTTGGCAAAAGAATAGGAGGCAGGCAAGTGGGGCATCATGCTGTGGTGCATCGTTGTTGTGGTGTGCTCTGGGATCTTTGTCCTTCCAAAAGGAGGCGGGCAAGAGGGCAGTCTTGCCGTGGTGGTGGTGGTGGTGGTGGTGGTTTGCACTGCATGCCTGGTGTACTGCATGCCTGGTGTGATGTTGCTGGTGCTGTGTCACGCAGTACCACTCCACCAGCACGGCAGTGTGATACAAGGAGCACTTGTGGATGTGTGTTCACTGTGTTTTGGGTTGCGGCTGTGGGTTTCTAGTCAACCACAGGTGTTTCAGTCCAGTCACGTGGCCAACAGCGACGGGTTGACCAGCCGTGGTAGGTTTGCGGCTGAGCATGTGTGCACCTTGTGACATTCAAGGTATGACGTGGTGATGGTTGTGTTGTTTATGGACGCACAAAGACGTGATTCGGTTTTTTTCCCTGCAGTACAGGCAGTACTGTCATGATTGTGGTGGGCAAGGCCGTTCAGATTCAAAGAAGTGATGACAGCGGACATGGTCCTGGTTGCGGTGCTTGCAACACACTGTCGATATGCGCAATGGGTCAAGCTCGTAAGGTGTTGTTGTCGGGTCTCCTATACCCAGGGAAAAAGCTTTTGTGTGTACAGCCGTTGTAATACCAGACAAGCAGCAGCTGGGGTTGCTGTGCCGCTCATCACCTCTGCTACAGCCGCTCATCACCTCTGTAGTGCAAGGTTGCATCCATGGGCTCTCATGCACATGCTGGACAGCTCAAATGTCATCATAATCAACTCTTGCATCGCCGCAATCTCACAACCTCCCATCGTCCTGTCCTTGCATGCATGTGCATGCTCCAGACTTGTCTAGTCTCACCAGATCTGGTGAAAATGCTGAACTATGCGACCCAGTCAGGCCGTGTTGAGCGGAAGCTTGTAATCATATGCACAGGTACTGATCTGGTGAGGCCGCTAACCCTTTGCAATTCAGCATCAGCTTTCAACATAATTCTGATCTGACCCTGATCTGGTTTGTGGCCTGAATACGTGTGTTTACAGAAATGAATACGTGTGTTTACAGGAATGACCACTCAAAGCTTGAATTCCTAAAGAATCTAGAAGTCAATACAATTATGATACAGTTGCCACATTCTAGGTTTTTGGGGGTGTGCCCCACCTGTGAGTGAACAGCAATGCTGAGCAAGGTCTCTTTCACACGATGGGATTACTTTTAGTGAAGCGATACACCTGTATTAGTGACTTATAATCGTAGTGACGTCGATAAACTGGCTGGAGTGCAGCATTGCAGTGTGTGGGTGCCAGCTGAGACAGCAGCAGCGCTGTCTTCTGCCTCTGCTGGTGGGAGCCTCGTTCTTGAGCATGGCGGCACACTATCGGTGGGTGTACACCCAAGTGTTCTTTCTTAGGCTGTACAGAGTTGATAAGTGAGGCGCCAGCAGCATTTGACTGCACCCCATGACTGCAGGTCCTGCCAGAGTCACATGCCACATATGGCTACAGGCTGGCTGCGTCCGGCACTCCCAGCCAGCTGCAGCACCTGGCCTACACGCTGCTGCAGCAGTGCCTGAGCTATCGACAGCATGCAGCAGGCCCAGACTGCAGCGCGGGCGTGCTGCAATGGGTGTACTTGGGCCCACAAGGTGGCCTGCATATGGGCCCCTTCAGTGCCAGCCACCTGCAGCAGTTCAGCAGCAGCGGGGTGTGCCAGCACGACCAGCTCATATGCCATGCACCCAGTGCCATCTGGCTGCCCTTGTGGCTTGTCCTGCAGCTGGCAGGCTTGCCTGCCGCACCAGCACTGCCCATGCAGGACCATGCGCCCTCGCTTGCGCTGGCTGCAGCCACTGTCCTGCAGCCCAGCGGCCCAGCACAAGCTCCCATGCAGCGCAACAGCATTAGCAGCAGCGCGCATCAGCAGCAGGCCCCACAGCCGTCCTTGGAAGCCTCTCCAGGGCCCAGGCGCAGCGCGGCGCAGCCTGCCACACGCCCAGCGCAGCCAGCAGCCAGGGATGCTGGCAGTGGAGATGACAGTGATGGTGACTATGGGTATGGTGGTCGCTCGGGCTCATCCTCTGAGTGGAGGAAGAAGGTTAAAGCCCTCGAAGCAGCCACGCTCGCCAGGCAGCGGCAGGAAAAGGAGCAGAAGCAGAAGCAACAGCAACAGGAGCAGCAGCCTGAGGCCGGCGTCAACGCCACCCCGCACAGCGCAGTACACAAGCAGCAGGATCAGCAGTGGGTGGAAGCAGTGATGGAGGACGTCACTGAGGAGGCGGTGCTTGAAGCTCTCTGTCAGCTGAGGCTTGATCAGCAGTACCTTGATGAGCTCAGCAGGGCGATAGACATGGACTGGGAGGCAACAGCATCACTGCCAGGCAGCCCTGGCGGGCACGCAGCACCTCCTGCAGCAGCACATGCCCCTGGTGCTGCAGCAGTGCCAGCACCTGGTGCAGGGACAGCAGCACAAGCGGCCAGTCCTGCAGGGTACAGTGCTGTGGACCTAGCCATGCTGGCTGCAGGAGGACGCTCAACGGCAGGGACGTGTACGGATGCAGCGGCTGCAGGCAGCCCAAGCAATGCTGTGCTGGTCCTTGTGCTGGACACAAATGTCCTGCTTGAGAAGAAGCTGCTGCGCTTCCTGCACATGGTGCAGCTCATGCAGCAGCATCACGGCGGTGCCCTCAAGCCGCACCTGGCGCCGCAGCAGCAGCAGGTGCATGGTAGCAGCTGCACCGACAGCAGGGGTTAAGAAGCAGTGCAGGTGCAGGTGGTGGTGCCCTGCACTGTCCTGGTGGAGTTGGATAAGCTCAAGCTGAGTGAGTGTATGCTGATCAGTATGCTTGCTGTGCTGTGTTGGGTGCTGCGTTTCTCACACCTCTGGCAAACAGCGGCATTGCTTGCATGGTGCATGCCAGCTAGCTAGGGTTGTTGTGCACATCACGTTTGTCATGGCTGCTGTGCGGTCAGCCTCCACATGTTTCCCTGTTGTACTGGTTCATGCCAAGTTGGTGTGTAGTGCTAACTGTTGTGCGGAGTGATTGTTGGTGACTGACATGGCTGCTCCAACCTGCAATGGTGCTGTGCAGGGGCTGGCAGTGTGGCCAACTGTGCAGGGGCTGGCAGTTTGGCCAACTCAGCTAAGTCAGCAGTGGAGGCACTGCGCTGGGAGCTGGTCAAACACACACAAGGCGGTGACAGCAGATGCAGCATGTTCTCTGTGATAAGCCTGCAGGTGCGGGACCACATGCCTCTGAAGCGGATGTGTGCAAGGACAGCATGCGGGAGCTGAGCCTGTACTCAGCAGCTCCCTGTGCACAAGCACCACCCAGCCTGGCAGCCACAGTCACCACAGTGCACCCAAAGTGGGAACCAAAGCGGAGCGGCTGGAACTGAGGCAGCAAGCAGAGCAGGAGCAGCGCATGGCGGTGGGCGAGCTGCGCGCAGCGGCCACAAGCTTCCTAGCCTTCCTGCGGTTGAGCCTGTCAGATCAGGTGGAAGGCTGGTTCAAAGCGGACCTGCAGGATTGCTGGCTGGATGTGCTGATGCACAAGCCACCTTGGAGTGATCTGCAGTTGGTGGAGGTGCTTCTGCACCACTGGAACAGCACTGTCAAGGTGGGCAGCTCTCTATAGAGCAGGGTACGAAGCCGGCAATCTCCTTGACAGACGCTGTGAATGTGAGGATGTAATTCAATGTGTGGGTTGGGATGTGCAGTGTGTTGGATGCCAGGGCACAGTGTGGACTGCCAGTGCAGGGGGTGTGTGTCCTTTGCCTGTTGTTGTATGCAACTTGCATAGGTGTTGAAAACCTACAATGCCATTCAGTGCCAGCACCTGCTGGGCACATAAACATACGGCTCAACCCTTGGACCCATAACTTTCCCCTGCAATGCGTGTACAACGATGGTGCTTGGCACACAATGCTTCTGAGGGCTCCTGCTGTGTGGGTGTCTGCTTGCTGCTGCCCAGGTGCATGTTGTGCCAGCAGCCAAGCACAAGGCAGGGCACATCCACAGCCTGCTGCAGTACTTGGTCTCCAGGCAGTGCGCCCTCTCATGAAGGAGACAGTGTGAGGCCTGCCTGCTTGGGCTGGCCGGAGTGGCTGCCCTGGGGGTGGGGCAGTGGGTGGTCATTTAGGCTCCACCTCACCTTCTAGTAGTATTGTAGATGCATGTCAGCCCTTGCACAGGCAACAGGCAGTGTTGTCACATCTTCAGGGGCGTTATCGTGTGCAATGGCATGGGCGCTGCATACTTATGCTGCGTCGACGTCAGCACAGAGCACACACAGCGAGTGCCACCACAGGCTCACCACTGCATGTGCTGCAGGTACTCAGAAGCAGCGGCAGCAGCTGCCCGTATCAAAGAGCTGAAGGCAGCTGAAGCAAAGCGCTTGAAGCTGCTCCTCAGCGCAGCACACCAGGCGGAGCTGGTGCAGCTGCAGGACAATTTCCAGCAGGTGTGTTGCCAGCCGCTGCTGGTGGGTGCGAGCGACAGCCGTGGCCTGGGCTACACAACTATTGCACTGCATGTGGCACATTCCTGAAAAATGAGGCTCGCTGCGCAGTGCCGAGGTTGCTACTGCAGTTAGAAGGCCCAGGGACTCTGTCCCTAATGGGAATTGTGAATCCCTTTATGCACTAGTTGACGGACATCACAGCTCAGCAGGCTGAGGGCTGACCTTGACTTTGCCAGCACAGCCGACTACAGTTTGTGCTGGTGCCTGTTGCAGCAACAACCTGCGTGCGTATGGTGTTGGGCTATCACTAGTAATACTCCACCCGACAGCAGCGGGGCGTGCCGGTTGTGTCATGCCGCATGCCGACCTGCAGGACTGCCAAGGTGTTGATGCAGGCTGGCGCAGCCATGTGTCTGAGTACGAGGCGTCAGTTGCCACGCAGCTGTGCAACCTCAAGCAGCAGCATGAGGCGCAGATGACGGACCTGCTGTTGCGCTGTGAGACAGAGCGCCCCAGCAGACCTCAGCACAGCGCCGAAATACTGAATGGGCGCAAGATTGAGGAGGCCCTGGTGAAGCAAGTAAGTGGCGGGAAGGCAGCAGTAGTACCGCTGAGCCCCTAGCAAGCGCCGTGCTACTGACAGTAGTACTGATAGTAATACCGTCCGCACGGCATGCCGTTCAAGTTGCTCAGCCAGTAATGTTGTACAAGCAGCAGTGGGAAGGACAGGGGAGCCACAGCCCGTGGCGTTTGGAATTGCGTCTTCAAACGGCTTTGTCGCTCCTCAAAGTGCCGCCCTAGCCAGTCGTGTTGACAGCTGGCGAGCGAGGCTGCTGGTTCATAGCTCAGCACAGCAGCACGAGTATGCCATCACTGCTGGCAGCTGACATGTCTACAGCAGGCTGTACTGTAGCTGCTCTCAGAACCGGGCTCAGCTGGGCGCCAGCCCTGCAGTTCAGCCTTCAACGTGAGGCTTCACACACTGCTGACTGCAGATGCTTGGCAGTCAACATGCAGCAGCAGCATTGAATTTGAGAGGACGTCCTTTCCAAAATGAAACGGCGCCATTGCAAGCGCAAAGCCGTGACGGCCGCAGCCACGTATACACGACCAACCTACAGCCTACTGGGGATGCGGGGTGCTTCAAACTGCCAGGCGGCTCCTCCAATTAGACAGTCACTGCGCAAATCAACTGTCATGTCGATCATCCTGGTTGCTGCATTTTCATGATGCCGCGCATGTGCAGGGGGAGTACCGCAGGGCACATGAGGTCCAGCTGTCGACAGATGCGCTTTATGAGACTGAACTGGCTGCTACCCACCAGGCCTGGGAGCTGGTGGTTGAACTGAAGAAGAATAAGCTGATGACAAAGCAACAGGGTGAGCAGCGCGTAAGCTGCAGGGACCAGCAGCATCAACTGCACTGCAAACGCTCCGCCAAGCGGCGCTGCTCAACTGGCTTGAATGGGTTGCCAGCCTGGCGCAAGAGCACGATGACCCCTTTGACAGCAACAACACATCGACCAAATGATCGAGTTATGGCACGTCGCCACTTTTTGAGCAGTGGCTTTGCACATGCTGCCCTCACCTGGGCTAGTTGAGTCCGCATCTGGGTGGACCGAACACACTGTGCTTACACACGTGCCACGAGTGTAAGCACCGAGTGATGGCCGGCAGACAGACAGGGCTCAGCTTCTTCCAAGCAGATCCACCCGATGGCACCGTGATGGTCATGACCTTTGTCAAACTGCGCCTTGTGTGCCGCAGGCGAGTTCGATGCCTTCTTGGCGCGCCTTGTGTGCCGCAGGCGAGTTCGATGCCTTCTTGGCGCGCGCTGCACGGGGCCGCAATGAGCTGGAGCTGACAAGAAGGGACGAGACGGACAAGAGGCAAAACCGCTTCAGGACTCTTGTGCGGGTAAGCTGCAGGATGCAGCCTGTATTGGATGCGGTCAAGGCCAAAGGTGGACTGGAGCAGCGCCACCATGAGGCACCAGGCCACACAAGCGCTATCGGCCTGCAAAGCCGGCTCTGCACGTGCAGCTTGTCTACTGTTTTGAGGTTCTCACAGGTCTGTTGATGTGCAGCTGTGCAGCCTGCATTTGAATGACTTAACGTTGCTTGACTGACTGGACTCTGAACGACAATCAGAGGCTCCAGTATGCTGCTGTGTGCTGCTGTGTTTGCAGGAGGTTGATGGCCTGCATCGGCTGGAGCTGCTGCACCTGCAAGCCTACCTGGACAGCTCGCAGGCGCTGGTTGCTCCCTACACACCGCTGAGGGACACCAACCTCAAACGCAAAAGGCAGCTGCTGGGGTTGCCAGCATGATGCCAGCAGTGATACCTCGGGTGTGGTTGTACATTGCTGCCGCCCAACAAGCACGGTTGTGTATAGTTATACGACCGCTGTCTGGAACGTTTGGGCATGTGTAGTGTCAGCCCAGCCAGGTGCATTGCAGCATCTGGAGTTGAGGCTCACAGCAACTGTTGGGCTGTTTGGCCGTGCAACAGCTGCGCTTTGCTATCTGGGGTATCAGTGCGGCGCTTTGTGTGGGGAGGGGCGCCCACACCATCCAGCCTGGCAGGTGATCAGGCTGGCGCACATCCCCTCAGAATTGTGTGAATGCGTGATTTCATGACAGTTCGTGTATATGAGCTGGTGTGGATAGGACATGAAGGAACCCAAGGATTTCAGTGGCAGTGCTGCATGCAAATCCGTTGTCGTCTGAAGTAATGATTGTAGCCCCCCCCCCCCCCCCGCGCGCGCAAAGGAGGGGGGGGGTGGGGGGGGGGGGGTATGTGACTGCTGTTGTGCATGGGCGTGCCAACCTTAGTGCTGCCAAATCTAGCAATACGGCCTTGGCGGAGTGTCGAGGAATCGTTGGTAGTGCGGTAGTCGAGAGTGTTGTCAATCCACATGCCCTGAATTTTGTTTGTGGGTGGCCTGTGCTGATCCCAGGCCCGCATCCGCCAAGTTTGCAGGCAGGGTGCCTTTGTATGCCTCAGTTTGCGTTCAACTCGTTCTGCCTTGGTCACCCGCGCTAGCTTGAAATCAGGGTTCAGTGCTAGGCTTCTCATGGTGGCATGGTGGCAAGGATCCCCCGTCGCACAAAGATTGCGTGCCACAACACGTTTGTAACTGCTGTAACTGTCTTACCCCCGTTGTCTTGCTCTGCTTGGCTTTCCATCAGAGGTTGTTGAACTGTCCCGAGCTTCAAAGCCTCAGATAGCTCCTCAACGAGTCAAATCTAGGTAAACAATAGTAAGCGTATTCAGCATGGAGAGGCAGTCACCTTACGGGGCAGGCATATCCTATGAGCCAAAACGGAGGGGCCACAAGAAGTACAGGGCGCGTATGTTCAACAAAGGATCTGTGGATCTAGGCAGGTGCGTCGACGAAGGAGGGGCGTCTGCGCTGCCTCGCTGCGTGAGCAGGCCGGCAGCACAGCAAGATTCATGCGCAAGCACTGCAGGGAGCCTGGAAATGGCCCAACCGTCTGATTTCGCCTGTACTAGGGCCTAACAAGGGCCTTTGGGACCAGCTTGCCCCCAGCTTGATTTGTTCGCTAAAAAACGGTTACGGTCAAGTTGAGGAAAACCTGCAGACCAGTGACTGCTTGGCACGGTTTGAGTGAATCACATGCAGACTACATCTGAACAAGTGCGAAGCACAGCCGTGCGCAGTGTCTGGCCCCTTCCCCCTCCACCTGGTGGCACCCAGTATGTTACTGAATGCATCACAGTACTGCTGAGCAGGCGACTTGTGACATGCGCCTGCTTTGGTCGTTCTTTCACATTTTGGCAAATGTTGCGTCTGTGTTAGTGTCCAGGAAGGTATCGCAGCTTCAACACACACAGCCGCCCTGTCAAAGTGTGGTGTCAGACGTATGTTGTCATGCCGTGGGCTCATGACGCTGCTGCGCGCCCTGATCAGTATCTGTATGCTCCCTGCGCAGGTACAAAACTGCCGCTGAAGCATGCCAGGCACTGGGGGCGGCTACCAGCCTGATGCACCTCCTCAGGGTTGATCAGCAGGGCCAGGGGGAACAGCAGCCAGCTCCTGTGCTTGCCTCGCACAAAGTGGCGCGTGCTGTGCAGCGCATGATACAGCGCAGCCCGCAGCTCTACATCGCCTCAGCAGAGGCTGTCTGGAACTACGTCGTGCTCCCAGAAGCAGCAGCAGCAGCAGCAGCAGCACAGGACGCTCAGGAGGCTGACCTAGCTGCCATGGCGGCCGCGCAGGACGAGGCAGCAGCAGTGGCAGCAGTAGCAGCTGCTGCTGCCGCCGCTGTGGCTGAGCACCCTATCGCATGGCAGCAGGAGCAGGACGAGGCGGCCAACCTCTATGACTGGCTGCAGCCTGTTCCGCAGCCGGAGCTGCAGCCAGATGAGCAGTCGTGCCAGATGCAGCAGGCTGCCCTGTTTCCTGCTTTGGCTGTGGATGCCGCAGCTGGGGCTGTGCAGGTGGAGGACCTTGATGAGGCTGGCCTGCACAGTCTTCTGGACCTACTGCTGGATGGTGGCCCACAGTACAGTAGCTACGAGCTCCCCATGAGTGATGTGAGCTGCACCGCAGCACAACAGCCAGCATCATCTGAGGACACGACAGCTACATCCCCAAAACCAGCGGCGGCGCCAGCAGCAGAGGCAGCCTTCCTGCCGACACTGCTGCATGCACCTGTGCCATTGGAGTCACAGCCACAGCACCCCATGTTGGGCAGCACAGCACCCGCAGCAGCAGCAGCAGCAGCACCTAACGCGCAGTTCCCCATGGGCGCTTCTTCCTCAGCAGCAGCCGCTGCCGCTGCCGCTGCGGGCCCAGCAGCAACCTTCATGGGCCTGGGAACATGCCACGAGCTCATGCAGTTTGCTGGGGTGTGTGTGGAGCAGCTTATGGAGCTGTATCACAGGCAGCTGGTGCCCCTCATGAGCATGCCCCAGGCCTCTGTGAGGGAGTTGCTAGTGCAGTGGCTGCCGGCTGTACGCCAGTCCATCATCAGCTCTGGCACGCCACCCAGCGTGCAGCAGGCTGCCATGCAGCTGCTGAGCAGGATGGCCCACATGCTGCTGTTTCCTGCAGCCGGCAGCAGCAGCCGCGGCAGTGGGTACATGGCCCTGGGTGGGGATGTGGCTTGCGAGCAGCTGTTGTGTGTGGTGGAAGGGCTGATGCAGTCTCTGGAGGGTCTGAGTGTGATGTGCAGCAGCAACAGCAGCATGTGGATGGAGCCTGGTGTTGTGGCCAGCATTGTGCAGCTGTGGTGTGCTCAGACACTGCAGCAGCCAGGCCTGCCAGCCAGCTGCTTCATCCACCAGCTGCTGCTGCACCTCGGTGCATGAGGGCGCAAATCCGTGTGGGGTTTCAAGGGTTTGTCTGCGTCAGCTGTTTGCCCTGCGAGCATGTGATGCCGCTGCTTGCAATCGCTTTGCATGCTGTTGTCTGGCTGTTGTGCGCAAGTGTCTGCCTGCAGGCAGCTCCACCGGCTTCAAACTGGGTCAATAACTTGCAGGCTGTGTTGTTTGCTTGGCCTGTCTTTGTGATGCCTTGCGCATACCTGCTGGGCAACATGGGCATATGTGGTTGTTTGCAGGCTGGCTGCTGAGCATGCAGCAGGCTGGTGTGATTATGTCCTGGACACGAGTTACGGCCGGCCTGCGGCGTGTGAGAGGCAGTGTGTAGTGGATGGGGCACTGAGGGACCTTGGTGCATCACTTGTGATGCAGTTGCGTATGTGTCAATGCACACGTCACCTGTTGTTGGATCTATGTTGACTAGCCTATCTCAGTGCATTTCCTGCTGTCGTAACAAGGGCTGGGGTCACATGTGTTGTCGTGCAGCCGGCTTGTTAAGCCTTTGTATCATCCTGGCATGTCTGAAGCTTGTGCAACTGACGGGATTTGCTTGTGTTTGTCGTGCAGTCAGCCTTTGACAGCAGCGCCGCCAGTGGCAGCCATGGATCAGGTTGCAGTATGACAGATATGCATGTTCGTGTGTCAAGGATTGCGGCTCACTTGTGTCCTGTAGCCGTGCGCTGCGTTGAGGTTTCATCCAAGTTGGGGAAGCGGTGTGCATGCGAAGGCCTGTGACCAGGCCTGTCGCTCACATGTGTGCTGCACACACGTGGCCCTTTGATCTGGGACTGTGCTATGGACTGGTCTTTGGATTGTGTGTTGAGCGCATGTTTGGTGTGTTGCCAGATGGTGGCCCTGACTGGTGTGTGTGCAGCAAACCACGGTGACAGGACAGCTGTGAAGAAAGGCTGAAGCTCGTTGTTAGGGATTTTCCCTTCAGGTCATTGACCACAGGTTAGGTAATCTGTGGTTTGAGGTATGTGTTGTTGTGTGCCTGTGAGCCACTGTTGGTGCCTTTTCTAAGCAGGCAGTTACACTCACATGTTGAGGGGGCGGGGGCTTTGGTTGGGTGGTTTGGAAACAGCTTGCGGACTGGTTGGCCAGGATCGCTAACTCTGAAGGTGCGTACTGCTGTTCCAACTATTCAAGTGGACAAGCAGCATAACAGCACGCGCGATGCAGTGTGGGCTGCTCGTAGGGCACCGGCTGCTGAAGGATGCTCCAGCAGAGATAATCACGCGCAACAGTTGCCGGTGGGGGGAAGAGACGTTGAGAGGGGGGTGCCAGAAGTTGTCGTCATCTTTGCAAGGCCGCTGCCGCACCCTTGATCGCTGAGCACGTCACAGTATGGCCATGGAGGTCGAGGGCTCAAGGGCTGATGTGTGTCGCTGGCATGGCCCTTGTCGATGCCTGAGCCAGGGAAAGGGGGTGTCATGTACTGTTTTGAGGCAGACCCCGGGCCTTCTCATTGGGGTGTCTGAGTTGTTGTCCTGCATCCGATGCATTTGGCAAATGCGAGGCTGAGCTGGGGTGTGATTGTGGTGCTGTTGTCCAGGTGAATCAGACTATTATGCCACGCCAGTATGATGCGCATGCTGCCGAGATGCAAACACGTACCTGGCACATGCTCCATCTGTTGCTTTTACAGTCTGTTTGGCATGGCAGATGAGAGGCGAATCAGGGACCAATGCTGAGGTATTGTACTGCAACGTGTGGATGCATCAGCCATCGTGCGGCTGGGCGTACACGTCACCCGCCTGTGTGTTGTCTCACCCTGGAGTGAGTTGAGACCAGGATCCTGTCCTGGTCTCAACTCACTGTCCTGTTGAGTCCTGTCCTAGTCCTCTTGCCTGGTCCTTTCCTCAACACCTCGTCCAGCATTGCAGGTGCTTTGCCCGCACTACTTGTGCTGTGCTGGTCATCGTAACGGTGTGTGTGTGGGGGGGGGGGGTGTTTGCCCTTGGTGCCCTGGTATACAGCTGCCCATATATGGTTTGACAGTCCACTGCAAGCTGTGAAAGCCACTGTTGTGCTCCGAGCGCTCATGGCAGCAAGCAGAAAACAGTCACGTCCGCATACTTGTCCACAGCTTTGGCTGTTTGTGGGGTCATGGGTGGGGTTGCACAGTCACTTGGCTGCGGCAGCCATGTGGTTTTGTTTACGTGTACCGCGATAGTCAGTGACATCAGCATGTGCGTCGCGGAAAGTAACTGTGTTGTGTGGGTTGTCAGGGCGTTGGCTGCCTCCACCGGCATGAAACATGTGTTGATGTTGTGACGTACGTCGTATGCTACAGATCTGCATTAGTACTGCACGTGACTTTGCACTGCACTCCGCTTGTGCCCCAGGTCAGCAACACCAGCTGTCAGCAGGTGGGCCCCATTCTGTCAGTTGTTTGTTGCCAGGGCTCACTGAAGGCTTGCTGTGCTGCTGGCCAGGCTGTGTCTTGGGGTAGGTGTCAGGGCACTGAAGGGACAGATGCTTATATCTTTTGCTTGTGCCTACGCGTGGTTTTCTGTGTTGGTTCTAGGTTGGCTGGCTGCATTCTTGGGTGTGGCGCAGGTCTGATGGGGTCGTGACTGTTTGGGTTGGTGGGCATGCATGCTGCTGTCTGCGCAAGACAGATTGCAAGGAAGACTTGGCCTGCACTCATGCAGGCAGCTCCGTGGGCAGGCCTCCAGCAAGTGGGCATATCAAAAGGAGTGCACACCTGTGTCAGTGTGTGGTGGTTAGCTCTGTGACCAGGCTAACCTTGCCAGGGCTTGATCGCATGGTGATGTGTGGGGTTCAATATCAGTATGGTCCGCACGTGTAGGCAGTAGAGTACAGTTGGAGTACCGTGACAGGTTGGATGCTGGTCCTGCTCGTAAAGCCTGCATGGTGTCTGCAGCAAGGTACTGCTGGGAGATGGGCGTGCATGTTGGGTGCAGGCGTCTAGCCACGTCGCATACATGTGTCCTGGAGCACCACGTTGCTCAGGGTTGAGGCCATGGTGGGCAGTACCCATCATTGTGCACAGTATGGGCGACCTTGTCGGTGCCTGCCTGTGCAGAGCAACCATTTGTTGGTTTTGGGGACATAGGATTGACTGTCTGAGTCAGGCGCATTTTGTGCAGCAAGCTTCCAGCCTGCCATGTGCCCTTGTGATGCGAGATGTTGCTCTGGGCTTCAAGACACCACGTGCATGCTTGGTGCTTTACCGGCATGCCGTGAAGATGTGCAGCAGCTGTTGGCTGCTTCAACATGTGGCTGATTCTGAGTCCACTGCTGCATGTGGCTGTGCATTCTGGGTCTGGGTTGAACATCAGGCTGTGTATTTTTGCAAACGGCATGGCCCATTGATCAGGGCATGCAGTCATGTGCAGCCCGCTTGCCTGCTCAACATCCTGGTAAGGCACGCTGTTACTCGCATGCTTGCAAAGATGTCTTGGCAGGGGGTCTTGCCTGGGAACCTGCCTGCATATGGTGCAGCTCACATCGGGGTCAATTTGGGATGTGTCCGAAAAGGGCGAGGGCAACCCTTCGCCCCGCGTGATGGTGATCACCGCGCTGGGCTAAGTGGGGCCACGTCATGGCTGCATGTAAACCTGTTGTGGGCTTGCTGTTACTAACAGAAGTAGTCGCCATGCTTGGAAAGGTTAAGGCATGCTGTTACCGTCATGCCTGCAAAGGTGTCTTGGCATGGAATCTTGCTTGAAAAGTTGGCTGCATATGGTGCAGGCTCACATCGGCTTGTTTGGGATGTGTGAAAGGTGAGGGCAACCCTGCGTCCCGCCTATTGGTGATTACCGCGCTGGGCTCAGTTGGGCTACGTCGTGGCTGCATGTTCACCTGTTGTGGGCTTCTCAGCCACTATCATACTACTGTAGCACTTCGTACAAACAGTACTGAGGTGAAGAACACCCAAGCACAGGCAAAGAGGTATGCCCTGTATGTGTGCGCGCGCTACAGGTGACTTGAAGTGCGCAGCATGGGCGCGCAGTATGGGCTTTGACTGAGCGGCTCACTTGGGGGGAGTGGTACAACGCATCAGTGATCACCGGCTTGCCAGCATGTGATTTGCCACAGTACATTATAGTATTTGGTCATAGTGGCATCTTGTCTGGTTTGAATGGGCTAGCCTTATGTCGACTGTGTTGAATGCATATGGTGATGGTGGGTGTCCGCCTGCACTCCCATGCCCCACTGCTGGTGTGTGTTGTAGGGTACTTGAGACCTGCTGATGTTGCTGGTCACTTCTGCACGACTTACGTGGAAACTTGCTGTGGCATCCACAAGTTTCATGAGTGGTGCCTGTGTGAAACATGATGCATGTGTGAAGCATGAGCTCCCATGCCCAACTGCTGATGTGCGCTGTAGGGTACTTGAGGACTGCTGATGTTGCTGGTCACTTCTGCACGACTTGCGCAGAGTCTTGCTGTGGCATCGTGATTAGTGCCTGTGTGAGGCATGAGTAACAGCCCGGCAGCGCTCTTGCATGCAGTGCTTGCTTGTCACGCTTCTGGTGTGAATAGGGGGTCACTGCATGTCACCTTCGTGCATGCTGTTGCGGGAGCTTGTGCATGCCTCCTCTCGTCTATGTTTGGCCGGCAAGGTGCCTTTTGTTGACACAGGCATGCTGCAAGGCAATAGCCAGCGTTGACATGTGTGGCGCGATGCGGTTGGCTTACAACTGCTTACAAGCCAGAGCCTCAGGCTGAGAGATACTTTCAGCAGCATTCCCAGCTGCTCACCAGTGCAGTCGCACGGTGCATTGTGTGTCGTGTACTGTGGGTGTGGCCTTGCATGCGCCTTGTTTCAGTGAAGGTGTGGCACAGTACTGTGTTGGGGCCCTACCAGCTCGTTGTCAGGCACTCCATTGAAACTTGTGGAGACACCACCATGGCTTTCAGAGCTGCGCCAGCAGATCAAACACGTGTCAAGCACCTCAGGTACCACACTGTACCACAATGCATCACTGCTGTGCTCGCTAGCTGGCCTGCCAAGGTATGCCCTGGGGGCACATTACTAATGTGCCAGTACTAGTAGCTGGTGGCTTTTGTTGAAGTTGCATACACTGCCAGTTGGCTGCTGCACTCTGCAGTTGGTGAGAGACTTGGTCATGGCTGGAGTATTGCGCACAGGCTGGGCACTTTGTAGGATGGAGGTGGCTCACACCAACTCAACCTGCGCCCATGCGCTTGCACCGAGTCCAACAGTTGGCTGCGTCACAGGCATGCCGAACTGACTGCTAAGTCTGTTGGGTTGTGTTAGACCAGGGCCACGAGTCAATGCTTGGTTGTCTCTGCGTGTCGTGGGGCGTTCATGAAGGCACTCCATCACATTGTTTAGGCATGTTGTGGGTATCTCTTCGCCTGCTCTGCCCGTTTGTGTTTGCAGTGCCAAATCTGTCATACGGAAGTCTCATCAATCCCTTCCAGGGTTTGAGGTGCCGCATTTTTGCGGCCTGTCCCCTTGTTGGCTGTGGTGCTGAGCCCCTCAGTCAGAGTGCCTTGGTCATGAGCCATGAGGTTGTCTGTCTGGCTGGCTGGCTGTTAACACTGTACCTGTGACAGACGAGGCACCTGCAAGGTGCACAGGAAGTCAGCGCCGGCACATGCCTTCAGCACCTTGGGCTGCCTGCCTGTCGCAGGTGGCGGTGCTGCTTGGCATGGCTGCCTCATCGTCTGCTACCTGCAAGGGCCTTGCACTTTGTGATGTGGCCCTTTCTCGTGAGTTCAGGGTTACTTGCCGAGAGAACCCAGCGTGCGCACTTTGCATTCGGCTTGGGACTGACAGCTTGGCAACTTTGGTATTGCTTGAGGTCCTAACTGGTGCACTGTGGTGCGCTTGCATCTTGTTGGCGTGCTGTGTAGGTGGTTCAAAAAGGGCCCTGGTGATGCGGGCTGTGTGGTGGTTGGGCGGGAGGGGTTGTCGCCCTGCACGTCAGCGCTGCACCTGTGTTACTGCTGGCGGCCTCGCTGTTGCAGCTTTTGCCTGCCTTGGTCGCACCAGAGCTGTGCGTCGTCATGCATGTGCATGGCTGAATGCTGTGTGCGATGTTTTCGGTGTGGTGTGGTCTGGAATCATTCCAATAGTATTGCTGGTAAAACCAAAAAAAAATAGTATTGCTGATTGGCAGAAGAGGAGGCAGACAGTGGGTCGTCATGCACAGTGGTGCATCGTCGGTGTGGTCTGGGGTCTGTATCATTGGGAAGATGAGGCAGGCAAGAAGGCATTCTTATTGTTGTGGTGGTGGTTTGTACTGTCTGGTGTGATGTTGCTGGTGCTGTGTCACGCAGTACCACTACACGAGCACGGCAGTGTGACACAAGGAGCAATTGTGGATGTCTGCTGTGTGTTGGGTTGCAACTGTGGGTTGCCAGTCAACCACGGGTGTTTCAGTGCAGTCATGCGGCCAGTGGCAAGGGGCCGACCAGCCGTGGAAGGTTTTCGGCTGAGCATGTGTGCACCTCGCAAGATTCAAGGTTTGACATGGTGAGGTTTTGTTGTGAATGGATGCACAAAGAGGTGATCGGTTTCTGGTGTACAAGCAGTACTGTTTTGATTGTGTCGAGCAAGGCCGTTCAGATTCAGAGAAGTGATGACAGGGGGCAAGGTCATTGAAGCGGTGCTTGCAACACACTGTCAAATTGCGCAATGGGTCAAGCTCGTGAGGTGTGATTGTCGGGCCTCCTATCCACCAGGAAAACATTTTGTGTACAGCCCTGGTAGTACCAGACAAGCAGCAGCTGGAGTTGCTGTGTGGCTCATCACTCTGCTGGCGTACAGTTGCAAAGTAAAGGCTCACACACGCAGGCTGTATAGCTGCATGTGCCATTGGATACAACTTGCATCGCCGCAGATCGCACATCCTCCCATCTCCTTGTCCTTACATGCATGTGCATACTCCAGAGCTGTGTCTGGTCTCACCAGATCTTAGAAAGGTGGGAAAAAGTACAAGGACCCGGCCAGGCGGCGTTGAGCGGAAGCTTGTAACCACATATGGGCCTGAGGTTTATTCAATGAAGCACCATAAAGCATGCTGCAGGTCAAACAGCAATAGGGTGTGCGCGGCCAACACATGCACTTCAAGCACAACCTGCCTTGATGTTTAACCAACAGCAGCACAGTGATGAAGAAGGGTAGTGGCACTGCTACCGCAGCATGCGATATCGCATCAATGCGTATGTCAGACATGCAACCAAGAATCACCAAAGCGGGTGCGTGCGGAAGCATTTGACAGCTTGACAACCGCAGAGCCTTCAGGAGCCGCCTTCGGCCATGATCCAGCAGTACCCCCTCCTGCCAGCACCAGCTCATTGACCACCAATGCTTCTGGGTGCTGGGCTGTATCACCCACTACTCACAACCCAGCCTGGCAGGGCAGCCTCCTGCACTGTGGCTGTCCAGGATGAAGCCTGAAACAGCCACCTGCATCAAGACATGGTGTTAACCTTGACATCACGGCCAATCTGTGTACTGCCATGCACAACGTGCCATAGGGTTTCAGCTCGCATGCTGTGGCAGGCGCCATGAGTACTAATAAGAAAGCTTACACATACGATGCTTTGATGCAATTAATGGCATCAATCAACATTGATTGGCACCAAACAGTAGGGCAGGCACTGGCACACGTGTGCAACAGTGACATTGCATCTGGGGTCGATGAGATCACACTGGCTGCTCTCAGGCTATTAACCTACATCTGATGCACAAAGTAACATTCCCCAAGCCCCCAACCTCACACTGATTTTATCCCAGCTTCCTTATCCATTCAAAATCGCGTGGGGTTTGACCAGGGTTCTGTGGGTTGTAGAGGCCTTGGAGTTCTTTTGTGATGCACCCCAGCGTTTGCTTACACGTGGTAGGCCGGTTGAGCAACGCTCTGTCCACCTCTATCCTTCATCGTCATCTGCACCCTTTCAACGTGATCAGCGGTTAATCTGGCTTGAGCTACAGACGCACTCAGCGGCCTCCACGCAACCTGAACTGACTCCTCTGAAGCTTTTAAAGTCATTTCGACATTATGCTGCAGTGCTGGGGTGCTGTGAGACACGAGCCCAAACGCCAAGGCCACATGAAGTACCGAAGCATCGTGTATTTCAAGGGCACTTACGACCTTAGCAGGTGGGGAGATTTGCGTTTAAAGTCTGCAGTGCATCGGTTCCTGGGCAAGACGGAAGCTTGAGCTCATGACCCAGCCCAGACCACCGCACAGGGCACTATCGAGATGTGCTTCATGCTTGCAGCACATGTTGTGGGCCAATGCAAACCGCTGACAAGGGCCAGTTGCCCTACATCGCAGTTGACAGGAAAACGGTTGCATTTGATCCGTGATGCGGGGCCCTCCTCCTCTGCCTGCACACCGCCTCGTGCTGTTGATGATCCAAGATTACACGTTTATCCGCTCCTTTCACGCCATCATGACAGCTACATGCCCCCCCGCCCCCCCCCCCCCCCTTGGCCTCGTCTTCAAACTGGTACCCTGGCTGTTGTGCTTGCCACGTCTTGGGGTTGCCAGCCCCAGTGTCTGACTGATCTGTTTACATGTAGTCCAGGTGTGGTTTGATGCTGTGGCTTACTGGTACGCACTGGTCTGCGTTTGCTTGTCTGTGCTGCCACCAGGTACCTCACCAGCCAGGAAGCACATGAGGCTATGATCCATGCTGTCGAGTTGCTACAGTATTTCGCCCATGACGACCAGGACGCACCCCACGCAATCCCTGACGGTGGTCCCTTTGGTATCAAAGATGCTGTGCTGCGATGTGTGGAGAGAGTGATTGCACGGTTCCCAGACCTCTTCTGGACACCAGCACACAATGTCGAGGACCATGTCAGGTCGGCAGAGGAGGCGGCAGCAGCAGCGGCGGCAGCAGCAGATGCGGCGATAGCAGCGGCTGCTCAGCAGTTTGCTGCATGGTGGGAGCAGGAGCTGGCCCTCGGTGAGGATGAGCATGTGGACGGGCCGCTGCAGCCAGCTGAGCAGCAGGGCCCTGCGCAGCAGGCTGTGCTGCCTGTCGGTGCGGCTGCTGCTGTGCCGGCCCTCAATGCTGAAGCGCAGGAGGTGCAGGAGGATGAGGACGAGGACGAGACCGTCGTGCTGCACGGCCTCCAGCACGTGGTGATGGATGGCGACGACGTGGTCATGGGTGACGGCGGTGACGACATGGAGTGAGGGGAGCGAGGGCACAGCAGTAGCAGTACAGCTTTTGGGTTGGTGCAGCATGGTGCAACGGCCAGCTCTGAGCAGTTCTGTTGGCTGGCAGCCAGCGTGCTGCTCACCCACTGTGCTCTGTGCCAGCTGGTGGTGCAGCAGGGCGCTGGTGGGTGAAGACTTGTCTGCTGCTGTTTCTCTCCATTTCTTTGCAAGAATGACACCGCCCGTTATTCACGTGTTGGGGTGTGATTCTGTCTGTCTGTTTGCCAGTCTCGGTCAGCACTTGCCGGGCCTGGTCTTGAGCTGCATAGTCAGGTGTCATTTGTACCTAGGGCTTTAGGGGTTGCTTGATGTGCTTGTGCACCTAACACAGCACCCTGCAGGCAGCTGTCTGTACTGCATGGGCGTGATGCCGCCATGCTCAGGTGGTCTGTGCACCATCAAGCACGCCGCGTGCCGGCAGCTGGTGTTGGTTGGTAGTTGTGGTTGTAGTGGGTGGTTGTGGCTCTCAGGTGCACTTTGTGATTCCCAGGAGCTCTCAGGTGCACTGCGCGGCTCTCAGGAGCTCTCTCCCGTTGCTAGGCTTGCCTGTCCTTGGTACGCGCAGTGCACGCATGCATGTAGGGGTTGCTTTCTGTGTCATCCAGTGGGGATTGGAAGGTATTGGTGCTTGCTGGGTTGATATCTGGCCCTGGTCTACTGACGTCCATGAGACGCTCAGGCATGGTATGTACACCTTCCTGCTTTCCCCTACTGCATGCTTGTTTGCTCTGACAAAGTTATCTGAGTGCATGATGTGGTTTCTGGCCTGCACATGGCCAGCACATGTTCTGCAGCACAGCGCTGCTTGGGGCTGGGTTTCCTGGGGCAGCCTCAGTGGGGTTTGTGGGATGTTTGGTTGCCATGCTGATGCCTGGCCATGATCTCATGCCGTATGTACTGTTTATCATGGTGTGCACGCCTTTGATAGCGTGTGGTGGTTGGTTCTGTGTGTGTTGTGTGCTGGCTCTGACAGGGCTTGACTCATGTGCGCACATGCATGTAGGGGTTGCTTTCTGTGTCATCCAGTGGGGATTGGAAGGTATTGGTGCTTGCTGGGTTGATATCTGGCCCTGGTCTACTGACGTCCATGAGACGCTCAGGCATGGTATGTACACCTTCCTGCTTTCCCCTACTGCATGCTTGTTTGCTCTGACAAAGTTATCTGAGTGCATGATGTGGTTTCTGGCCTGCACATGGCCAGCAGTGTTCTGCAGCACTGTGCTGCTCCTGGGAGCCTCACCTACAAAGCCATGTGCAGACTGCAGCACAGCTTGCGTGCGTTTGTGCCTGCCTCAAAACGCGTGGCTCAAATGTCAGTCAACACAGTGCTTTGCACCTGTGGATGTGGTTGGTCTTTGATATGGTCAATTGCCAGCCAATTAACTGGCCAACGTTGCCAGTCTGGGTGCATCTATGTGTGGGTGTGTGTGTCAGGCATTTAGGATGCATTTGGAGCTAGCCTACTATCTGTGTGTGTGCGTGGAAGGGGGTTGGAGTTGTTACGTAGAGACTACAAAACCGTGTGCATGCTTGGTGCCCTGCAAAGCACCAGTTTGCTGGAAAGTGCTGAAGAAGTTGGTTGCACCAAGGTCAACAGCTACATGTGGCTGCACAGTCTTGGTTTGTGCTTTGCTAAGAGGTCACGCTGTGCATAGTTGTATGACCGGCGGTTGGTCTTGGCATGCAGTCATCTGCAGCCTGGGAGGCAGGGTTACCTGCTGGAAATGCCTGGTTCTGCATGTGGACTGCAAGTGGAACCAGGCGTGGTGCTATGTTGCGGGGTTCTGTGGATGCTGGTCCTGCTCTTGCAAGCCTCCAGCCTGGCATGTGCCCCTGCGACGCATGTTGCTCTGGGCGCCAAAACACCGTGTACACCCTTGGTACTTTGCCGGCATGTCTTGAAGATGTGCAGCAGCTGTTGGCTGCTTGCAAATGTGGCTGAATGTGGGTCAACTGCCGCATGTGGCTGTGCATTCCGGGTCGCGGTTGATCACAGGGGCTGTTCGTGTGAGTGATGGCCGTTTGATCAGGGCTTCAAGTTGCAGTTATGTGCACCCGCAGCCAGTTCGCCTGCTCGGCATCCTGCCAAGGCGTGCTGTTACTCGTAATGCTTTCAAAGGTCCGTAACACGGGGTCTTGCCTGGGAAGTTGCTTGCATATGGTGCAGGCTCACATCGTCATGTGAGCTCATTTGGCATGTGTCTGTGAAGAAGGCGAGGGCAACCCTGCGTCCCGCCCGACGGCCGATGATCGGCTTAACTTACGGTGATCACTGCGCTGGGGTTGACTGGTAGCACCTCATGGCTGCATGTGTACATGTTGTGGGCTTGTCATCCAATTTTGTACTATGGTAGCACAACGTACAACTAGTACTCAGGTGCAGGACAACAGAAGCGTGTCGAATGGTATGCCCTGCTTTGCGTGTGTCTGTGTGTGTTACAGTGTGGAATTCTGAGAGGATGGATGGGAAAGGTGATGTTGAGTGCGCAGCATAGATTTGACTTGGGCGGCTCATGGGCGCTTGTAAAAGGCATCGGTGATCACTGGCTTACCAACAGGTGAAATGCCACAGTATCACAGTATACGGTCACCCGTGGCATCTGGTCCTGCGTGTATGCGCTATCCTTGTGACGACTGTGTTGTGTGGCTGTGTACTTGCACTCCCATGCCCCACTGCTGATGTGGGGTCAGTGGGGTCGGTTGGAGGCCTACTGGTGTTGCTGGACACTTCTGCGGTGTGTGGGTTGAGTTCAAAAACAAAAGGAAGACTTGGGCTGAGTTTTGCTGTGGCATCGCCAGCTGTTGTGAGTGGTGCCTGTGTGGAGCATAAGGCACAGCCCGGCAGGGTTCGTTGCGTGCACTGCTTGCATGTCACGCTTCGGGTGTGTATAGGGGGTGAACTCACTACATGTCACCTTCGTGCATGCTGTTGTGGGGGCAAGCGCAGGCCTCCTGTTGTGTGTTTGGCTGGCAAGCTGCCTGTTGCTGACACAGGCATGCTGCCATGCAATAGCCAACGTTGGTGGGCTGCACAGGCCGGCTTGCAGTTTATGGCAGGCTGCACAGGCCGGCTTGCAGTTTTGCTTGCTGACATGTGTGGCGCAAATTTAAAAGCGAGCCTCTCGCTGAGTACTACTCTCAGCAGCATTCCTAACTGCTCATCAGCGCAGTGCTTTGTGTCTTGTGCACTGTTCGTGTGGCCTTGCGTGCGCCTTGTGTCCGTGGGGTGTGTGGCACAGTACTGTGCTGGGGCCCTACCAGCTCGTTGCCAGGCACTCCTTCTGGACGTGTGGAGACACCACCATGGCTCTCAGTGCTGCACCAGCAGATTCATGCAGGTGTACTTCGTCACACGGGTCTTGAGCACCTCAGTTGCCAAACCGTGACGGGTTTTGAGCACCTCAGGTACCACACGGTGACTGTGCATCACTGCTGTGCTTGCTAGCTGAGCTGGCACCAGCAGGTTTCATGCGGAGGTTTTGCTATCATACAGATTTTGAGCACCTCATGTGCCACACCGTGCACCCCTGCTGTGCTCGCTAGCTGGCCTGCCCAGGTATGCGCTGGGGCGCATTAGCTGGTGGCTTTTGTTGAAGTTGCATCTTCTGCCAGTCGGCTGCTGCGCTGTGCGGTTGGCAACAGACTTGGTCATGGCTGAACTGTTGCGCACAGGCTGGGCAGTTTGTGGGGTGAGGAGTGGCCCGGCCACACCAACCCAAACCTGCGCCCGTGTGCTTGCACTTGGTTCAAAAGTACGCTGCGTCACAGGCATGCTGATGTGACTGCTATGTTGTGAGATTGTGTTAGATCAGGGCCACCAGTCAAAATGCTGGGTTGTATCTGTGAGTTGCACCTTGATGGATGCCCTCCACCACACTGTAAAGGCATGTTGCGGGTATCACTTCGCCTGCTCTGCCCACTTGGTTGTGGTGCCACATATTACGTACGGGGTTAGTCTCATCTTTCCTTCCAGGGTGTTGAGGTGCCTCTTTTGTGCGGCCTGTCCCCTTCTTGGCTGTGGTTGTAGCAGGCTTGGCGCATATGCCTCTTGAGGTTGTCTGTCTGGTTGGATGGTTGGCTGGCTCTTGGCGCTGTTGGTTGTCTGTGGGACAGATGAGGCACCCTGCAAGGTGCATAAAAATGCAGCCGGCGGCACATGCCTTCAGCATGTTGGGCTGCCTGCCTGCCGCAGGTGGCGGTGTTGCTCGGCATGGCTGCTTGTCTGCAACCTACAAGGGCCCTGCACTGTGTGATGTGGCCTTTTCTTGCGAGTTCAGGGATACGTGCCGGGAGAACCCAGCGTGCGCATTTTGCATGCGGTTTGGGACTGACAGCTTGGCAACTTTGGTGTTGCTTGCGGTCCTAACTGGTATTGCTTGAGGTCCTAACTGGTGCACTGTGGTGCGCTTGCATCCTGTTGGTGTGCCATGTAAGTGTGGTTCAAAAAGGGCCCTGGTGATGCGGGCTGTGTGGTTTGGTGGGAGGGGTTGTCGCCCTGCACGTCAGCGCTGCACCTGTGTTACTGCTGGCGGCCTCGCTGTTGCAGCTTTTGCCTGCATTGGTCGCACCAGAGCTGCGCGTCGTCATGCATGTGCATGGCTGATTGCTATGTGCGATGGCTGGTTAAAGCAGTGCCCTTGGGGTGGTGGGGCCGGGTTTATGATGGGAGGATGGACCAGGCTGTGTGGCGTTTTCGGTGTGGGGTGGTCTGGGATCATTGCTGATTGGCAGAAGAGAGGGCAGACAAGTGGGTCGTCATGCACAATGGTGCATCGTCGGTGTGGTCTGGGATCTTTATCATTGGCAAGAGGGCATTCTTGCTGTTGTGGTAGTGGTGGTTTGTACTGTCTGGTGTGATGTTGCTGGTGCTGTGTCAGGCAGTACCACTACACGAGCACGGCAGTGTGATACAAGGAGCAATTTTGGATGTGTGCAGTGTTTTGGGTTGCAACTGTGGGTTTCCAGTCAACCACGGTGTTTCAGTGCAGTCATGCGGTCAATGGCAAGGGGCCGGCCAGCCGTGGAAGGTTTTCGGCTGAGCATGTGTGCACCCAGCGACATTCAAGGTTTGACGTGGTGAGGTTTTGTTGTGAATGGATGCACAAAGAGGTGATCGGTTTCTGGAGTACAGGTAGTACTTTTTGATTGTGTCGAGCAAGGCCGTTCGGATTCAGAGAAGTGATGATAGGGGGCAAGGTCATTGAAGCGGTGCTTGCAACACACTGTCAAAATGCACAGTGGGTCAAGCTCGTGAGGCGTGATTGTCGGGTCTCGTTTCCCCCAGGAAAAAAAGCTTTTTTGTGTACAGCCCTGGCAGTACCAGACAAGCAGCAGCTGGGGTTGCTGTGTGGCTCATCACTCTGCTGGCGCACAGTTGCAAACTAAAGGCTCACATACGCAGGCTGGACAGCTGCATGTGCCATTGGGTATAACTTGCATCGCCGCAGATCGCACATCCTCCCATCTCCTTGTCCTTACATGCATGTGCATGCTCAAGAGCTGTGTCTGGTCTCACCAGATCTGAGAAAGCTGAGATAAAGTACAAGGACCCGGCCAGGCCGCGTTGAGCGGAAGCTTGTAACCATATATGAGCATGATATCTGTGCAATAAAGCGCCATAAAGCATGCATCACTGTGCAGACTCAGCATCTGAAACTGATCTGAACCCCTGATCTGAGCTGTGTGGTGACCTGTAAACACACGGGTATGCAGAAAAGAAAAAGTCAATCTTGAATCCCAAGAAAAGTAGAATTGATACAGTTGTATGTCTCGGTGACCGCATCCTAGGTTTTGGGGTGGTTGCCCACACCTTGTGAGTGAACAGCATCAAGGCCTCCCCCACAACAAGATGATCAATTCTAGTGAGGCGATACTCCTATGGTAGTGACTTTAAACGTAGAGACGTCGATAAACTGGCTGGAGTGCAGCATTGCTGTGTGTGGGTGCCAGCCGAGACAGCAGCAGCGCTGTCTTCTGCCTCTGCTGGTGGGAGCCTCGTTCTTGAGCATGGCGGCGCACTATCGGTGGGTGTACACCCAAGTGTTCTTTGTTAGGCTGTACAGAGTTGATAAGTGAGGCGCCAGCAGCATTTGACTGCACCCCATGACTGCAGGTCCTGCCAGAGTCACATGATACATATGGCTACAGGCTTGCTGCGTCCGGCACTCCCAGCCAGCTGCAGCACCTGGCCTACACGCTGCTGCAGCAGTGCCTGAGCTATCGACAGCATGCAGCAGGCCCAGACTGCAGCGCGGGCGTGCTGCAATGGTGGTACTTGGGCCCACAAGGTGGCCTGCATATGGGCCCCTTCAGTGCGAGCCACCTGCAGCAGTTCAGCAGCAGCGGGGTGTGCCAGCACGACCAGCTCATATGCCATGCACCCAGTGCCATCTGGCTGCCCTTGTGGCTTGTCCTGCAGCTGGCAGGCTTGCCTGCTGCACCAGCACTGCCCATGCAGGACCATGCGCCCTCGCTTGCGCTGGCTGCAGGCACTGTCCTGCCGCCCAGCGGCCCAGCACAAGTCTCCTTGCAGCGCAACAGCAATAGCAGCAGCGCGCATCAGCAGCAGGCCCCACAGCCGTCCTTGGAGGCCTCCCCAGGGCCCCGGCACAGCGCGGCGCAGCCTGCCACACGCCCAGCGCACCCAGCAGCTAGGGATGCTGGCAGTGAAGATGACAGTGACGGTGACTATGGGTATGGTGGCCGCTCGGGCGCAAATTCTGAGTGGAGGAAGAAGGTAAAAGCGCTTGAAGCAGCCACACTTGCCAGGCAACGGCAGGAAAAGGAGCAGAAGCAGAAACAACAGCAACAGGAGCAGCACGCCAGCCTCAACAGCCCGCACAGAGCAGTACACAAGCAGCAGGACCAGCAGTGGGTGGATGCAGTTATGGAGGACGTTACTGAGGAGGCGGTGCTTGAAGCTCTCTTTCAGCTGAGGGGTGATCAGCAGTACCTTGATGAGCTCAGCAGGGCAATAGACATGGACTGGGAGGCAACAGCATCACTGCCAGGCAGCCCTGGCGGGCACGCAGCACCTCCTGCAGCAGCACATGCACCTGGTGCTGCAGCGGTGCAGGCGCCTGGTGCAGCCCCAGCAGCACAAGCGGGCAGTCCTGCAGGGTACAGTGCTGTGGACCTAGCCATGCTGGCTGCAGGAGGACGCTCAACGGCAGGGACGTGTTCGGTTGCAGAACCTGCAGGCAGTCCACGCGAGGCCACGCTCGTCCTTGTGCTGGACACAAACGTGCTGCTTGAAAAGAAGTTGCTGCGCTTCCTGCACATGCTGCAGCTCATGCAGCAGCAGCAAGGCGGTGCCCTCAAGCCGCACCTGGCGCCGCAGCAGCAGCAGGTGCATGGCAGCAGCTGCGCCGACAGCAGGGGCCAAGCAGCAGTGCAGGTGCAGGTGGTGGTGCCCTGGACTGTCCTGGTGGAGTTGGATAAGCTCAAGCTGAGTGAGTGTATGCTGATCAGTATGCTTGCTGTGCTGTGTTGGGTGCTGCGTCTCTCACACCTCTGGCAAACAGCGGCATTGCTTGCATGGTGCATGCCAGCTAGCTAGGGTTGTTGTGCACGTCACGTTTGTCATGGCTGCTGTGCGGTCAGCCTCCACATATACTCCAGGTACAACAATCATGACACTGACCTGGCTGCTTCAAACTGCAATGGTGCTGTGCAGGGGCTGGCAGTGTGGCCAACTCAGCTAAGTCAGCAGTGGAGGCACTGCGTCTGGAGCTGGTCAAACACACACAAGGCGGTGACAGCAGATGCAGCATGTTCTCTGTGCAGAGCCTGCAGGTGCGGGACCACATGCCTCTGAAGCGGCTGCGTGATTCAGCACCAGTTATAGTGTCGTCCTTTGGTCCTTGCGGCGTGTTGATGGGGAGTTGTTAGTGCATGACCTGCCTGCAGGATGAAACGCATAATCCATGAGAAGAGTCATGAGAATGGGGCGAGCGCCAGCGCAGCATTTGCAGCAGCATCATGCCATGAAGGTTGGGCTTGCACCCCTGTGCCATCTAAGTGGGGCCATCATGGTCCCCGGGGCACTACGGTAGTGCAGCTATCAGGGCTGTGGAACTGGGTTGTCTGCACCTGTTGCCGCTTGTGCTCATATGCTGCATGCCTCATCCGCCGCCTTGTGCTCGTCGGTTGGTTGCCACACACAGCCCTCCACTTGCATGACAGCCCCTAAGGAATTTGTCACCCTGCTCAGCACGTCAGCACACTGTCCTGCATGCGTCCCTCCCCATGCAGGAGTTCCGCCAAGCAGCGCACGACTTTGACTTTGGCGTGCCGGCCAACTCCCTGGTCGGCGATGACAGAATCCTGCAGTGCGCGCTCAGCCAGCTGTTGAAGCAGCAGCAGCAAAGCACGCAGGAGCAGCAGCTGGTTGCGCAGGATTTGCATGGAGGCAGGGCTCAGTCTGGTGTGCTGCTGCTGTCCAATGACAAGGTCATGCAGCTCAAGGTGTGTCCCTAGAACACAAAATCCTTGGCTGCCCAGCAACATTTGCTATAGCCTGGGCTCTACGGCTTTCGCAACCTGGCACAGCCAGCCAATCTCATGTATGTGCTGGCAGGGCTCAGGCGAGGTTTTGAATGCCCAGTGCGGTTGAGTGGTCCTGAAGGAAAGGGTGTTTTACTGCATGGCATGAATCATTATCTGCACAGAAGTGCACCTCGACACCTGCTGGTCATATCCTGTTATGCCTCACGAGCAGGGGCGTCGGTCACATATTTGTTTGTTTGTCCCTGAAGGCCTCGTGTGATGCTGCACTGCATGACTGTGTGGCTGGCTGCAGGCACGGGCCAACGGCATGCCCGTGGCAAGCCTCCACGACCTCCCTCCACTCGATGTCACTGCACCAGCCACTGCAGCTACCCCAGCGCATCCACCAGCAACAGCAGCAGCCGCGCGCCAGCCGCCCCAGCACTTGCCCCCCTCGCTGGTGCGCATGCTTCAGCTGGCTGGCATCAACTCTCCTTGGCTGTCAGCTGCTGTGACCAGCTCATATGCATCAGCTGCCACTGGCGACACCAGCCAGCCTGGCGCTGCAGCCTCTAGATCAGCGCATGCAGCAGCAGGGGACCTGCGCATGCATGCTCACCAGCACAGTGGTCAGCAGCCCAGTCTTGGGTCAGGACAGAACGCGGGAGCTGAGCCTGTACACAGCAGCTCCATGCACATAAGCACCACCCAGCCTGGCAGCCACAGTCACCACAGTGCACCCAAAGTGGGAACCAAAGCGGAGCGGCGGGAACTGAGGCAGCAAGCAGAGCAGGAGCAGCGCATGGCGGTGGGCGAGCTGCGCGCAGCGGCCAGCAGCTTCCTAGCCTTCCTGAGGTTGAGCCTGTCAGATCAGGTGGAAGGCTGGTTCAAAGCGGACCTGCAGGATTGCTGGCTGGATGTGCTGATGCACAAGCCACCTTGGAGTGATCTGCAGCTGGTGGAGGTGCTGCTGCACCACTGGAACAGCACTGTTAAGGTGGGCAGCTCTCTATAGAGCAGGGTACGAAACCGGCAATCTCCTTGACAGACGCTGTGAATGTGAGGATGCAATTCAATCTGTGGGTTGGGATGTGCAGTGTGTTGGATGCCAGGGCACAGTGTGGACTGCCAGTGCAGCGTGTGTGTGACTTTTGCCTGTTGTTGTATGCAACACCTACGATGCAGTTCAGTGCCACCACCTGCTGGGCACATACGGCTAAACCCTTTGAACCCATAACTTTCCCCCTGCAATGCTTGTATAACGATCGTGCTTGGCGCACAATGTTTTTGAGAGCTCCTGCTGTGTCGGTGTCTGCTTGCTGCTGCCCAGGTGCATGTGGTGCCAGCAGCCAAGCACAAGGCAGGGCACATTCACAGCCTGCTACAGTATTTGGTCTCCATGGCTAAGCGCCTTGAACGACAATAGTGAGTGTGGCGCCTCACCAGGCATAGTTACGGTCTTCAAACTGTGCTGTGGCTGTCACTTAAGATGCAGCGTTGCTTTTCGCTGTGTGCTCAACTAGTCTGAGGCCGTGCTTCTCATGTCAGGTTGAACAGTTGCAGTGTGTGCACGTACAGGTCATCATGCGGTACAGTACAGTACAGTGCAGGACAGTACAGCATGGCAGAAGATATGACCCATCAGGAACTCTCACCTGTCAAGCAATCAGTGCAAGTTATTGTGCACACAGTCTCACAAATATCCAGGGCATGAGCAGGCAGGCGCATCAACCGCTGACAAGTTCTGTCGCTGTTGTGTGCTGGTGCATTCGCATCAATTTGCATCATGCAGCTTCAAGGGCGTGGCACTGCCCCAGCTGCCCTTCAACCTGGGGGTGCGCGTGATGGAGGTCCTGACCGTCTTGGGGGCGCAGCAGGCAGCACAGCAGGTGGAGGCAGCCCTCGGGTCAGCAGCAGCAGCAGGCGAAGGTTCCAATGGCGAACAGACACACAGCAAAGACGCAGGGACCGCAGCTAGTGCTGGCGGCTGCAGTGCTGCTGTGCCAAACATGCACGCGTGCGTGGCTGCCTTGCAAGCTGGTAGTGCCGGTGGGGGTGGGGGCAGCGACGGGGGTCCCCAGGCAGGGGCTGGGCCCGCACCTGCGGCATCAGGTGTTGCTGTTGGAGCTCCCAGTAGCCACCACTTGGCAGAAACCCATGCCATGCAGGCCGAGGTGCAGGATTGGCAAGGGCAGCACAGCAGTGCTGTGGCTGTGCTGGGTGCTGCAGCAGCAGCAGTTGCGGCTCCTCAGCCAATGGGTCCTTGCCTTGCGCTGTCACAGCTGCTGCTGTATGCTGTGCTGTTACTGCAGCAGGTGCTGCCTGTGTTAGGGCAGATGCTGTCAGCAGGGCATGCATCAGCAGCTAGTGAGGCCATCTCACTCTGTGTGGCAATAGAGCAGCGGTTGGGGGCTGTGGTGCAGCAGCTAGAGGGTTTAGGACAGCAAGCAGGTGCACATCAGCAACAGCAAGAGGGGCTGCATGCAGGTGCTTTGCAGTTGGGTCTGCAACTTGTAGACTTGTGCTGCTTTCTACTCAATGCTGCTGCTGCTAGGGAGGCAGTATCACAGCAGTTGGTGCTGCATGCTAACCAGTTTGCAGCAGAGGCAGAGGGGTATCTGACACAAAGCCAGCAATGGCAGCAGCAGCAGCAGCAGCAGGGAGAGCAGCCAGGGCCCGCTGTAATGTTGCAGCAGCTCACACTAGCGCTGCAGCATGTGCAGCACCTGCTCGCGCAAGTCATGCAGCTGGCTTGAAGTTCAGCGGTTTGCTGGGCCATTGTGCCCGCACATGCAGCTTTGATGTCAACTTGTGTGTGCCTGTGTGTGTGCCGTTCATGTCAGCTGGCTGGTGAAGAACGGTGTGGCAGCCAGCCCTTTGCAGCTGCAGCGCAGCAGACGTCTCAGTAGCCTGCTGGCAGTGATGCCCAGGAAGTGTGTGCTGCTTGTTTTGCAAGTGGCGCTGCAGCTGTGTGCTTGATTCACCACCCATGTTGGTTGTTGTCAATGTGCCAGAGTGCGCTCAAACCTGCCCCTCATTGATTTATAAAAGTTGTGCATGCAGTGGCCATTGGTCCGCCAATCAGTAAATCAGTAGGGTATTGGTTTGAGGGTTAGGTAGTTGTGCATGCAGTGGCCATGGACCCCCCAATCATTTTGTTGGTTTGCTGGCATGGCAGCAGCCCTATGCTGCTGTTGTCCTCTGTAGAATATTCACGGTTGATGCAGCTGTTGGGGGCCCGCAAAGCCTTCCATCGCATGCTTCAAAATAGCACCGCAAGGTGCTGTCACGTGTTTGGCACCTGGGTTGGTTGTTCTCGCGCACAAAACCCTACTGCTGAGATCACTGGAAGTGTGGGCAATGGTGTTTGTTGTTGGAGGGGGGTTGTAACATCACCTCACAGCCAGCTGCAGGGACTGGCAAGGTTACGGACTCGCAGGCACTGCGTCAAGTCAGCTTGAGTCAAATGTCGGACACATGGTGTGCGGGGGCGGGGCCGGGGTGGGGGCGGGAGGGGGGGGGGTCGGCATGTAGAGTCAAATGTGGCAACGCTGCAACATTTGGCAATTCACACATGCAGTTTGAATGCTGTGTGTGCTGGCAACAGTGCTAGTGCACACAACTGACTCCTCAAACTGATGCACTTGACTACTACAGCACCATGGGCAAGTGATGTGAGGGTGGTGGCTGGGGTCCATCATGGACCAAAGTGGTGTTGTGTATGCTCAGCACTGGATGAGCGGCGCCTCAACACCAATAAGTAGATGTTGCTTGACTGCTGTGTGTGCTTGTCAAGGTTGCACTGCACAAAAAGACCACTCAGCCAAATGCATGAGACTATTACAACACCAGCAGCCCGCAGACACATGGTGCGCAGTGGGGGTCCCTGGCAGGGGGGGGGGGTAATCGGTGTGGGGGGGGTGCCAAATGTGGCAACGCTGCAACAAATGGTAATTCACACATGCAGTTTGAATGTTGTGTATGCCGGCTAGAGTGCCACTGCACACAACTGACTCCCAAGTTAATGCATGTGACTACTGCAGCACTATGGGCAGGTATGTGAGGGTGGTGGCTGGGGTCCATCATGGACCAAACTGGTGTTGTGTGTGCTCTGCACTGGACGAGCTGCGCCTCATTACGAATAAATATATGTTGTTTGAGTGCTGTGTGTGCTTGCCAGAGTTGCACTGCACAAAAAAGACCACTCAGCAAGATGCATGAGACTACTTCAACAACAAGCAGCCCGCAAGACACATGGTGCGCTGGGCCCAGGGTAGGGGGGAGGGGGGGTACCGGCGTGGGCAGCCACATGTGGCAGCGCCGCAACAAATAGCAATTCACACATGCAGTTTGAATGCTGTGTATGCTGGCTAGAGTGATGCTGCACACAAATGACTCCTCAAACTGATGCACTTGACTACTACAGCACTATGGGCAAGTGATGTGAGGTTGGTGGTTGGGTCTATCATGGACCAAAGTGGTGTTGTGTATGCTCTGCACTGGACGAGCTGCGCCTCAACAATCAATAAATATATGTTGTTTGAGTGCTGTGTGTGCTTGCCAGAGTTGCACTGCACAAAAGAGACCACTCAGCAAGATGCATGAGACTACTTGAACACCAGCAGCCCGCAAGACACATGGTGCGCTGGGTAGGGGGGGGGGTATCGGCGTGGGGAGCCAAATGTGGCAGCGCCGCAACAAATAGCAATTCACACATGCAGTTTGAATGCTGTGTATGCTGGCTAGAGTGCCACTGCACACAAATGACTCCTAAAATCGATGCACTTGACTTCTACAACACTATGGGCAAGTGATGTGAGGTTGGTGGTTGGGTCTATCATGGACCAAAGTGGTGTTGTGTATGCTCTGCACTGGACGAGCGGCGCCTCAACAGCCAATGAATACATGTTGTTCGAGTGCTGTGGGTGTTTGTCAGAGTTGCACTGCACAAAAGAGACCACTCAGCAAGATGCTTGAGACTACTACAACACCAGCAGCCCGCAAGACACATGGTGCGCTGGGTAGGGGGGGGGGGTATCGGTGTGGGGTGTCATATATGGCAGCGCTGCAACCAACAGCAATTCATACATGCAGTTTGAATGCTGTGTATGCTGGCTAGAGTGATGCTGCACACAAATGACTCCTCAAACTGATGCACTTGACTACTACAGCACTATGGGCAAGTGATGTGAGGGTGGTGGCTGGGGTCCATCATGGACCAAAGTGGTGTTGTGTATGCTCTGCACTGGACGAGCGGCGCCTCAACAGCCAACAAATACATGTTGTTTGAGTGCTGTGTGTGCTTGCCAGAGTTGCACTGCACCAAATTGACCACTCAGCAAGATGCATGAGACTACTTCAACACCAGTAGCCCGCAAGACACATGGTGCACAGGGGGTTTTTGGTGTGGGGAGCCAAATGTGGCAGCGCCGCGACAAATAGCAATTCACACATCCAGTTTGAATGCTGTGTATGCTGGCTAGAGTGCCGCTGCACACAAATGACTCCTCAACTTGATGCACTTGACTACTACAGCACTATGGGCAAGTGATGTGAGGGTGGTGGCTGGGGTCCATCATGGACCAAAGTGGTGTTGTGTATGCTCTGCACTGGACAAGCTGCGCCTCAACAGCTAATGAATACATGTTGTTTGAGTGCTTTGGGTGCTTGCCAGAGTTGCACTGCACAGCAAAGACCACTCAGCAAAATGCATGAGACTACCTCAACACCAGCAGCCCTCAAGACACATGGTGCACAGAGGGGTTGCGGTGTGGGGTGTCAAACTTGGCAACGCTGCAACAAGTAGCAATTCACCCATACAGTTTGAATGCTGTGTATGCCGGCTAGAGTGCTAGTGCACACAACTGACTCCTCAAATTGATGCATGTGACTACCACAGCACTGTGGGCAAGTGATGTGAGGGTGGTGGCGGGGGTCCATCATGGACCAAAGTGGTGTTGTGTATGCTCTGCACTGGACGAGCTGCGCCTCAACAGCTAATGAATACATGTTGTTTGAGTGCTTTGGGTGCTTGCCAGAGTTGCACTGCACAGCAAAGACCACTCAGCAAGATGCATGAGACTACTTCAACACCAGCAGCCCGCAAGACACATGGTGCGCTGGGTTGGAGGGGGGCGGATATCGGCGTGGGGAGCCAAATGTGGCAGAGCCGCGACAAATAGCAATTCACACATGCAGTATGAATGCTGTGTATGCTGGCTAGAGTGCCACTGCACACAAATGACTCCTCAACTTGATGCACTTGACTACTACAGCACTATGGGCAAGTGATGTAAGGGTGGTGGCTGGGGACCATCATGGTCCACTGAGTGGTGTTGTGTATGCTCTGCACTGGACGAGCGGCGCCTCGACACCAATAAATGTATGTTGTTTGAGTGCTGTGGGTGCTTGCCAGAGTTGCACTGCACCAAAAAGACCACTCAGCAAGATGCATGAGACTACTTCAACACCAGCAGCCCGCAAGACACATGGTGCGCTGGGTTGGGGGGGGGGGTATCGGCGTGGGGAGCCAAATGTGGCAGCGCCGCGACAAATAGCAAATCACACATGCAGTATGAATGCTGTGTATGCTGGCTAGAGTGCCACTGCACACAAATGACTCCTCAACTTGATGCACTTGACTGCTACAGCACTATGGGCAGGTGATGTGAGGGCGGTGGCTGGGGTCCATCATTGACCACTGAGTGGTGTTGTGTATGCTCTGCACTGGACGAGCGGCACCTCAACACCAATAAATGTATGTTGTTTGAGTGCTGTGGGTGCTTGCCAGAGTTGCACTGCACAAATTAGACCACTCAGCAAGATGCATGAGACTACTTCAACACCAGCAGCCCGCAAGACACATGGTGCGCGGGGTGTGGGGGGGGGGGGTATCGGCGTGGGGAGCCAAATGTGGCAGCGCCGCGACAAATAGCAATTCACACATGCAGTATGAATGCTGTGTATGCTGGCTAGAGTGCCACTGCACACAAATGACTCCTCAACTTGATGCACTTGACTACTACAGCACTATGGGCAAGTGATGTAAGGGTGGTGGCTGGGGTCCATCATGGACCACTGAGTGGTGTTGTGTATGCTCTGCACTGGACGAGCGGCGCCTCAACACCACTAAATGTATGTTGTTTGAGTGCTGTGGGTGCTTGACAGAGTTGCACTGCACCAAAAAGACCACTCAGCAAGATGCATGAGACTACTTCAACACCAGCAGCCCGCAAGACACATGGTGCGCTGGGTTTTGGGGGGGGGGGGGGTATCGGCGTGGGGAGCCAAATGTGCGCCGCGGCAAATAGCAATTCACACATGCAGTATGAATGCTGTGTATGCTGGCTAGAGTGCCGCTGCACACAAATGACTCCTCAACTTGATGCACTTGGCTACTACAGCACTATGGGCAGGTGATGTGAGGGTGGTGGCTGGGGTCCATCATGGACCACTGAGTGGTGTTGTGTATGCTCTGCACTGGACAAGCGGCGCCTCAACACCACTAAATGTATGTTGTTTGAGTGCTGTGGGTGCTTGACAGAGTTGCACTGCACCAAAAAGACCACTCAGCAAGATGCATGAGACTACTTCAACACCAGCAGCCCGCAAGACACATGGTGCGCTGGGTTGGGGGGGGGGGTATCAGCGTGGGGAGCCAAATGTGGCAGCGCCGCGAAAAATAGCAATTCACACATGCAGTATGAATGCTGTGTATGCTGGCTAGAGTGCCATTGCACACAAATGACTCCTCAACTTGATGCACTTGACTACTACAGCACTATGGGCAGGTGATGTGAGGGTGGTGGCTGGGGTCCATCATGGACCACTGAGTGGTGTTGTGTATGCTCTGCACTGGACAAGCGGCGCCTCAACACCAATAAATGTATGTTGTTTGAGTGCTGTGGGTGCTTGGCAGAGTTGCACTGCACCAAAAAGACCACTCAGCAAGATGCATGAGACTACTTCAACACCAGCAGCCCGCAAGACACATGGTGCGCTGGGTTTGGGGGGGGGTATCGGCGTGGGGAGCCAAATGTGGCAGCGCCGCGACAAATAGCAATTCACACATGCAGTTTGAATGCTGTGTATGCTGTATAGAGTGCCATTGCACACAAATGACTCCTCAACTTGATGCACTTGACTACTACAGCACTATGGGCAGGTGATGTGAGGGTGGTGGCTGGGGTCCATCATGGACCACTGAGTGGTGTTGTGTGTGCTCTGCACTGGACAAGCGGCGCCTCAACACCAATAAATGTATGTTGTTTGAGTGCTGTGGGTGCTTGACAGAGTTGCACTGCACCAAAGAGACCACTCAGCAAGATGCATGAGACTACTTCAACACCAGCAGCCCGCAAGACACATGGTGCGCTGGGTTGGGGGGGGGGGGGTATCGGCGTGGGGAGCCAAATGTGGCAGCGCCGCGACAAATAGCAATTCACACATGCAGTATGAATGCTGTGTATGCTGGCTAGAGTGCCATTGCACACAAATGACTCCTCAACTTGATGCACTTGACTGCTACAGCACTATGGGCAGGTGATGTGAGGGTGGTGGCTGGGGTCCATCATGGACCACTGAGTGGTGTTGTGTGTGCTCTGCACTGGACAAGCGGCGCCTCAACACCAATAAATGTATGTTGTTTGAGTGCTGTGGGTGCTTGACAGAGTTGCACTGCACAGCAAAGACCACTCAGCAAGATGCATGAGACTACTTCAACACCAGCAGCCCGCAAGACACATGGTGCGCTGGGTTGGGGGGGGGGGGTATCGGCGTGGGGAGCCAAATGTGGCAGCGCCGCGACAAATAGCAATTCACACATGCAGTATGAATGCTGTGTATGCTGGCTAGCGTGCCATTGCACACAAATGACTCCTCAACTTGATGCACTTGACTACTACAGCACTATGGGCAGGTGATGTGAGGGTGGTGGCTGGGGTCCATCATGGACCACTGAGTGGTGTTGTGTATGCTCTGCAGTGGACGAGCGGCGCCTCTACGCTAATAAAAAGATGTTCTGTGAGTGCTGTGGGTGCTTGCCAGAGTTGTACTGCACCAAAAAAACCACTCAGCAAGATGCATGAGACTACTTCAACACCAGCAGCCCGCAAGACACATGGTGCGCTGGGTTTGGGGGGGGGGGGGGTATCGGCGTGGGGAGCCAGATATGGCAGCGCCGCGACAAATAGCAATTTACACATGCAGTATGAATGCTGTGTATGCTGGCTAGAGTGCCACTGCACACAAATGACTCCTCAACTTGATGCACTTGACTACTACAGCACTATGGGCAGGTGATGTGAGGGTGGTGGCTGGGGTCCATCATGGACCACTGAGTGGTGTTGTGTATGCTCTGCACTGGACGAGCGGCGCCTCTACACTACGCTAATAAAAAGATGTTCTATGAGTGCTGTGGGTGCTTGCCAGCCTGGCAACGGTTGCACTGCACCAAAAAGACCACTCAGCAAGATGCATGAGACTACTTCAACACCAGCAGCCCGCAA
The DNA here is from genome assembly GCA_007449985.2 of Desmodesmus armatus. NCBI lineage: Eukaryota > Viridiplantae > Chlorophyta > Chlorophyceae > Sphaeropleales > Scenedesmaceae > Desmodesmus > Desmodesmus armatus. Next base: position 239,424 of record VIIQ02000089.1, read on the forward strand.
GACACACTGTGACAAGACGCACCGGGTGCGCTGGGTTGGGGGGGGGGTATCGGCGTGGGGAGCCAAATGTGGCAGCGCCGCGACACATAGCAATTCACACATGCAGTATGAATGCTGTGTATGCTGGCTAGAGTGCCATTGCACACAACTGACTCCTCAAACTGATGCACTTGAATACTACAGCACTATGGGCAAGTGCTGTGAGGGTGGTGGCCGGGGTCCATCATGGACCAAAATGGTGTTGTGCATGCTCTGCACTGGACGAGCGGCGCCTCAACACTAATAAAAAGGTGTTTGTTGAGTGCTGTGGGTGCTTGCCAGAGTTGCACTGCACAGAAAAGACCACTCAGCAAGATGCATGAGACTACTTCGACAACAAGCAGCCCGCAAGACCGTCATGGCATGGTGCGCTGGGTTGGGGGTGGGGTATCAGTGTGGGGTGTCAAATGTGGCAACACTGCAACAAATGGCAATTCACACATGCAGTTTGAATGCTGTGTGTGCTGGCTATAGTGCTAGAGCACACACTGACTCGTCAAACTGATGCTACAGCACTATGGGCAAGTGATGGGAGGGTGGTGGCTGGGGTCTATCAACTTGGACCAAAGTGGTGTTGTGTATGCTCTGCACTGGACGAGCGGCGCCTCAACACCACTAAATGTATGTTGTTTGAGTGCTGTGGGTGCTTGGCAGAGTTGCACTGCACCAAAAAGACCACTCAGCAAGATGCATGAGACTACTTCAACACCAGCAGCCCGCAAGACACATGGTGCGCTGGGTTTGGGGGGGGGGGGTATCGGCGTGGGGAGCCAAATGTGGCAGCGCCGCGACAAATAGCAATTCACACATGCAGTTTGAATGCTGTGTATGCTGTATAGAGTGCCACTGCACACAAATGACTCCTCAACTTGATGCACTTGACTGCTACAGCACTATGGGCAGGTGATGTGAGGGTGGTGGCTGGGGTCCATCATTGACCACTGAGTGGTGTTGTGCATGCTCTGCACTGGACGAGCGGCGCCTCAACACCACTAAATGTATGTTGTTTGAGTGCTGTGGGTGCTTGACAGAGTTGCACTGCACCAAAAAAACCACTCAGCAAAATGCATGAGACTACTTCAACACCAGCAGCCCGCAAGACACATGGTGCGCGGGGTGTGGGGGGGGGGTATCGGCGTGGGGAGCTCGATATGGCAGCGCCGCGGCAAATAGCAATTCACACATGCAGTTTGAATGCTGTGTATGCTGGCTGAAGTGCTGGTGCGCACAGCGGACTCCTCAAATTTACGCACTTGACTACTACAGGACTATGGGCAAGTGTTGTGAGGGTGGTGGCTGGGGTCCATCATAGACCAAAATGGTGTTGTACATGCCATGTACAGAGGCTCTGCACTGGACGAGCAGCGCCTCAAAAGCTATGAGTATGTACACGGCTCATACATAACTTTTGTGACGTCCACCTGGCGCCGTGCGACTAAAAGTCCGTCCCCCCAGTCATTTACACATCCAGCTGAAGCCGCTGCCACTGGAGCCTGCTTGTTCGGGAGGGCAAATGTTCCGACACATGGGCAGGAAAACTAGTGAGACTGATGTGCCACCCTCACCCACTGCTGGCTGAGGCTACGCGAGTGCCTCAACAAATGGGACATGTAGCTGGCCCAGCTGCTGATTGGGCCAGCTACCAGTGCCGGGCCAGCTACAAGTCCCTCTGGTGTGTACGCAGCGGGCAAAGCACATATGCTTTTGGAGACTGCCAAACCTCAAGTTGATCTGTTCTCTGTACCCCTTCAATTTCTCTGTTTGTGCTGCACAAAGTTGTGTTGCTACGCATCCACGTCCACACACAATTGGCACTGCACTGTTGACTGAGCACATCCAGCATAGGAGACATGCGCAATGCTGGCTTCTGCCAACCGAGATGGAGGGCACAGGTCTATGATGCTGATAATAAAAATAATGAAAAAGAGGGGTCGATTCAGTAACACAGGCCTGCGTCTGCGTGTGCAGCACGGCACAAGGGGAACAACACGGCTGATCAACAAGTAAGGAACCTGAATCTGCCAAGCAACACAGCAAGGAACAAGGCTTTGAACAGGCTTTGAAAAATAACCAGTTAAGAGTTGTTTATTGGACTTCGCGTCCCATATTGTGCAAGGAAACGCGGTCCCAGGTACCAGGACTGTGCAAGGAAATGCGGTCCCAGGTACCAGGGCGGTGCAAGGAAATGGTACCGGTACCAGGTACCAGGCGGGACCCATCAAACTGGACAATGAATCTGGCCATTTACCGCGCTGATTACGCACGTACATATTGCTTTGGCTTAGAGTTGCAACTACACCAGAAACACCGCACACCGTTGAATCAGCTGTTGCAGCTGCTCGGCGTCTATATCACGTTGCGAAGCAACGTATCAAAGGTTCAGTTGTCTTTGTTACTTATCTATGTTTTTTGAGGCCCGCTACTGCGCAACCCGCCATGCTGAAACTGCTTTCTGACAGTGATTCACAATCACTGTTTGATAAGCTGTACAGCGGAAACACAGCGCCCAGTGTCGCTGAGCCTTCGAATCTATTGCAAACATACCTTTCAACTGCTTTTCTGCACAGCACAATTGTCAGGCTGCTGGAATGCGCATGTAGCATGCTAGCAGTGTAGTCTGGCAGTAGTACCAAACTGCATGGACATGTGGAGCTTGCCAAGCCGACAAGTGGTGGGTTTTTGACAGCGGTACAGCATTTGTTGCTGTGTTTGACCTCTCGATGACATCTGATCACAGGACTGGCCAGACTGGCCATGGTGTGCTAGCATCGCTGTGACAGGCCACAGGCTTAGTGCTGAGTCATACATGCAGTGCTGATCTAGCGCACACTCCTCTGTTGGACTTGACACCAACAGCACTGTATGCAGCCAGACCTGATGGCTACCTGATGGGCTCATTCTGCTGGGCCCCATGTGAATCAGAACTCCAGCGAGAGAGTTTCGCAGTCACTGTGATCCACCTCTCCATAAGAATGTATGTGTGCAAATGTTCAGACACTTGCAGAGGCTCGCTTGCAGAGAAGTCAAGCGCGAGGCCTTTTGAGCGCAAGGGATGCCGTGCGGTCCAGCCAAGCTGTTGCACTTTCACAGCACGTGTCACTGATGGCGGTTTTGGTGATGCACCATCACATTCACTGCCAGCCACATAACCAAGACCAACCCACAGTGTTGCAAAAGCACAGTAAAGACCAATACACTCCCTCACCACACCCTGCAACACATTCCCTCGCAACACACTCCCTCACCACACCCTGCATAACACAAGCCCCGCTGGATGAAGGCAACGCGCCCATCCATTCAGGCATCTGGATGCCGCGCACAACCACCCTTGCCACACCCAATGACACCTGTGCCACACACAGGCCATGCTACACAACAGCAGACGTGACGGCTTTACAGCCAAATTTCAGGGTTCAGGGCGCCCTCAACCCTGAACCCCTGCCAACATAAGCTTTATGGCGCAGTGGCCGCGCCCGAGCTGGGCCAGCTCAGCGGCACGCAACAAAGGTGCCAGTGCAGCATGTATTTTGGGGGCGTGTGTGGCCAGCTACATAGAGCTGGCTACAGCTGTGTGTAGCTGGCTACACGTAGCTGAGCTGCCAGCAGGCAGCACTGCCTGGCGTGTAGCTACAACCAGCTACAAGCTACATCACGCAAGCACTGCTTGCAGCCTCTCCCGAGGGCATACCCCACTTTGGAACCAACAGTGCCCAATGAGTCCCACAACGTGATGCGCAAATGTGATGCAACCAAGTCCATCCGAAAGCAAGGACACAGCTACCTCAGGCACAAACACAAACAGGGCAAACAAATTTGCATGTGGCAGGACCGACAGCCTGTCCCATATAGCTACTCCCCAAGACCTAGCTGGGTTTGACAGCTGTGAACCTGACAACAGCAGCCCACACTTGGCCAACCACACTGGCTTCAAAGGCCGGCGCAGCTGGCAGAACGCACACACTGCCTGCTGTGGACATGGCCGTACAAACCCCTGCACTGCTGCATGCCAGCTGCCGCCTAAAGCACAGGCGGCATGCCTACGGAAGCACCTCCTCATGCCAAGATTTCGTCCTAAAAAACCACCAACACCCTGACAAACAGCAACGAGGTGCAGCTTGGCTAGTTAGCACACCCACATGTACACATGCTGCTGCCCATGCCGGCCGCGCTCCAAAGTATGGGACCAAAACAAAGTGGCACAAAACCCGAGACTGCTGCCAAAACAAAGTGGCACAAAAACCCGAGACTGCTGCCAGCATGGTGACGACGCCCTCTGCTGCTGCTGCTCCTGCCGCCGCTCCTGCCAGCACTGCCTATCCTGCCACTGTTCATCGCACACTGTGCCTGTCTCTCACACGCTGCCATCCTGCCGCTGCTCTGCTGCTGCCACTGCCGCTACTTGTGGGCTTGATGCTATTGGGGCTTGTCCCGTTTCTTGCTTTTCCTTTTACTGGCGGGTGCTGTTTCATCCTGCGCTGTCGCCCCTGCTGCTGCTGCTGCTATGTTGGTGTCTGCCTGCTGGTCCTTCCTCTTCTGCTGCTTCGCCGGCTGCGTTGCTGCTTGCTGCTGCTGCTGCTGTTGCTTTCTTGCCTGCTTGTCAGGGGGCTCGCCGCCTGCTGCTTCGTGCAGACCATTCTGCTGCAGCTGCTGCTGCTGCTTGTGCTTTTTGCCTGCAGCACTGTCGGGTGCTGCTGCTGGGTGGTCTGGCTGACTGCCTTGCTGCTGCGTCTTGTGTTTTTTTGCCGCTGCCTGACACCGGCTGTGCGTTTGGTGCAGATGTTGCGGCAGCGACGGCTTTGGCAGCACCCTCGCTTGACAGCGCAGCAGCACCTGCGTCTGCTGCTGCAGCAGACTTGCGCTTTTTGGCGGAAGCCTGCTTTTGACCCTGCTCCTTCTGCTTCTGGGCTGCTGGTGGAACTGACGCGGCACCGTTTGCCCCGGCAGCAGCAGCTGCTGCTGTGTCATCCGCCCTTTTGCGCTTTGACTGGCCAGCTGCTGTGACACCAGCTGATGCTGCTGCTTCATCATTGTGACGCTGGTTAGAGACTTTCTGCTTCTTCCTGGGCCGACTGGAGGCTGCAGCCAGCTCTGACAGCTGCAGGTCACCCTGTTCATCAACATATTCTGGCTCCTGCCCCAGCACCGCATCCTTGCAAAGCCGCATCATGTGTCCGACACCAGGTCTGATATTGTGTTCATCCTCTGCATGCTTCTGTAGTGCTGTGGCCGCAAGCTCAGCAGAAATAGGTTGTCGAGAAGCCCTGTGGGGCACTAGGCGCAAAAACGTGCGTGACATGTTGGTCAACGTGATCCGAAAGTTTCTGGATGGTACATGCAGAATATGCTGCTACACCGCTGCTGGTGAGGTGGTTGCGAGGTGAAACTTGACCGGCGCAGACCGGGGGCTCCTGCTGAATCCACACCAATTGAATGTCAAACGGCCTTGAAGCTGTTTTTGTATCGTGCTTGGCGAGGTCAGCATCCAACTGCGTGGATCCGTTCTTATCTGATCTACACCCACAATCCACCTGGCCAATTGATGGTCAGCCAGCGTAGTTGCAGAGTTGGGTTATCCTCCTAGCTTGCCATTGGCTGTCACAAAACCTGCCTGCTCTGTGGGGCACTACTCCACAGCACAGGTCAGCCTGGTGTGTGGCTCCTATCACCCACAAGCTCAGCACTAGTGTCTCGTCAGTCTCTGGTCCCCTTGGACTCGGCACAATTGGCAGCATGGTTGGCCACCTAACAGCACCACAGCAGCAGAGCTGCAGGCAGCTGGCTGCACAGAGGCCCTTCACATCTTCACGGCCTGCGCGCCTGGCCCTCCTGCATGCCCAGTCGCATGCAGCAAGAGCGCGTGTCCTGCACACTGGCAGGAAGCTCAGCACAACAGCAGCAGCGGCAGCCAACAGTGCAGCACCGCCGAAGGAGGCTGATGTGGTGGTGGTGGGTGCTGGATTAGCAGGCCTCAATGCCGCCAGGTGGGCAGGGGGGTCAGGTTCGTGTGTTGGGCACAGATGTTACATGTGTAGCATAGTATGAACATGCGAGTCACATGCAAGCAATCTATGAGACACGCCAACATAGTATGACAAGGACAGCAAAGCGGGGAGTGCATCGACGGCAGGTGGAACAAGTGGACAGCGTTGCCCTGCAGGAAAAGTGCTGAAATACCAGTCGAGAAAGAAAGCGCGCGCGTGTGTGTGTGGGGGGGGGGGGGGCGGGGAGGGCAAGAAGGAGCAGGGGAGGGAGGGTGACAGAGGGAGGGAGGGACAGGGAGGCAGGGAGGAAGAGGGTGATTTGGATAGAGTGATGGAGAGATGGAGAGAGGCACAGAGATGGGGGGAGAGAAGCCGAGAGAGTGCGCGCCGGGGGGGGGGGGGGGTCAAACAGAGAGTGCGCGCGTTTATGCAGCAGTGTCAGGCACGCCGCGTCGAGGGGGAGAGTGTATTGACTGCGCCAAAATTGCCTGTGCCCCCGAGGTTAGGCACATGTGTAGGGTGGGCCCCCCTGGCGTAAAGTACATTTGCGCCAGGTACTGGGTGGAGCAGACAGAAATTGGACAGTGCGAATGACAGAGGAGGCAAACGTGTGCATGTTCGTGGCAATTCGATACAGCAGGGGTGGTGTGGGGTGGTCCACCAAGGCTTGCTGTCAAGGCGGCTGACTTCAGTAGGGCTGGATCAGCAGCAGCTTCCGTAAAACCTTGCACAACTCCACCACAACCACCACGCGCAGCACACAGCTTGACGACCTTTGCTGGTCCTTTACTGTTACTGTCACTGTTTCAAGGTTCAGGCTGAGCATGAACACGCCGTAGGGAGCCAACGAGGCTCATGGGGCATCAGCATCACAGAACGCATCTGAATAGACATTGTAGTGATCATCTGAGAATGCACTGACGAACATATCGGAAGCGCCGGGGGCCAACCCATCCTCAGCAACACCCATGAGGGACTACAGTAGGGCTGGGTTAGCAGCAGCTTCCGTCAAACCTTGCACAACTCCACCACAACCACCACGCGCAGCACACAGCTTGGCGACCTTTGCTGGGCCCTTACAACCATGTTTGACACCTGACTAACCCTGCTAAACCCTGCAGGACTCTGCGCCAGGCTGGGCTGAACCCTGTTGTGTTGGAGGCCAGTGACGGTGTGGGGGGCCGTGTCAGGACAGACAAGGTGGACGGCTTCCTGCTGGACAGAGGGTTCCAAATCTACCTCACAGGTGTGCTGAGGTATAGACAGCGGGTGTTGTGAGGTTTATGAACACAGCGGGTGTGTTGAGGTATTACACGCCTGGTCTCTCATGCGCCTGTGTCTTTCGTGAGGTTTGCTGACCTCTGCTGAGCTGGTTTCATGGGCGTTCTCGGGTGTGGTATGTTGGCTTGTTGATGTCGTATTTGGGTGGACAACAGGGGCGGCGGAAGCTACTAAAGGAAGGAAGGGGAGATGGAACTGCCGCTGCATATGCTGCCACTGTGCTGTCATTCCCTCATTACTGGATACTTTCACCACATAGTGGTACTCTCCAGACGTAGTAAACTGCCGAAGCCGAAGCTTGGTATCACCTCGCGTGAAGGGTAAACCACCGAAACCCCTTCACCACTGCGAGCCGCTACAAGGGTGGGCGGACATCACAGCCTGGCCAGTGTCTTTGCCAGCATTCGATCCCCAGACCTTACGATCTGAAGACCACCGACATATTGTAATGGGCTACTGGCTGGCCACACGTACAGGTAGAAGGTGCTTTGCAAGCCTTACCACCTAGCCTGAGATGTTCTCACACCGTGCTGTCTGTTCCCGTCCTTGTGGGTCCTGCAAAGGACTTTGGTTCCCTTCCGATGCTGGGTGTCGTTGCAGCGTAGCTGCGTGTGTCGCCCTGTAACCCCTTCTTCTTCTTCTTCTTCTTCTTCTTGTGAATGTATTGCTGCCAGGTTATCAGGAAGCTCGTGCAGCACTGGACTTGGAAGCGCTGCAGCTGCAGCCGTTCTATGCGGGCGCGCGCGTGTGGTTTGATGGCGGCTGGCACACGGTGCGTGGCGGGCGGGCGGCTGTCAGGTTATGCAGGTTTGATAAAGCGGGGGTGATAAAGCGGGGGTGAAATGTTGATGGTTGCGTCAGCAGAGAAGTACATGCAAATCGCTGCAGAAGAGCTTTACTACGTCACTACGGCAGTCTAGCATGGACCACGATGCGAGACGCATTGCTGCAGCAGACAGGTGCCAGATTTGCACGAAACGAAGCATACACTTGATCAGGGGCGAAAGTGGGAGGCGGGGCGAAGCAAACACTTGATCAGGGGGGGGGGAGCACAAAAAGAAGCATACACATGATTCGGGGGGAATGTGGGAGGGGGGAGATGGTCCGTGTGACAGAGTTGGAGATGTGTATCAGCAGAGGGAGTGCATGCGTTCTCATGCATGCTGGAGTGCATGCATTCTCATGCATGCTTACTAGGATCCGTCCTACAAGGATGGTCAAATAATGACGCTAGTACGGAAAGCCAGGGCATGTGTGTGTGTGTGTGTGGGGCGGGGGGGGGGAGGGGGGGGGGGGGGGGGGGGGGAGGGGGGGGGGGGGGGGGGGGGGGGGGGGGGGGGGGGGGGGGGGGGGGGGGAGGGGGGGAGGGGGGAGGGCAGATGGAAGCAAGGGCAGCCGCGTCATGCTGTGCTGTGCAGCAGTGGGCGTAGCTTGTGTGGGCTGTGGGTTCATGCACTGCGTGAGGGCGTAGGAGGCCCACATGTCATTTGTAGGGGTTAGTTGGTGGGAGGGGGGGGGGGCGCGGTGCACACCTATGTGTTGAGCAGGTGCCGCACGTCTGCATGTCACCTGGCTCTCTGGATGCATATATGTTAGGACAGTTGCTGTTTCCTCCAACACTGAACTGCTGTACGTGCACACCCTTATAAAACGTGCAGTTGCATGTTGATCCATCACATGGACATGCTGGGCATTGGCGTCCCTACATGTGATAAGAAACGCCTTATCGATGTCACCAGCCATGTTGGTGCCCAATGCACTGCAATGCTTTGTGCTGTGTTGTGCTGCGCTGTGCTGTGCTGCGCTGCGCTGTGCTGTGTTGTGTTGGGCCGTGCTGTGCTGTGCTGTCAGGTGGCAGATCCGCTGCGCCACTTTGTTGATGGGCTGATGTCCCTGCCCAACCCAATTGGCAGCGTGGGAGACAAAGTAAATGTCGGAGTCTTCAGGTGAGTCATCATGTTTTATGAACTATGATTCATGTTGCTTGTTGTATGTACAATGTTTTCAGTGCATGGTGTGCCTTTCGAAGTTCACATATGCCCACGCAATCCATGTGCGCTCTCCATGACACTGGCAAACTGCACCGCGCTTGCGGCGGCCCTTGTAAGGGGAAGGAGGGAGAGGGAAGAGCGAGTTGTGAGGGTGGAAGAGGAAGGAGTCTCATAAGGAGTCTCATTTCCATGTTGCTTGTCGCACTCTCTCGGCATATGCCCCTGCATCTATCATCACCCTCAGCCCTATGCTGGCAGGCAGGCAGGCAGAACTGCACTGTGCTGCGCCGTGTCATGCCGCATCATGCTGCATATGCCCCCGTCGCCGCTCTCAGTTTTTCCTATAATGTATCTGATAGTAATATGACATATGACATATGATGGTATGTCACGTTCTGTGCAGGTTGAAGACGCTGCTGGGTCCTTTGGAGTCCATCTTTTCCAAGCCTGAGACCACTATACTGGAGCGCCTGAGGGTGGGTGGCGGGCAATGGCAGCATTCCTTGGCAGCAGCAGCAGCAGCAGCAGCAGCAGCAGCAAGCAGCAGTGTTGTTTCAGCTGCAGGGCCTGATGGCCGCACAGGTCCCTCCACTGCTATTATCATGCTGTTTGTGGTGGTGGTGGAAGTTCCACCACCTTGCGTGCTGTGCTGTGCTGTGCTGTGTCGTAGGCTGAGGGGTTCTCTGAGGCCATTATTGACCGCTTTTTCAGGCCGTTCCTTGGTGGTATCTTCTTCAACACACAGCTTACAACCAGCAGCAGGTGAGGCACACAATAGACTGCAGGCTCTTGCTTGCGGGCAGAACCACTCCCAAGTCGTCCTGACCATGATACATTAATATAGTTTTAATATAGTTTTCATTATTATATAGGAGCGCGCGCATGCATGCACCTCCAAGGTAATACCTACGTCGACACAGACCACCCCCACCACATTGTGTTGGGTGTGTCTGTCTGGGCGCTCATGCACGTCTTATTTCCAACTTTATTTTATGACGTTCTAGCTTATGTTGTGTTTGCTCTAACCTCCGCGCCCCCAACTGGGCAGTGGACGGGACGACAGTAACACAAGCATTTGGCTGGATGTATGTCCCACTTCTGTATGGGACACACCCCACGCCACTGCTGGCTGTTTGACTTTGTGATGCGCTTCAACTGCCTGCTAGCTGGGCACTACCCCGCTCCCGTCGTCCATACCCAGCCACACATCAGACGAGCTACCATGCCGCACTCCCTGTGTCACCCTACCCCTCCGCAGGCTGTTTGAGTTTGTGATGCGCATGTTAACATTGGCCACCGGTCAAAACTGCCTGCCAGCTGGGCACTACCACACTCTTGTCGCCAATACCCACCCCCTCAAAAACCACCTCCACCAAGTTTTTAACTTGGTTGAACGCTACGAGCATCTATGCTGGGGTGGGCAGGCACACTCCCCCAAACCAAACGGCACCCCTGACAAGCTACCATGCCGCACTCCCTGTGTCACCCTACCCCCCGCAGGCTGTTTGAGTTTGTGATGCGCATGTTGGCCACCGGTCAAAACTGCCTGCCAGCTGGGGGCATTGGAGCCATCGCTGAGCAGCTGGCAGCCCGGCTACCTGCTGACACCATCTATACAGGTGTGGGTGCACCTGTTTTGTGACATCAGAAGCAGCAGCAGCAGCAGCAACAGCAGGTCCGATTGCCTGATACCATCTATACAGGTGTGGGGCGCCTGTTTTTGTGACATCAGAAGCAGCAGCAGCAGCAGGTCCGATTGCCTGACACCATTTATACAGGTGTGGGGGCACATCTTTTGTGACATCAGAAGCAGCAGCAGCAGCAGCAGCAGGTCCGATTGCCTGATACCATCCATACAGGTGTGGGGGCACCTGAATTTGTGACATCAGAAGCAGCAGCAGCAGCAGCAGCAGCAGCAGCAGGTCTGATTGCCTGATCCCTTCTATGCAGGTGTGGTGGGCACTTCTTGCTGCACTATTGCCAGAAGTATCGCTACTACTAGCTGTGCATTGGCCAAAGTGGCTATCGAGGGGTTCTTTGCAGGGGGCTAGGGAGCGAGAATACGGGCCTAGCCTTGTTGCCACTGGCGCCTGACCTTCGTCACCCTGCGATGCACTGTCACCGTGCTGCTGGTGTCGTTGTGCTGGTGTTGCTCTGCTGTTGGTTCTGTGCTGTTTGCCTGTCACTGTCCTGTGTCCATTGCCTTACTGTGCTGCTGCTGTTGCTGCTGCTGCTGCTGCTGTTGTAACTTTGCTGCTTGCCTGTCAGGTACGCCGGTGTCCAAGGTAACAGCCAGCTCAGGCAGCAGTCCTGCATCTATCGCCTTTCTGTGCTGCTGCTGTTGCTGATGCTGTTGCTGCTGCTGCTGCTGCTGCTGCTGCTGCTGCTGCTGCTGCTGCTGCTGCTGCTGCTGCTGCTGTCGTCACTGTGCTGCCTGCCTGCCAGGCACGCCGGTGTCCAAGGTAACAGCCAGCTCAGGCAGCAGTCCTGCAGTTGTGGAGCTGGCGGGGGGTGGCAGCATCAGTGCGTCGAAGGGTGTGGTGGTGGCTGTGGAGGGACCTGAGGCAGCAAGGCTGTTGGGTCAGGCTCTGCAGGTGAGAAGAGAGAGTGATGAATGAATGAGAGAGTGGGGTGTTGGGGAAGCACAGTAGTCAGTGCAAAGAAAGGAAGGGGTGAAGGGAGGGTGGAAAAGACTGAGAGACCATGCGAGAGTGGGGTGGAGAAGGGCCACAGCTTTTGCGAAGGAAAGGGATGAAGGGAGAGAGGAGGGTGTGGTGGTGGCTGTGGAGGGACCTGAGGCAGCAAGGCTGTTGGGCCAGGCTCTGCAGGTGAGAAAAGAAAGTGAGAGAATGAATGAAGGAGTGGGGTGGGGAGCACAGTAGTTAGTGCGGAGGAGGGAGGGATGACGGAAGGAAGGGACGGCAGAGGTTTGGTGGTGGTTCAATGTCGCTTTGTCAACTCTGCCACCATGCTGTTGATCGCAGGCATCTCCCTCCAAGCCAGAGCCAGGCGTTGGCACGTCCACCGTATCAGCCTGTGCGCCATGTAAATCAGACGTCTGTGTCGACACGCTTGTGCTTTGGCAACTCTGCCACCATGCTGTTGATCGCAGGCATCTCCCTCCAAGCCAGAGCCAGGGGTTGGCACATGCAACCTGTACTTGAAAGCCCCTGCACCCACCTTCACCGGACACCTGCACACCTAACATAATCACTCATGTCACTCTGCCACCCTGTCTGCTGTCAATCGCAGGCGTCTCCCTCCAAGCCAGAGCCAGGGGTTGGCACATGCAACCTGTACTTCAAGGCCCCAGCAGCCCCCTCACCGGACAACGTGTTGTACCTCAATGGTACTGGGCAGGGCCTCGTCAACAACTGCTGCTTCCCATCCACTGTGGCGCCAAGCTATGCACCCCCTGGGCAGGTGGGTGGGCCGTGGTGGCGGGGTGGGGGGTGCTGGTGGTTGGGAGGTCGGGGGGGGGGGTGCTGGGTGAAGTGGGGGCGTTGGGGGGGGGGGGGGCGGTGGCAGGGCAGTCTAGTGCTGGGTGGTGTGATATTCCGCGGTTCAAGGTGGGTGGTGAGGGGCTGTGTTGTGTGGTGTGGTGGCATGTGGCCCGGGGGGATATGCTTGGTGGTGGTGTGATGTGACAGGTGCACCGCCGTGCTGGGGCGGTTTGGGATGATTTCGTCAGCCCTTGGACCCCTGGGCAGGTGGGGTGAGGGAGTGGGGTATACTTTGGCGCTGCTGAGGATGTTTTTCTGCGTGGGACGGCCCCTGGTGGGGTGGGGTAGTGCTGGGTGGCGCTGTTGCAAGGCCCTATAAGAACTAGCTAGTCTGTGGGCATGTGGATGGGTGGTGAACTTTGAAGTCCTGCCTTGGATGTCAACCTCCACCACCACATGTCTTATCCCCCACGCCCTTGTGTCAGTGTCAGTGGTCAGTCCAGTATTGGCGCTCCATTTTTCCCTGTTGTGTTTCCCCCACCTTCCCTCACTCCTCCCCCCCCCCCCCCGGCGCTGGTGTCATTGTCACTGATTGGCAACCAGGATGCCCCGTCTTCCATTGACTCTTCAAGGCTTGTGATGCCGCCCTCTGATTGCCCCCTCCCCTTCACACCCCCCCCCCCCACACACACACACACAGGCGCTTGTGGCAGTGTCAGTGATCGGCACTCATAAGAACCCTTCTTGTCACCGACCCCGTCTTTTGACACTCGTTCCCCCCCCCCTTCAACCCCCCCCCCCCCAAAAACCCTCACCCTTCTCAGGCGCTGGTGTCTGTGTCAGTGATCGGCACCCAGGACAGCATGAGTGATGAGCAGCTGACAGCAGCAGTGGTGCAGGAGCTGTCGGCCTGGTTTGGACCCCAGCAGACAGCAACCTGGAGCCACCTGCGCACATACAGGTGAGAAAAGCAGCGCCCGTTGTTATTTTGTTGCTATTTTGATGGTTATCAAGGTTTGGGCCCCAGCAGACAGCAACCTGGAGCCACCTGCGCACATACAGGTGAGACAAGCAGCACCCGTTGTTATTTTGTTGTCATTTTGTTGTCATGTTGTTGTTATTTTGATGGTTATCAAGGCTTGGGCCCCAGCAGACAGCAACCTGGAGCCACCTGCACACATACAGGTAAGAAAAGCAGCAACCACCCCCCAATGTGCCGGTTACGTGAGGGGCCGGGGCCATGACACAAGCGCCGGCAACTAGGCGGGTGCCGTCTGTGGATGGTGCATAAGCTGCGCAGATACAGGCGAGGCAGGGTTTGGGTGTTGTGTGTATGCCTGTAACCCAAGTGGGTGCAAGTTTGCAGCTTGGGCACAAGTGCTCGCCACCACGTGCTGCCAACCTGGAGCCACCTGCGCGCATACAAGTGAGAACAGCAGGGCCCATTGTTACTTTGTTTTATACTTGATGGTTGTCAAGATTGGGGTATCATGACACACGTGCTTACGTCTAGGAGGTCCTGCCGTCAGGGGGCTGGAGGCATAGCCACATTGACAGGGTATGCCATGTACACCTCCGCCCCCCAAGGGGTTCTCAGTAGAACGGTTTGGAAAAGCCCCGGGGCTGCCGGCCTGGTGTGGGCCCCAGCAGACAGCAACCTGGAGCCACCTGCGCACATACAGGTGAGAAAAGCAGCGACCACCCCCCAATTTGTGGGTTACGTGAGGGGCAGGGGCCATGACACACCCGCCGGCAACTAGGGGGGTTTGCCGTCGGTGGGCTGCTGTATGACCTCATAGACTGTATGGATAGTTTCCAATGCCCTTTCACAAACATCAAGAGGGCAGTGGCTCTGGGAGGGCTCTGGGAGGCAGCCTGTATGTGTGCGATGACATTGAATGCAACCTCTAGTTTACTCAGCCAGTGTTGCCCCTGCTGCCCCTGTCCTGGCTACTTATCACACCCACCACACAGGATCCCCTTTGCTCAGCCCAACCAAAGCCCACCCACAAACTTCAGAAGGCAAGTAGCCCTTGGCGGCAGCCTGTATGTGTGCGGGGACCACCGAGACAGTGCCACATTTGATGCCGCTATCGCATCCGGCAGGCGGGCAGCAGAGGCGTTGCTAGCAGAGAGGGGCAGCAGTGGGAGTGTGGGGGTGGGCAGCAGGTCGCAGCAGGCTGTGAGTGCGTCTGCATAGGAGTGAGTGTGGCTGCCTCAGCGGTTGCTTCGTTGTGTTTTTGCCCGCAGCCACTAGTTGGTTTCTTGGTGGTGTAAGATGGTATGCTTGCGTGCGGGGCGGTTGCTCGGCTGCTGTTGACAGTGCCACGTTTGATGTCGTGATCATGCCTCTGGCAGGCGGGCAGCAGAGGTGTTTGCTAGCTGAGGTGGGCAGCAGTGGGGGTGTGGGGGTGTGGAGGTGGGCAGCAGGTCGCAGCAGGCTGTGCGGGCGTCTGCTTAGGAGTGAGTGTGGCTGCCGCAGCGGTTGCTTCGTTCTGTTTTTGCCTGCAGCTATTTCTTGGTTTCTTTGTGGTGTAAGACGCTATGCTTGCGTGCGTGACGGTTGCGCGGCTGCTGTTGACAGTGCAATTTGTGATGTCGTGGTCATGCGTCCGGCAGGCGGGCAGCAGATGTTTTTCTAGCTGAGGTGGGCAGCAGTGGGAGTGTGGGGGTGGGCAGCAGGTCGCAGCAGGCTTTGAGTGCGTCTGTTTAGGAGTGAGTGTGGCTGCCGCAGCGGTTGCTTCGTGTGGTTTGAGCGGCCTGCAACTGAATGTTTGCCAGTGGATTGTGGTTCACGGTCGCACGGTTGCTGTTGAATGTGCCACTTGATGTCGCGATTACCGTATGTGTGCCTGGCAGGCGGGCAGCAACGGCGTATTGCGTTGCAAGCAGAGGCTGGTAGCAGAACCCTTGCCTTCTCCCAGACATCTGCCTTGACTGCGCTTCCCTCTTTTGACCATACGTGAAGGATGTAATGCTCCCCCGGCCCCTGCTCTCAAATTGCCAACTTTCCCTCCAAAATTTCACTAGTACTGTTGCTGTTGTGTTGCTCTGGCTCTGTTGGAGAGTATTCTGGCACACAGTGGTTGATCAAGTTGTTCCTGCACAGTTTGGAACACTTTCTGTGTCTGGGTGTGTGTTTCAGCATGGATTGCTGTAAAGACAGTTGGCTGAGTGGGGTGGCTGATGACACCGCCATCGCCCACGGCAGCTTCAGCCTCTGCGATCTTACTACAACCACCATCGCCCTGTGCCATGAACCAAGGGGGGGGGGGGGGTTGACACCACGTGACGTCTTTGCCGCTAACCATACTGAAACCTTAAGAACGGTATATGGTGCTACTCTGAAGCTTGCAGATTAGAGACTGAGGTATCCAGCGTCCCACTGACAGCACGTGTGACCACCGGACTGTCCCACAATGAGACACTCCGTCCCATACAGAGATCAGTGATAGGGCAGCTACCGATAATAGATCAACATTGTTCAGGATGGGGGCTGGTATTTTGGCCCCGTTGGGGCTGCAACCGCACTAGCAGCTACAGCTGCATCTGGCAAGGTGCGCAATTGCAACGAATGCTGTACGCGTGCGGTGTGGGTGAAATCTAACAAGATCTTCCCTGCTTTCTCTGGATTGTTCGCCTCCTGCGATGTCTTCTTGACGTCTGTCATGTGCTGCTGTCTTACAGTGTGAGGCACTGCAAGGCGTCATGCGCTCGGGCCCTTCATGAGGGGAAAACAACGTTGTGGGTGGTCACTGGGGATGCTGCAGTGACATACGCGGTTGCCTGTCACTGGTGCGTCTGGTGGGTCTCATTCGCAGTTGGATTGATCCTGATCAGCACTTGCAGCAGGAATGTCGATCCACCGCTGGTTGTGGTCAGTGGCACTTCCGAGATCCTCTGTTGCAAAATGTTGACCTGCATACCGTGTCCGAGACACCCTGCAGAGTCTTGCTGTCAGCTAACTGCAGTGTCCCACACCACCCTGTCTGTTGCAGGGACGGGTCCCGCCCAGTGTCGTCGGCAAGTGAACCGTGAAGACATGCCTGGTTGACAGGTGAGGCTGGAAGCTCGACAGCTGACCCACAACCCCTAGTCAAGAGCAGCAGTAACGTAGCAACAGCTCTCACGGCTTGGCGCCTTTCGTCCTTGCAGTTCAAGGCATGTCTGTCTACCCACTGCAGCCTATCTGGCCCTGCTGCTGTGCATGCACACACAGCATACAAGCGTGCACGCCGACATGGTATGGTCAACCAAGCACCACCACAAACAGAACAGCTAACAAGCAACGTCACCATTCTGTGCTGTGTGCTGACATACTGCTGCCTTGCCTGCAGGCAGCTGAAGCTTTGGCACCGTGGCTACACTGATGCAGCCTGTGGGCATGATCGGCCCGCGGACACACTGCTGCTGCGCGTGTGAGGCTGCTGTCTACCCACTACAGCCTGTGCTTGCCCTGCTGCCTACCCACCCATGCTGGCCCTGCCCTGCCAGCACCGGCATCCCCACTGGCCAGCACACTGCTGTTGCGCGTGTGGAGCCGACTTCCCTCGGCATCACCTCCTGCCAGCTGGAACCATGGCGGCTGGCCAGCGCAATGCTGCTGCGCGTGTGAAGCTGCCGCCTACCCTCGGCATCAACCTTCCTGCACCTGGCATCATTACGGCCGGCCAACACCATGGACCACTGCTGCTGGACGTGTGAGGCCGCCTACCCTCTGCATCAATCTCCCTGCACCTGGCATCATGGTCGTCGGCCAACACACTGCTGATGCGCGTGTGGAGCCGCCGCCTAACGACCGCATCACCTCCCTCAAGCTGACGCAGTGGCGCCATGCCATCGTGTCTACTTGAAGGCGCTGCGCAGGCTGGGTGCCGTGCTGACTGGCCTTACCCCCTGACCCAGCTTGGGAGACAGCGGCCGACCTCGCGAGCAGCACATGGGCCTCCTGCTGGCCTGCCTGTCCAAGGTTAAGACCTGCCCCTGAGCTGGGGGACAGCGGGTGATGTTGTGAGCAGCACACGGGCCACCTGCTGGCATCTCCTGCCTGTTCAAAGTCAAGGCCTGCCCCTGGGAAGTACGAAGGTGAGCAGCATAACTGTTAGCTGCAGCATTTCCCCTTGTTGACAGTCGGCCATGTGCTTATAGGGCTTTCAAGCAGGTAGTTCAGTACAGGGCAGTGCAGTGCATGCAGCAGGGCGCTGCAGTGACCACTGGTGTGTGATTGTCACGCACACATGTTTTTTGCTGTATGCATGTGCAGCTGTGCAACACAGTAGGGGACTGTGCTGTGGCTTGTTCACTGACTGTGTGTACTGTGGTGTTGCTTCCAGGCCCCATGTCGCGCGGGCTCCTAGGAGGCCTGGCGCGACTTCCACTGGCCCTACCCACCCCAGCAACCTTCAGTGACGGACCCAACGAGGAACTTTGGGGCCCGCTCGTGCAAACACACACGGTGGGTACTCCAGCTTACTGCAGGGCACGCCGCAATGCCCTGCTGCTTCTCATGGTTTTGCTTGTAATTTCACTGTCTGGCTACAGTGACAGACATGCGGTGCCTGGCAGCTTATTCACAGGGCAGCTGCGGTGCTGCAGCTGTGACTTGCTAGCGCAGCTGCTATCATAGCAGCGACAGTCGTTTTCTTCGAAGATTTATGCGTCAACAGTCTTGTGACATGACTGCACGGCTGCTGTTCTTGGTGTTTGCTTGCAGGTGGCACCGTCCTCTGCTCCTGCTGACGGCAGCGGCAAGCCACACACACGCGCTCATGCCCAACTTCGGATATCACATCCTTGGATGGTGATATGGTTGATGCATTGGCTGGATGCACTCCCTGTGTCTACACACCACCAGTGTCCAGCATTGTGTGTGTGTGTGGGGGGGGGCTACATGGTCTGGAGTGGAGGAGGAGGGAGAAGATGTGTCGCGTGGAGTGAGGGGCGCTGCAGGTTGCTGATCGTGTGGGTTCGGCCAGCGGTGATATGCTCCAAACCCTTGTGCCAACATGTCTGTATCAGCGTGTTTGGGACTGTGTGTGTGGTTGTGTGTATTGGGTGGGGGATCTGTGTGATTTGCCACTCTTTAGATGTGGGAGTGGACTGACAGTTGCACAGGTTGGCCCATGTCTACCTAAGCTCGTGCTATGGCAGTCTGTGTGGCAGTTTGCATGAGCAGGGTGTTCCTTTTCGCCCTCACCCCCCCCCCTCCCCCGGTAGGGGGTCAGTAAAAGGTTGTTTGGGCACTGTCCCTGGGCAGGCCCAGGTGCGTGTGTAGTGGTGCGTGGTCAGTTTTTGTGGTCTACCCCAAGAAACATCGTGTGGCATCGGAGGAACACATACACGGTTTAAGGGGACATACACTCCAACCACCTTGTGGTGCGATGTAGCAGCGTGTATGTGTGTGGGCATGCGTGTCCTTGGTGCCGTGTCACAGCCGTCAAGAAGGGACGTCGCTTTTCCCTCCCACTACGCCCATCAAGTGTGGTCGGTTTTGTGGAGAGGGGCGGCTGCAATGGGGGCGTGCAAGGGGACAGACACGCAATGCTTACTGCTTGTGCCTCTGTTCCTGCCCTACACCATCAAGTGGAGACACGGCATCAGGGGGTGTGGTACTGTGTGGACGTTGATTGTGCGTGTGACTGGCAGAGACATGTCGGGAGCTGGGGAGGTTGGGGTCGCCTGTGGTGGTTGCATGTGACACCTTGTGACATTTTGATGCACGCAACTTGCCTTCTGGTGCAGTTGTGTGTGGTTGACCTTTTGGCAATACTCATGTCATTGGATTGGGGTCACACATCTACTACTTTGTAGTTTCTCATGTGACACCAGCTTGATGCACGCAACTCCCTGCTGGTGCAGTTGTTTGTTGACATGTTGGCAGGAAGAGATCCTCATCTCAGTGCCTGTGGGTGTAATCGCGTGTGCATCTGGATGCTTCAAGCTTGTGGTATCGTGCATGTTGGGCGAGGAGCACAGGATTGTTGGTTGATTAATGGTGTGCTGTGCTGTGCCCTAGCACAGTGTGTCTGTGCACCGGTCTCGCCGTGAGGCTAAAGGCTTTGCCACGCAAGCACACACAGAGCATGCTTGGGTGACACGTCCCGCGGCTTTACTTACTGTCATTGCCAATGGCAGCGTTCTGTGCTGTTGCCAACAGAAGTATACATACAAGTTACATAGTGTATATATGTAACCTGAGATGTTCACCTCCAGCGCACAGCAGATCACATGCTCCCGAATTTGTGATGCGGTGGGTCTACCCAACGCAAAGCTGAGCTGTTGAGTGAGCAGCGGCACAATTGCATGCATGCCCGTTGAGTTGACGTGGACAGCGGCTGGGGGCTGGAGCAGTTGTGCCAGCACAACCTTGACTGTTGAACCACACCACAAGCCGGCAACCAACACTGCATGCACCCTTCCCAAAAGCAGCAGCACACGCAGGTGTCACAACCAACCTTCCTGGCCGCTCTTTACTGTGCCCTTGTATGAAGCTGTGGTGCGTATGTTACATGTGCTGCCGCGTGCTACCCTCAAGACGTAACAAATCAACCCAGCACAAAAACAAACACAGCAATGCTCACAGACGCACAATGCATGTGGTGTGCGCTTATCCCAACACGTGCCACACCAGGTACCGGCGTGTGTTGCAGAGGCCAGTTCATTCAGCCAAGCAACGATTAGTGAGCCCAAGCCAAGCATCCGCAGGAGCTTGATTCCAATGGCAACTGCCTGCCTGCCATGGTGTTGCAACTCTGTTGAGGTTCAACTCTCAGTGCCACGGAATGATTACAAAAGGCTTGCATCCTGTCTGTATATGTCTGACTGCCGCAAGTGATCACTCATATGATCGCTGGCCTGCATCATACTGGGGACTCCTCCGGCGGGCCAAAGGCAGGGCGGGCCGTCAGCCTGCAGGCAGGCAGGCAAGCATAACCATGGCGCAAGCCAACGTAAGCCCCCTGTGTTTCCATAAAAACCAGGGTGTACATTGAACTGTTACAGGGACTTTGCGTTATGCTGAACGTGTTACATTGGCCTGAGCACCGCAAGGGGTACAACCGTCTAATGATCAGGAGGGGGGGCTTGGTTCTTGGACAAACCTGCATACATTCTGAAACAGCCAAGGTGAAAAGCAGACCATCAATGGCCAGCTGCCTCTTGTGTACTGCACGGCCTCCAGTGTACTGCACTGCAAACCCAATCTCGAAGCACAACTGAGATGCGCATGTCATGTGACAGGTGCACACAGAATGCCAGATAGTGGGTATGTGTGCAGGGTGGCCCAGATTGTCCAACAAAACATTGGATGACTGCATGACAGGTATCAGGGGCCACCCACCTGTCCACATAACTCTTGACGTGTGGGTATGCCTCCAGCTTGAACTCAGGCACCACCATAGGAACCCACCACCTGTAACAGTAACAGTGCCAGCACACACAGCACAACGATCATAGTATGCCGCATAAAATTTCAACTGGCAGTTGAAACAATGGCTGCCCATACATGCCTGATGGCATCATCCCTTGGCAGATTGCATGGCTGTAGCAGTGAGCAGAGGAGCACAATGTGCCACAGTGGAATGCCACAGTCATCACGCTGCGGCAGCGACTGCAGCTGCATGACAGCCCGCTGCAACCCGCATGTGTGATGCATGTTGCTTGGTACCTCCATCCTTCGGCCCCAATTAGCTACTACTTCAATAGCTAGGCCAAATCTGGCTTAGTGAGGGCAGCAGGTTTGAGCCGACCCCCCTCCCTTAGTGAGGGCAGCAGGTTTGAGCCGACCCCCCTCCCTCAGTGAGGGCAGCAGGTTTGAGCCGACCCCCCTCCCTCAGGGAGTTGAACTACCCTTCACCCCCGGGCCACTCTCAGTGTGACTCACAGGGTAGAGCCCACTGCCACGTCAGCCACAGAGAACTCATCGCCCTGAATGTAGTCATGCTCCGTCAGCATCTGCACAGTGCGAGCAACACCATACAGGGTTGGCTGGCTGAGCCCCAGCTTAGTGCAGTAGTCC
The DNA here is from genome assembly GCA_007449985.2 of Desmodesmus armatus. Lineage (NCBI taxonomy): Eukaryota > Viridiplantae > Chlorophyta > Chlorophyceae > Sphaeropleales > Scenedesmaceae > Desmodesmus > Desmodesmus armatus. Next base: position 261,175 of record VIIQ02000089.1, read on the forward strand.
CCTGAGGGAGCAGTAGTCCCCTGAGGGGAGAGACATGGCTCATTATGGCATTTGTCACCTGTGGCCACTAGCAGTGCGGAGAGTACTGTACGGGTATGAACCGGTAACCACAGGCTGTGACACTAAGTGTGATAGGGCTTAGCCTCACACATCTGAGATGAGAAGGTGAGAAGGCTATTCTCAGACGACAAGTGTACAAGCATAGTGTGCCCCTGGCTGCCAGCCTGGCCTGAGGCTCAAAACGTCTGGCTGTAAGGCTCAAAACGTGCGGCAAGCCAAGCTGGTGGCCAAAACCTCTTCCTCAACCTCACAAATAGCAAGTTGACCACTGGCAAAGTGACACCACCCACCCTTACCTTGTCCAGGGCACCCAGCACCTCTGGCATCCACTTGTCCCTGCCAGGTACAGAGCAGGCAGCAGCACAAGGCCAAGTCAAAGAAGGGGTAGGTATGCACCAAGGCAGGGGTGAAAGGAGGGGCAAGTACTACTTGCAGTGCACCAAAGCAAACTCAACTTGACTGAGCCACTGGCAGCAGCTTGCCCATGCAGATCTGGAACGTGCCGCTGCTGACAGCCGGCCGCTGCAACTTGACACCACACGTGAATGTGCCAGTAGCAACAGGTTGGAACCTGAAAGACCCTGATGTTGTCACGAGACCCTGGGGCTGTTGGTGGTGACTGGCGGTGTGCCCGAACTGTTCACACGCACTGTTGCCTCACGCTGTAGAGTTTCAAACTGTCCCAGCCAGGCAGTGCAGTCAATGCATCATGCATGCGGCATGCATTGTGGGTACGGAGAGCGGCCGTCAAGGTTCACCGCTGGCATCGCCAACACGTGCATGCTGACAAAGTTCTCTGATGGCTCACAAAATGTATTGCAGCACCATTGCTCAAACACACCCACGCACCTCATGTGTGCAGCAAATCCAGCATCTGGTAGGGTGCTGTTGGCGAACAACACCCACTTGGCTGCATTTGCCCTGCACATTGTGTTGCAACACAGCAAGTGCCACTTCAGTCAACTGAGTTGCGGGTCACACTGTGACATGGCATGTGCTGTACAGCTAGCTGCAGTAGCCGCCACCTGCTTCTCACACCACCACGCAATACCCTGAATGTCTGCTGTCTGCGACGCACAGGATGGCCAACCCTTCAAGCTTGTTCAAGCAGCTGTGGGCTTCTAGCTGCAGCATGCACAATGCACGCCGCACACAGCGGTATACACACACCTTTTCTCAGTGGTGTCCAGCCCACCGTACTTCTCCCCCAGGTACATCAGGATGGCTCCACTCTCAAACAGGGTCACCTCGCCATCAACCAGCGCAGGTATGCGGCCAAAGGGGTTGATCTGCGTTGCAGCAAGGTCATGCAAGTGCTGGGACGTTGGAAGCTGTAGTCGCATTTTGACATGATTCATCCTTTCCACCTGCCCGGGCGGCATGTAGGGTGTGTCGGACTCTCTCGTTGGGGAGGAAAGGGTTGGGGAGCAGCATCAAGGTGCAGATCTGCAAACTTACAGCACCAAGACAGCGCTGTAACATCCCTGGGCAATCAATGCATGGCCATTGTTGAAGCAGCTGAGTGAACGGATGCAAAGGGCTCAGCCTGCATCTGACCGTGCCTCCCCAATGGGTTGTCTGCATGTCGCATCGTCTGTTGAGCTTTCCGGCAGCATGCACTGCATGCATGTGCTTCAATTCACGCAGGGCCCTTGAGAGGCATCCCAATGTGTCACAAAGATCTTGTCTCAGCGCAGATGCTTTGTGCATGAACTGTTGTGAAGACTTGGTCACCTTGAGGTAGTCGGGCTCCTTGCGCTCCTTCTTGTCATAAAAGTCCAGATTGATCCACTCAACATCCTGCAGGCCCAGCTCCCTCACGTACCTGCATGCATGTAAGTTGACAGTCGGGGGTGTGTTGGGTGTGTTGGGGGGAGGTGGGAAGGAAGAGGAGCAAGGGCTAGAGTGGGGGGGGGGGCAGTAGGAAACTGTGCTTGTACGAGGGTTGGAGGACCAAGCATGCAGCCTGCATGTGACATGACGTAGGTGCAGCCGTGCAGGTGGCGATGCCAAACAGCTTGAGCACAGTACTGCATCTCCTGGCTGGCTGAATGCAGCAATGGGCTTGGCTTCAAAGCTTGCATGTGGAAGCGCTGCTGCACTGTTGCGCTGGTGCTGCTGTGTGCTTGGAGTGTGCCTACCAGTTGATGATAGCCCCTCTGGTCTTGGGGTTGGTGTACAGCTTCATGTTGTTGATCCCTGTCTTGGAAAGCACGTCTGTTACCTATCCTTTGGTGTGCGATATCTGTTGACTCGGCAACTTGCAAGGGCCCAAAAGATGCTGTTTCGGTCTGGGCGCACGGGGGCCACGAGCAAGGGGGAAGTGTACACGTGTTTTGTTAGAAACGCTTGGTTGTTGAAGCGACGATGGTACTTGTGTGAGGTTTCGTCTTTCGTAACCTCAGCGTAAAGTTCATCTCGTAAAGCAATGACGTCGATTACGCGTGTTGCGTTGATGGGTAGGGAAGGGACTGCGTAAGGCCGAGTGGTTCGCACATTGCAGGTAGTACGAGCTTGACTGAGCTGAATCGTTCTGCGACTGGCGCCCGTCGGACCAACATGCTCATGCGCCAGGTTCACCAGGCTTCTGCTGTTGCAGCATTAGTCAACACTGCAAACCCACACGCTTGGCAGTTTGTGGCATCATATGGGGCTCTTGCAGGTGCATTCGCCTGTTTGTAGGGCTCGTCCACTGATATCCCAACTGCTACATTATGGTAGACCATGGGAGACCTGGACCACCCGGTGTACGTCAACACTGTCTGACAAGGCGCATGTCATTCTTTCACATTTCACTCAATCTGTCTGGATAGCAGGATCCCATCAAGTTGCAAGTGGGAGACTGTGTCGGACACAGGAGGGCATGCAGGTCTGATAGACAGGACGCTTGCGCCCTAAACTTACACACGCCGGTCAAGCTGCTGCAGCGTCCCAGCAGTCCACCACACCCCTGCAGATGGAGACTGTGGATGCATGCTTGCCAAGTTGTGTGTGGCTTCTGCACCATGTGCATGCAATCCAGCAATCATAGCCACCTCACGTGCCCCCCCAAAAACCAGCCGACACAGGTGCAACACCAGTTGCTTACATACTGGTGCATACGGCTGTGCGCACATGCTCACTGTTGCTGCTCTTTGCTACAAACAACAGCGCCAGGGAAGACACAGCTCTGCTCACGCATGCACAAACACACGGCACAAACCTCCAAGAAGTCCGGGCGGCGCTTGTGTGCTGGCCCACCAATCGCATCCCAGAAATGCTGCTGACTTGACAGCAGCAACCAGCTCCTGGATTTGCTGCTTGGCAGCATGATGCGCACACAACGCTGTGCTACCACCCAAGGAAACCCCACCCCACCCCACCCTACCCCGCACCACAGTACAAAGCCAGGATGCAAGAGGCACTACGGCCCGCCTCAACCCCCTGCTGCCGGGCCCGTAAATCTCCCCATCGGCTGCTTCGCACAAAAAGCCAACAAGCGAAGAACCCAACCGATGTAATCAGACCTGGGACGCAACACACAAAATGATACCACGCAACATCCAACCTCAAACAGCACAAACCCCATGCTCAAGCCCCAACCGCACATCACAGCACCAGCACAGCGGGCCCCGCCGAGCTTCAGTCCCCCTGCACCATCGTCTTCTCCACCAGCTGCCGCATATCCTCCAGCAGCTTGGCCTCCTTCCGTTTGTTCTCCTCGAAATTCAGCATCGCCACCCCCGCCTTCTCCTCCGCACTAGCCGGCGGGGGGGGGGGGGTACGATAACACAAGGGCGACGGGGGCGCCCCAACACAAGGAGGGGGCCAGCAGAGGACATACCACCACACAGGTACGACACCAAACCACAGAAACCAATCAGTCTCCCTGCACCATCGTCTTCTCCACCAGCTGCCGCATATCCTCCAGCAGCTTGGCCTCCTTCCGCTTGTTCTCCTCGAAATTCAGCATCGCCAGGGCGGCCTTCTCCTCAGCACTGTAGATCTGGTTTTCCTTGCGCATGCGCACCGCGTTCATGCGGCTGTGGCGGCTGCCTGACATGATGTAGCCCATCTTCTCAAAGCCCTCGATCTGGTCTGAGGTCAGGCCCACCTCACCACGACGGGGGATACGCTTGCCGCTAGCAACATACTCCAACATCCTGTAGGTGGGTGAAGGCGGGGTGGGGGGGGGGGTCAGTGGTTGGGTAGTGTGACTCAAGCAGTGTGTTAGGCACAGAGAATACATGTGTATAAACATGCAAGCCACATGCAAGCAGTCTAAGCGGCACACCAGCACAGTCCAACTAGGACAGCAAACCGGAGAGTGTGTATGGTGGGTGGGTGGGGTGGGGGTAATGCATGTGAGCAGGCTGTGGTGTGGCTGTTGGCTCTGCATCAGGCAAGTGCATGTTGGTTGGGGCTGCTGAATGGGGGGGGGGGGGGTAGGGATACGCTTGCCGCTGGCAACGTACTCCAACATCCTGCCGAAGGGGCGAGGGGTCCAAGTGGTCAGGGGTGATGTACATTTGGTGCATACGGCGTGTGTTTGTGTGCAGGCGGAACGCACCTGCAATCAACCCACACGCCACCCCATCCAAGACTGCAGCACAGTGCTACATCCCCCTCACCCCCCCAAAGAGAAAAGTACAACACCCACCTGTCTCCTTCACCGGGCAGCAGGAATCCTCCCATGTTAGCCTTGGCCTTGTTGATGAGGGCCTGGCCAGGCAGCGTGGGCCCCACATCCACATCCTCCTCCTCAACCACCGCTGCAGCCGCCTCTGCTGCTGCAACCTTCGCCTCCTCTACCTCCACCCACGCTTTGAACAGGCTCGCCTCCTACACACGCAAGCAGCAGAAGAATACACAGAATCGAGATGTTACCCCCCAGGCCCTGAACAAACGAAATTACTTCTGCAGGTGCAAGCAGCTGCAGCAGAATATACCTGAACAGGTGGACTTCAAATCAAATCAAAGTTACACCTGTAGCTATGAAGCTCAAGAGCTCATGCCAGCCATTCACTGATATCACAGACTTTGAGAATGCAGACAATTCAGTGCAGAACATGGTCGTGGAGGAGGATTGGGTGGCGGCAGCACAGCAGACAAGCTTGGGGCCGTTGTACAATGCCACAAGTGCTGTGCTAGTACAAAATGAAGATCACTTGTGCCCAAATGCCCGGCAACCCCCTGCCTTTACAAGGCCCCTTCCAGACATACTGCAGTCCCCTCATCATGCCACACTCCTCTGCTTCCGCCCTGCCGCCCAACAAGCCCCAGTCCCTGAAAACCTGCCCCCTCGCCATGCCGTCCAAGTGCTGTATATGTGCCACACACTTCGCCTTGGCTGCTGCTTTTTGCCTCGGCGCCCCGTCTACGCACCCACACCCCCTTTTCACTCGAGCCCTTGGCCCCCTTCAACCCTTCTTCCCTACCAACTCCCACCCATCATGCCGCCCAGCTGCTGTATCCGTGCCGCATCTTCTCCATGGCTGTTGGTTTCTGCGACAGTGCGCTCCTCCCTCCACTTACCCACCCCCCTAACCCATCGCAGCCCCTCCCCCCGCCCAAAACCGACCCACACCTCCTACCCCTCCACCCCTTCAGCTCCCTTGCAACCCTTTTTTACTTCTTCTCTACCAAACCCCATGTCGTCCAGCGGCTGTATCTGTGCCGCATACTTCTCCATGGCTGCCGCCTGTTGCCTTTATGCCACACAGATACCCAGCTACACGTCCTTCCCTCTCTAAAACAAGAACACCCACCCAAAGCCCACCCACCCACCCTCGTCCCTTTGCTCCGTCGCTCCGCTGAAACCCCAAAACCTTCCTGTAGCTCCCCCCCCTCCGCCTCTCCTTTTGCCTTTGCCCTGCCCCCCCCCCCGTCTTCACCATGACGTCCAGCTGCTGTATCTGTGCCGCATACCTCTGCATAGCTGCTGCCTGTTGCCCCCATGCCACACATACACCCAGCCACACCCCTCTCGAAGGACACCACCCAATCCACTCACTCACCAATCCTCGCCCCTTAGCTCCGTCAGCCCCCAACCCCTCCTGTACTCCCCCTCCCCCCTCCCCGGATCCAGTCTCTCCTTTTCCCTCTCCCCTGCTCCCCCCTTCCTCACCATGTCGTCCAGCAGCCGTATCTGTGCCGCATACGTCTCCATGGCTGCTGCCTGTTGCCTTCGCGCCACACAAAAACCCAGCCGCACCTTTCCCTCCGAAACAAGCACACCCACCCTCGTCCCTTGGCTCAAAAAAACCCTGAGCTTCCTGTAGCTCTCCCCCTCCCCTTCCCACCAACCCCCTGCTCACCATGTCGTCCAGCAGCCGTATCTGTGCCGCATACTTCTCCATGGCTGCCGCCTTGCGTGCCGCCTTGGCTGCGTCCTTCTCCGACAGGTGCACCCCGGGACCATCCTCCTCACGCTCACTCCTGCAAGTGCGCAAACAACCAACACAGGAACCGTCTGAGCATACCAGAACACAGCCCTTGAAATTTAACAAGGATGGCGCAGGACACACTGCATTGGTCCTGATCAGGTGGTGCACCCCAGGACCATCCTCCTCACGCTCTCTTCTGTGATAGCAGAACGACCATGGGCCGCTGATGTCGCTGTTGATGGCACAGTTTTAACATCACTCCCAGGCTGAAATCTGCTGGCTGCTGTTATTTGCGTGCTGCTGTCACTGCAAGCTTCGCTGTTTGCTGTGTCACTGCTTGCTTTACCGCCGCCGTTACTGCCGCTGTCGCTGCTAGTTTGTGAAGCAATGTCCCACTCACTCTGTCTCATCGTCTGAGGGTGGTGGGGGGCTCGGTGAGTTGCGCCACATCGTCCAGTAGTCTGACTGCCACATGCGAATCCGCTTCTGACGCCGACTGCAGCCAGGGAAGCAGGCACAAAACAGGCATGCAAGGGACACATGCAGGTGAGGAGCGCACACGCAGCCGCACGATGATACAGGACATCCAGCACAGCACACCGCACCATGATAGCACAAAGCACCACGACGGAGTGATATACGGTGGTGAGAGCCTCACAGGCCCGCACAGGCAGCTGCTTTTGGTACAATGACTCCGCTGGTGTGTGGCACACAGCTGCTGCTGCAAAAGACCTCTGTTCCAAGACCGTTTGAAAATCAGAGTGCCCAGGGCCCTCCTGATCTAGGACTGCAACCCCATGTATAACCTGACACATTCTACAGGAGCCGCCAGAGTCGAAGCGCACACGCAGCTGCATGTGTGCAGTGCAGCAGCTGCTGCAACCATTGCCGCTCAGCTGGACCATAGGAGTGAGCTGGGTTGCTGTGCTGGCCCACGTGTACTCACTGCTCTGCTAAGCTCTCAGCGCGTATGTCGTCCCACTGGTGGCCACCAATGTCCTGCGGAGGGTCTGTGTTGAAGCCAGGGTACCTGAAGACACGGCACACAGATGTCACAATCACTCTTACTTCGTAAGTATGCCACTAGCAACCCCACTGCCCGTGCAACTGCACTTGATTACTTCTTTATCAGAAAGCAAGTGAAACCCCTGCTTGCACTCGCGTCACTCCGTGTTCCCTGTAAGCTGTTGTCTCCCTTTGGGTTCCATAGTTGACACTACTCCCCCTGCTTGTGCGGCACAACACGTTATGGTGGAAGGCACACCAAGATTTGGGTGCCCAATGCTCTTGGCAAAGCGCTAGATCATGCAGAGCAACCAAGGGAGCGGGTGCAGACAGCACTCGCTGCTGCACAACCACAACACTAGCGCGCCCCAGAACACAGAGTGTACTGCTGCTTGTGTAGGCCAAGGGCCATGCAGTGACACATTGTTGTGGTGCACCGCGAGGTGGATGCTACTTCAGTGCATTCAACAGCATATCGAGGTCCCTGCGCTAAAGGGCCCTTGCAGCATCCTCAGCAAGAGGACTGCCACACTGTTCAGACTAGGTGCAAGCCATCTGGGCCCGCAACATAACTTATCACACTGACCAAAAGGCACACAGCGTTAGACTGATCTGTGCTTCTGATAGTTGAAGTGGGAGTAAAGTAAGGATCCCTTACCTGACCCAAGAGCGGTGCTGCTGCTGCGGTGGTGGGCGAGGTAGAGGGGGCCTGCCCCAGTCTGCCTGCTGTGCCGGCTGCTGCTCCCGCCTGTCGTTTCTGTGTCCATTACGTTTGTCCTCATCCCAGCGGCTGCTCCTGTCCGGCTGCTTGGCCCGGTCTCCATACTGCTCCCGCTCTCGGTCCCTGTCCCTGCTGCTGTTTCCGTTCCTGTGGGGCTCCCTATCTCGATCATAGTCTCTGCTGTGCCTTCTGTCGTGGTCTCTGTCCCTATCCCCATCCCTGTCTCTGTGTCTTTCAGGTGAGGCATCAGCGTCCCGGTACTTGCTTCTGCTGCTGTACTGCTCATAGCGATCCCCGTGCCTCCTAGGGGACATGGAGCGGTCCCTGCCCCTTGGTGAGGGGGACCTGGATCTACCTCCCATGAGGGGAGTGTTTCAGGGAGACTCGGAAGGAGACTGAAGACAGACCTGAGTGTTTTTGAGCTGCTGCTGGGTGTGAACTGTGTCTGGTGCTCTGCTGTGGTCCGAGCCTTGACAGTGCCTTTCAACGTCCGATGAAGAACGGATTGCGACCGAGCACGCCTTCGTTGAGACAATGAACCCACCCTGCAAAAACCATGGCCCCAACCGAATCGCAAAAACATCACTTCGGCTGGGAAACAGGTACACTACAGCCTGCTGCCTTTGCTTCAATTCCTCGTTGGCAGCCCTTGGGTTGGGAGGGTGAAATCAAGGGACAGCTTGTCCATCAGTCAGTGGTTGCAGCAGATAGCTTTTCACACATCAGCAACCAACCAGGGGCTGCAGTTTGATCACAGGAAGGTGTATCTTGCGTTGGGCCGCTGGACGTAGGCGGGCGAAGCCCCTTCCCCCCAGCAGGTGCACACCTGACCACCCACCCCTGACGCAGCGGGCCAGCACATACAGCCGATGCCTGCTTTGGCAGATTTCAGCTACAGCAGTCCACCAGCAGCAGCAGCTGGAGCCAGTGGATTGGCAGTGATGCAGCTGCAGCTGCTGGCATGCACAGTGGGTGTCATCCTATGGGCCCTGCCAACTGCCATGGCATCCGCAGCTGACCTGTTGAAGGCAGGAGATGCAGCATACAGCAGTGGCAATTACAACAGGTTGGTGTCAATCTCCCGCCACTTTCAACGCCTCTCTGAGACCAGCACACACCGCAGGCAGAGGTTAGAGATAGTCTTCCTGCCACCAAACACAGAGCCCGCACACCAGCAGGGCACGACAAAGCAGGACTGTGCGCAGTAGACCATATGCAGAACCCATGCCAACAGTCTAACAGTGCATTGCACAGGCAATGCCCATACTGCCTCCAGTGCAGTGCGCTCAAAACTGAGTACAGCACCTGGATACGCAGTCAGTGGCACAGCGGAAACTTCTACACACCGGCTGCGTGTTTTTGTGCTGACCTGGCCTCGGGGAGGGGCCAGGTGGGTGGGTCAGCACACCTGTGCTTTTGACAGCATGTGCTTTACATGGCATCTGCCTGGGTGGGCCAGCACACCTGTGCTTTTGACAGCATGTGTTTCAAATGACATCTGCCGTTTTTGACATGTGCTGACGACCATAGCTTGTGTTGGCCCACAGCAGCGGCATCATGCAGGAGTTGGCTTCCGTCCATGTTATATGTGCAATCATTTTGTTTGAGATCTGCGCATCCTGTGCCTGTCGCACATCATATCCACGCAGCAGATGGACAGTGAAGCGAGTGTTTTCCCTTCATGCTGCTTTGCTGTGCCATGGTGTGCTGTGCATGAGGGGCTGGGGGCAGGAGGGCTTGCCGGCAACCTGCAGCCGCCCCATGTCATTCTTGTCGTACCCATGTTAACAGGCAACTACTCTTGGAGCACACAGCTGGCAGGTGCCTGCTTGGCTTTCTGAGTTGTCCCCCACCAGAATGTGGGGGAGCATTTCAGCGTTTTGCTGAGACACCACGACTAGCAGTTGTTGTCAGCATAAGACGCATCCACCACGCCTCCCCGCCCCCTGCCCACCTACTGTGCTGCAGTGCCATCCAGCACTACTCCTCGGCCCTAGAGGCTGACAGCAGTGTGGCCCTGTTCTACGCCAAGCGGGCCGCAGCCTACACCTCACTCAAAAAGCTGGGTCAGGCGCTGAGGGACTATGACGCTGCACTGGAGGTTGACGGCAACTACACCACAGGGTACCTGCACAGAGGCAAGCTGCACAGGTAGGGTGTGTGGGTGTGTGTGGGTGTGGGGGGGGGGGGGGGAGGGGTCAGGGTGTTGGAGCACACTTGTGCATGCTGGGGTAGGTGGGGTAGGTGGAGGAAATCTTGGTGTTTGGGGGGGGGGGGGATTGCTCAAGAACTGGGCCAGGCGCTGAGGGACTATGACGCTGCACTGGAGGTTGACAGGAAATACACAACAGGGTACCTGCACAGAGGCAAGCTGCACAGGTGGGTGGGTGTAGGTTTGAGGGGGGGGGTGAGCGCATTTGCGCATGGTGGATTGTGAGGTAGGTGGGGTAGGTGGAGGAAGTGTGTGGGTGTGTGTGTGTGTGTTAGGCACGGAGACTACATGTGTGTATACACATGCAAGCCACATGCAAGCAATCTAAGCGGCACACCAAAACAGTCCAACTAGGACAGCAAACCGGAGAGTGCATCGACGGCAGGTGGAGCAAATGGACAGCTGTGTGTGTCCATTTGCTCTTGTGTGTGGGTCGGGGGGTGAGGGGAGTCGCACATAAAAGCTGGGTCAGGGGCCGAGGGACCTCGACTCTGCTTTGGAAGTTGACGGCAACTACACCACAGGGTACCTGCACAGAGGCAAGCTGCACAGGTGGGTGGGTGTGTCTGTGCAATGGTGGTGGTGGTGGGGGGGGGGGGCAATGCTTGCCGGTGCAGCAGGCAGAGTTTGGAGGGGGGGGGGGTGCTTGTGCAGGGTGACGTTTAGGTGGGGCGTGGGTGGAGGATTTGGGCGGAAAGTGGGGGTTATGATGAGGGGAGGCGCACAAGAAGCTGGGTTCAGGCGCTGTGAGACTCGACGTTGCGCCAAGGGGAACTACACAACAGGGTACCTGCACAGAGGCGAGCTGCACAGGTATGGGGGGGCGCGGGGGGTGGAGGGGGGGGGGTCAGGTTGCTGGTGGGGCACTAGGTAGGGTGGTGTGTGTTAAGCAGAGAGGATACAAGTGTGTGTGTGTGGGGGGGGGGGTGCTTGCACCGGGTGTAGTTGGGGTGGGTTGAGGGGAATATGGTGCGGGGGAAGTCCAAGGTCCAAGCGGTTGTGCTCCGGCTGTGTCTGAGTCAGCTACTAAAGCCTGATCAGAACTGAGCCCGCCCACAGCACTACTGATGACGCCTGCCGCAACACTGAAGTTCTTGGTGTTATGTACGCGTGCATACTGAGAAACTTGCATCAGGCATGCAACACACGCTCAATTGCTCTGCGCCTTGGATTCCGTCTGTCTCTCTTTCTCTTGCAGGCAGATGTGCAGCATCGAAGATGCCAAGTCAGACTTTCAAAGCGTGATCAAGCTCAAGCCCACACACAGTGCAGCAACCAAGGAGCTAGCAGCCCTTTCAGACCTTCAGGCAGCGTTCGAGCAGCTGCAGGTGTTGCAACAGGCGCATGCGGGGGCGGCAGCGGCCGGGGCCCCCTGCCGGATGTGTCTGCTGCTCGGGTTGTGTTGGACAAGGTGTATGGCATGGCTCCTGACTGTATCCCTGCGCAGCTGCTGGATGCTCAGTTGGAGATGTTGGCAGGGAACTATGAGCAGGTGGGGAGAGATGTGTGTGTGTGTGTGTGGGGGGGGGTCCAGAATAGGAGGGGGGGTCAGAATCCATTAAGCAGCTGCAGCTGCTGCAGCAGGCGCAAGCGGGGCGGGGGTGGCGGCGGCTGGGGGACCCCTGCCGGATGTGTCTGCTGCTCGTGTGGTGTTGGACAAGGTGTATGGCATGGCTCCTGACTGCATCCCTGCGCAGCTGCTGGATTCGCAGTTGGAAGTGCTGGCGGGGAACTATGAGCAGGTGGGGATAGAGGGGGGGTGGGGCGAGTCTCGCAAATGGCGGAGAGGGAGGGAAGGGGGATGGCGGAGAGGGTTGAAGGGGAGGGGGAGAGTGGGAGGGACTAGGGGGCAGAACTTTGCATGAATGCTGTCAGGATCCATGCCGTACACCTTGTCTCTCTCGGACAAGGTGTATGGCATGGCTCCTGACAGCATTCATGCAGAGCTCTTGGATGCTCAGGTATAAACGTCGGCAGGGAAGTATGAGCAGGTGAAAAGATGTGGGGAGGGGGGCCAGAGGGGAAAGGGGGCGAGCGCAGGGGTGGGCGGAGAGGGATGGAAGGGGGCGGCGGAGTGGGAGGGACGGGAGAGTGAGTGGGTGGGTTGAACCCTGTGGTAGAAGGCAAATGGAATGGGAGGGACCAGGCCCTGCTATGATAGCAGGTGACGGGTGTAATCGTGACCTGCTATCATAGCCCCTCCCCCCCCGCCCCCCCCCCCACACACAAAGGCTCTGTTAGGGGTCCACAGAACCTTCGTTTGTGCCCATCCCCCTCCCCCGCCCGCATCTCTCCTGCAGGCCATAGCAGCGACGGGGAAGATCGTCAAGGCAACCCCAAACACTTAGAGGCGCTGCTTGGGATTCACAGATCTTGCTCCTGTGCCTTAATTCCCTGTCCATTACCCCGTGCAGGCCATACCTGGACTTGCAAATTTCGCATGAGTCTTCGCAATTGGGAAGGGGGGCAGCTGATCCAGACCCAATGGTTAGTGTTGGGGTCTCTGTTGCGGCTTTGCTAACCTTTGTTTGCACGTCTCTCTGTTGTCCCCCCTCCACGCCCGCCCTCCTTTTCGTCTCCTGCAGGCTATAGCAGCAACTGGGAAGATTGTCAAGGCCAACCCCAAACACCTCGAGGCACTGCAGCTGCGTGGCCTGGCCTACATGTACCTGGGAGACCATGACCTGGCCAAGCGGCATTTCGGTGAGTTTTGTGGCAAACATGCTTACTTGTAAAGTAGCAGTCTCGACTTTGGTAAGCGGGCACAGCATGCAAGCACAGTGTCCGATGAGAACAAACTGGCGCAGGGACACTGCGGCCAGTTACGTATCTGACAATAGGGCATAGGGCCAGCTGGGTTGTGTGCCATCGTGCGCAGCAAGATGCGTACCTGACAATAGGGTATAGGGCCAGCTGGGTTGTGTGCCATCGTGCGCAGCAAGATGAGTGACGCGGTCAGCACGTGATTAAGGGGGGAGGGGGGAGGGGGAGAGTCATGCAGGCGGGCTTTGCCTACATGTACATGTACCTGGGAGACCATGACCTGGCCAAGCGCCTTTTTGGTGAGTTTTGTGGCAGTTTGTGCTTAAGTGTGTTGTAGCAGTGGTGTCCAACAGGGCGCAGCATGCAAGCACAGTGTACGGTCAGAACTAACTGGCGCAGGGACACTGCGGTGAGTTACGTATCTGACAAAAGGGCATAGGGCAGCAAGATGAGCAACGCGTTCAGCAGGTGATTAGGAGGACGGGGTGGAGGGAGGGGGAGAGTCATGCAGCTCCGTGGCCTGGCCTACATGTACCTGGGAGACCATGACCAGGCCAAGCGGCATTTCGGTGAGTTCAGTGTCACCTGTGCTGAAGCAGTCTTCTGAAGCAGGCTTTGATAGCTGGACGCAGCATGCAATGACAGTGGCCGCATGAGAACAAACTGCCACAGCGAGTTACGTATGAACAACAGGGCATGTGCATTGAACGCTGAACATTCGCCCAACTCAGAACATCGGTCATGTCGTGTGCTGTGTTGTGCTGTGCTGATGCAGGTGAGGCTCTCAAATACGACCCCGACCACTCCCCCAGCAGGAAGGCTTTCAACAAGCTCAAGGACTTGGACAGGAAGCGGCAGAGAGCAACAAAGTGGGTGCAGGAGTTCTCGCACTAATACGCTTGCGCAGTCATACCCGTGCCTTTGCCGATTATGTACACAGTTGTAGAGTGCTGTACTGTACAGCCCTGCACTGTACTGCATTGCCTTGTACTTCACTGTACTGCACTGCACTGCTGCTCAGTTCCAGGGCCTTGCCGGCGCCATACCCATTCTCACACAACCACCTTTACTTTGCAGGTTACAGCTGACAGTGCTTGATGCTGCTGTTGCTGGTGCGCCCCCTCCCCCCCCCCCCACATCACCACCCCCGCCCCTGTCGCCGCATACACACGGCCCTACAGTTCCAGGACCTTGCGGGTGCTGTTGAGGTGTACACCCATCCCCACACAACCACCGCCGCTGACAAAATTATGAGCCGAGACTGCTTGATGCTGCTGCTGCTGCTGGTGCTGGTCTTGGTGCTGCCCCCTCCCCCCCCCCCCCCCCACACACACACGGCCCTTGAGTCCCAGGACCTGCCGGTGCTGTTGAGGCGTACTGCTAGAGTCCGTGTAGGATCTGTCTGGAACCCTTGTTGTCAAATGGACGCACCAGATGGTTCATCAAACAGCCAAATCATATAGTGACTGGGTGTTGCTGCTGCTGCTGCTGCTGCTGCTGCTGCTGTTTTCATCACTCTGCAGGGCCCTTGAGTCCCAGGACCTTGCTGGTGCTGTTGAGGCATACACTGCAGCGCTGGCTGTTGACCCTCAGCACAGGCAGGTCAACAAGCAGCTGCAGCTGGGGCTGTGCAAGGTGCAGCAGCAGATGGGCAAGGCAGAGGAGGCAGTGCAGGTGGGTGTGGTGATGACAGACCGCATGTATTTTTTGGGTTTACCAGGGGGGCGTCATCCCACCGAGAGCGCATATATTGGCGTTGCCGGACGGTGTGGGTGTGGGTGTGTGTGTGGGTGTGGGTGTGTGTGTGGGGGGGGGGGCAGCCTGCGGCAGGCCAGGACAGAGCGGCAGTGCACGCAGAGCTCAGTGCTACACAGTTTAGATTGTCTGCTCAGCCCTCCAGGAGTAGGGGAAGAGGAGCAGCAGATGGGCAAGGCAGAGGAGGCAGTGCAGGTGGGTGTGGGTGTTGACAGAGTGTGAACAGAGTCAACAGAGTGCATGTACTGGCAGGCAGGACGGGGCACGTTGGGAGGGGGCGGAATGGGCAAGGCATGACACCCAGCTCAGTGTGACACAGAAGAGTACGTTGTCTGCCCAGCCTCAAGGAGGGTGTGTGTGTGTTTGGGGGGGGGGGTGAGCAGCAGTTGGGCAAGGCAGAGGAAGCCGTTCCGGTGGGTGTGTGTGTTGACAGAGTGAAGGCAGAGTTGACAGAGTGCGTGTATCGGCGGGGCAGGGCGGGAGGGGCAAGGCAGGACACCAGCTCAGTGTTGCACAGAAGTGTGTGGTGTCTGCCCAGCCCCCATGGGGGAACAGGGTAGGGGGGGGGGAGCAGTTGGGCAGGCAGGGCAGGCAGTGCAGGTGGATGTGGGTGTCGACATCTCACTCTCTTGACTGACAACAGCGCCCACTGATGTGTGCCCCGTAGGCGTGTCAAGCAGCGCTGGCGATCGACGGCCAGTGGTACGAAGCCGCCAAGGAGTTGGTGCGGGCGTTACTGGCGGCAAAGCGGCACGATGAGGCCGTGGTGAAGGCACGGGAGCTGCTGCAGCAGAACCAGCAGGACGGGGAGGTGCACCAGCTGTATGCTGAGGCGGAAAAGCAGCAGAAGATGGCCAAGCGGAAGGACTACTACAAAATTTTGGGGTAGATCAGGCAGCCAGCACGCGAGACATCAAGTCGGTGAGTAGCCCACCAAACATATATCCCGTTGGGGGGGGGGGGCGTCTGTTGCAAGGGGGCAACAGGTTGAGGCGACATGGGTAAGGGGCAGCCAGCACGCGAGACATCAAGTCGATCAGTGGCAGCACAGTACCGCAGGTGGGGGGGGGGCCTGCTGTACGCTGAGGCGGAAAAGCAGCAGAAGATGGCCAAGCGGAAGGATTACTACAAGATCCTGGGGTGGACCAGGCAGCCAGCACGCGAGACGTCAGGTCGGTGAGTAACCCACCTTTACAACATTCATCCCGAGGGGGGGTTCCGTTGCAAGGGGGCAACAGGTTGAGACGACATGGGTAAGGGGCAGCCAGCACGCGAGACATCAAGTTAGTAAGTGGCAGCACAGTACCGCAGGTGGCGGGGGGGGGGGGGGCTGTACGCTGAGGCGGAAAAGCAGCAGAAGATGGCTAAGAGGAAGGACTATTGTAAGGACTATTGTAAGATTCTGGGGGTGGACCAGGCAGCCAGCAAATCGGTGAGTCGCCCACC
Organism: Desmodesmus armatus; assembly: GCA_007449985.2. Lineage (NCBI taxonomy): Eukaryota > Viridiplantae > Chlorophyta > Chlorophyceae > Sphaeropleales > Scenedesmaceae > Desmodesmus > Desmodesmus armatus. The sequence continues at coordinate 277,502 of VIIQ02000089.1, forward strand.
AAATGCCCACGTGTGTGTCGACAGAGGGAGTACTTGGATATGTGTATGTGTTTGTGTGTGTGTGTGTGGGGGGGGGGGCAGGGGTTTTTTCCAGTGGTGAAGCATGTTGAGACGACGTCGCTATGGGTCAGTACTACGACAGGCTCCCCTGGGTGGATCAGGGAGTCGGTACGTGACTGCGAAGTGCCGCAGGGGGGGAGGGGAGGGGGGGGAGGCTCCATGGGGGGGGGGGTCAACCCCCTGAGGATGACATGGCTCAGGGTCAGGACAACTGTAAGACACTTGGAGTGGATAAGGCAGCCAGCACGCGAGCCATCAAGTCGGGTAGGTGGCATTGGCTGTCATTTTCGCCTTTGGTCCACAAAGCGAAGCCTGCTGCGGGTCTACTGTGTCATAGCTGCTGCTGATTGCAGTCAGGGAGTCAGAGAGGTTGCTGTCATACTCCTCAGCAGTCTCTTTTACTCCCTGGCAGCAAACAGCAGCAGCTGTGACACAGTAGACCCGCTGCTGCATCCAAGCATGTGACACGCACTATGACACCACTTGTGTACCAAACCTACTGCTCCCTTACACCCCCCCCCCCCCATTTTCCTTCCCTACGCCCTCACCCCACCCCCACCCCTGCAGGCGTACTGCCGCCTAGCCCAGCAGTATAGCCACACTGACAAGGTTTCCGCCTCGGAAAAGGAAGCGTCTCAAGCCAACAACCAACAGTCCCCCCCCCTCCCCCGTGCTGCGTCACACACCTACTGACCCTTCACTCCACCCTGGCTTCTCCCCCCCCCCCACCCCCCCCCCCACTGCAGGCGTACCGCCGCTTGGCCCAGCAGTACCACCCAGACAAGGTCTCCGCCTTGGAAATCGAGGCGTCTGAAGCCAAGTTTAGGGACATTGCGTAGGCTTACGAAGTGTGCTTTGATGACGAAACACCTACTGACACTGCTGCGCAACCACGCATATCATATGTTGTACCCCCTGCCGCTGCCTCACACTTCACTCCCCCCCCCCCCTATCCCCCCCCACCCCGCAGGCGTACCGCCGGTTGGCCCAGCAGTAACCACCCTGACAAGGTCTCCGCCTTGGTAAAGGAAGCGTCTGAAGGCAACAACCAACAGCCCCCCCCCCCCCCCCCCCGTGCTGCATCACACATGTACTGACCCTTTACCCCCCCCCCCCCCCCCGCTTCTCTCCCCCCACCCCCCACCCACAGGCGTACCGCCGCTTGGCCCAGCAGTATCACCCCGACAAGGTGTCCGCCTCGGAAAAGGAAGCGTCTGAAGCCAAGTTCAGGGACATCGCCGAGGCCTACGAAGTGCTCTCTGACGACGAAAAGCGGGGCGCGTATGACAGGGGGGACGACCTGGAGCCGCAGATGGGGGGCGGGAACCCCTTCCAGCAGGGTGGCTTCCATCAGCAGGGCGGGTACACCTTCACGTTCAGGTTCTGAGCATCCATAAACCCTAAAGGGCCAGGTACATTTCGCTGCAGTGATGAGTCAGATGCGGTGCTGGCCCCGCTGCCAGCGCTGCTGGCATCAGCGCACCTGTGGACACATCTGCCATTGGGGCCATATGAGACGGATGGGACCATGGCCTTGTTTTCTTGGTCCTTTCTTGTTTGTAGTCTGCAGAAGTGACCCCGAGCTGTGGGCAGCTTGCTCAGCAGCTGCTGCTGATGGGTGTACTCCAACTTTTTTGAGAGAGCGACGAATGTGCTGTGCTGTGCTGGGTCTTGCTTGGTAAGATAGGGTGCGGCAGTGTTGCTGCTGCGTGTGTGCGTTTTGGTCACCGTCGCAAACATCGTGATCAACCTTGATTGTTGAGAGAGTGTGGATGAGTAGACATGGCATGTGGGGAAGGCTGGGCGCGGTGTGTGGCTGTAATGTGAAGTGGACATGGCTTTGATGGTTGCTTGGTGCCATGCGCACTGATCAAACTGATTGCACTACACACTTGCACAGGCGCTCGTCGGCTGCTGATGCTGGTAGCAAATGGTACAGTGTTTGGAACAGAAGTCAGTGTTGCTGTCTCATACATGATATCTTTGTGTACAGCGCCCGTTCATCACATGCACTGGGGCGATGATAGCGATTGTATGAATGTACATCTCTCAGCAGTCAAGGCACACAACAGGCTCAACCGTCATCAAAAGTGCATTACTCAGCACTCAGCAATTGACAGGCTGTACAAAACAGAGCCCCCAGCCACAGACAGAGTGAGGGAAGTCAAACAGGGAACACAGCTTTCAGAGCGCAACACGGCAGCTCAACATGTACACACACACAGTCACTCACGCCCACTTCCCAACAAGCGACGTCAAGCTGCCATCTGCAGCTGCAAGCCGCCCTCTCCCCCCTCCAGCAACGCCCTGCGTGCCCCCCTCACAGCATCCCCCTCCTCCACCAGCAGCCTCCTTGGCCGTGCGCTGCAGGAACTGCTAAACCCTAGGGTCAACAAAACCGCGGCGGAGCCAATCACACAGCTCAAACAGCCAGCAAGCTTCTGAGAGCACCCAGAACAGCTTCAAGCCGCCATCTGCAGCTGTAAACCGCCCTCTCCCCCCTCCAGCAACGCCCTGCGTGCCCCCCTCACAGCATCTCCCTCCTCCACACCAGCAGCCTCCTTGGCCGTGCGCTGCAGGAACCGCAGGGCTGCTATGTTGAACCCTAGGTGTCCCTTAGGCCCTGAACCGCGCCCCGCATCCGTTTGTGGAGGTCAACGAGGGTCTGGCGGGCTGAGGGGGTTGCTGTGAGTTGTGCATGGTGGAGACGCAGCAGGAGGGTGGCCACACGGCAGCTCAGCTCAACCTGATCAAAGCAGCAGCAGCAGTAGCAGCAGCAGCAGCGGCGGCAGCAGGGAAATCAGCACATTTTTTGGTTTGTGGAGGGCATTGCTGTGAGTTGTGCGTGGTGGAGACGAAGCAGCAGGGTGGCCACACGGCAGCTCAGCTCAACCTGAAAACAAGCAGCAGCAGCAGCAGCAGCCAGGGGGGGGGGTTGGGCTGTCAGTTTGCGAAGAGAGAAGGGGGTTGCTGTGAGTTGTGCATGGTGCAGACGCAGCAGTAGGGTGGCCACACGGCAGCTCAGCTCAACCTGAAACAGCAGCAGCGGCGGTGGCGGCGGCGGCAGCGGGAGGAATCAGCAAATGTTTGGTTTGTGGAGGGAGTTGCTGTGAGTTGTGCGTGGTGGAGACGCAGCAGTAGGGTGGCCACACGACAGCTCAGCTCAACCTGTGAAAAAGGCAGCAGCAGCAGCAATTGCAGCAGCAGCAGAAGCAGCAGTGGCGGCAGCAGCAGCAGCAGCAGCTGCGGGTCAGCATACACTTAGGGTTGCGGAGGGGGTTGCTGTGAGTTGTGCGTGGTGGCCACGCGGCAGCTCAGCTCAACCTGTGTGTGGTTGGGAAGGGGAGGGAGCAGCAGCAGTAGCAGCAGCGGGGGCGACAGCAGGGGGGATCAGCACATGATTTGGGTTTCGGGGGCCCTCCGCACATCGGATGTGAGTTGTGCTTGGTGCAGACGCAGGAGCAGGGTGGCCACACGGCAGCTCAGCTCAACCTGGAAACAAGCAGCAGCAGCAGCAGCAGGAGGAGGAGGAGGAGGGATTCATACACTCAGTGGACCATCATGATCAATCATTGGTCCTACAACATGGCGTGTGACAAGGAAGCCGCTGCATCACCCATATGCCGCTGCAAGACCCATGCATGCTGTACTGGACTGTTGCTTGCACATGTTCATTACCCACGTGCCGCACTCCCACAACACTCCCAACAGGGCTGCCCCCCCCCCCCCCCCAACTACACACACTCCATACGCGCAACACGCACCCCCCCTCTTCCCCCCCTCATGTACACAAATCCACCCACCTGTGTTCCCTGTGCCAGCCAGTCTCCCACCCAGCCCAGCAATTTCAGTGCGTCAGCAAACGGCAGCAGCAGCGCCTGCTCCAAGTCGTTGGCCCTCACACACCCCACAACCCCCTTCCCCCCACCCACACAACACCCACACACATGACGCACACGCACAGACGCACGTGCACGCAAACACATACAGCACCCCCTCCAAACACCTCATCACTCACCCCCCCCCCCCCCCCAAAGGACCACCCACCTGTGCCCCCTGTGCGAGCCAGTCTCCCACCCAGCCCATCAATTTCAGTGCATCAGCAAATGTCCAGCAGCAGCGCCTGTTCAAGGTCGTTCGCCGTCACACCACCACAAACCCTCTCCCCTTCCTCCACCCCCTTTCCCAACCACCATCATCCCCCCCCCCCCCCCCCCCCACACACACACACATTCCACCCACCTGTGCCCCCTGTGCCAGCCAGTCTCCCACCCAGCCCATCAATTTCAGTGCATCAGCAAACGGCAGCAGCAGCAGCGCCTGTTCCAGGTCGTTGGCCCTCACACCACCCACTGCCCTCAGCACATAGGCCTCAGCAGACAAGCCCAACATGAGGGGGTTGGCTGGGGGGCCTTGGGGGCAGGCTGGTTGGACGCCTGCAGCAGCAGCAGCAGCAGCAGCAGCAGCATGACGCGAAGCACAGTGCACGATTGGTGTACTGCAGTTTGATGCAAGAAGGGGTTTTTGTGTGTGTTGGGGAGTCATGCTTGCAGCACAGTACTGCTGGCAGCGCAATACTGTACAGTAACTGCGGGGAACTGTTCACCTGGTAGAGGCCGATGTGCTCACGACAGTCTAGAGGTGCTGTCAATGAACTCCCCACTTTGCATATCCCTGTCGAACTGTGTTGGTGTGCTGATAGGACTGCTTGCATGTGACTTGCATGATCATAGTATGCTAGCTACACACGTACTCCACTATAGCAAACCCACGCACACACCTTTGCTGCCGCCAGCGCCGCCCTGTACTCCTGCTGCCTCTGCGCCCCCCCCCCCCACCCCACCCCCACCGCACACACACACTCTCCCCTCCCTTTGCTCCCGCCCCCTTCCCCCCCCCCCCCCCCACCCCAACCACCCATGCACCATGGTGGCACCACATACACACGCACACACCTTTGCTGCCGCCAGCGCCACCCTATACTCCTGCTGCTTCTCCGCCTCATGCCCCCCCCCCCCACACTCCCCTTTCCATTGCTCCCGCCCCCTTGCCCCACTCACCCTCCCCCCCCCCCCACCTCCCCACCCCCCACCCCCACCCACAGACACGTACCTTCGCTGCCGCCAGCGCCGCCCTGTACTCCTGCTGCTTCTCTGTCTCATGCCCCCCCCCCCCCACCTTCCACCCCCCACCGCACACAAAGCCACGCACCCTTTTCCTTTGCCCCCCCCCCCCCCAAACCCACACACCTTTGCAGCCGCCAGCGCCACCCTATACTCCTGCTGCTTCTCCGTCTCATGTCCCGCCACATCCAACGCATCCATAATGCTGTCAGCAGCAGACACAGACTCAGCCGTACGCCGCCCAGCAGCAGCAGCAGCAGCAGCATCGTCCCCACCAGCAGCAGCAGCAGCGGCGGCATAGGTACCCCCTTGAGGCCCCAGGATAAGGGCACCCTGCTGCCGCTGCTGCTGCTGTTCGAGGTCGGCTTCAAATAAGCTCTCCAGCCGCCGCTCTTTCTCTTCCTCCACAAAGAAGGGCTCGGAGGTGCGCTCCCAGCGGCGGATGCTGCGGTCACTCCCGCCTGCATGGCAATAAGTGTGACGTGCAACCAAAAGTTAACAAAACGTGGCATGGACGTGTGCGTGTCAACACGATCTCCCCCCCTCCTCTTCTTGTGTGTGACCACATAGTCTCCGCATCATGACACCGCAATTCATTCACGTCGCTACGGTGCTTCACCCAAAATGCATGTCACCCTGGTGCCCCCCCCCCCTTGCCCCCTCTCCACCCCCAACCACCACCAACACCCTGCACCCCTTTGTCACCTGTGACCACGTAGTCGCCGTATTGTGACACTGCCAGTGCCTGCACGTCACCGTGGTGCCCCTCCCAACACACAAGGACCTCCCCTGTCCCACACACCGTGTGTGGGGTGCCCCCCCCCTCCCCCCGCCCCCCCCCCCCACACACACACACCTGTGACTACGTAGTCACCGTATTGTGACACAGCCAGTGCCTGCACGTCACCGTGGTGTCCAGGCAGCTCCAGCAGCAACTCCCAGCGGTCCATGTCCCAATACTTCAACACCTTGTCACGACCAACACTGTTGTGTGTGTGTGGGGGGGGGGAGGGAGGGGAAACATGAGTGTGTGTGGTTATGTGATCAAGTGGGGATCAGCTAAATGCAGCAGCAGCAGCAGTTGTTGTTGCAGCAGCAGCAGCAGCAGCTCCCAGCGGTCGATTTCCCATGTGACCTTGTCATGCCAACACTGGGTGGGTGGGTGGGTGGGTGGGGGGGGGGGAGAAACATGAGCGTGTATAATCATGTGCTCATGTCAAGGTGAACAATATACAGCAGCATCAACTTCAGCAGTTTGTTGAAAGCTCGCAGCGGTCCATGTCCCAATACTCCAACACCTTGTCACGACCAAACACTGTTTTATTGGTGTGTGTGTGTGTGGCGGGGGGGGGGGGGCATGCGCGTGTGTGATAATGTGGTCATGTGGAGATATACCAGACGCAGCAGCAGCAGCAGCGGCCCAATGGCAGAGGCAGCATTGTGCGCGGGGGATGACACCGGATGTCTTGCACATACAAGCACAAACCCTGAGCAACGGCAGAAGTGTCACAGGAGTGCACCCAACCAACCCCACTGAGAGATAAAGGGTTGGAAATGGCTCCCTCTCCCTGGGGGGAGGCTTGTTCAGTTGCATGACGTCCAGTGGACGTTGCATGGTGGAAAAACATTGTGTAAGAGTCGTGGGAAGAGAGATCTTACCTGAAGGCGTAGTGTGTGTCCCGCACAAAGCCGACCGCCCGTACTGTGTCCTGGTGGGCAAACAGGCTCTTGTGGCAGTCACCAAAGTCAAGGCCCCACACCTGACACACAGCACAGCACAGCACGACACAGCATGACACAGCACAGAGGCAGACGAGACAGTACGTTGTGACGCCTTCCTTCCTCCAAGCAACGAAAGTTGTTTGTGTGCATGCGCCTTCACCCACACAAAAGGGAGGAACGTGCTGTCTGCGCTGCAGCGCAATAAACAATAGACGTTCTGTGTAACATCCAATTACTGATAGACAACACACAACACACCCCACCGACGATCCGTGAAGCACACCCCTGGGGTGTGCTGCGGCCCAGCCCCCAGCATGGCCAGTTACCAAGGGGCTGGCTACACGACCCACCCCATACACGGATTTCACCCAACTGACCACCACAGATTCAAAGCTGCACCAACGCTCATGAAATTTGGGGAGCAGCAATGGCCCGGGGCTCGAAACCCAACAGATACCCAGATTGGGCCTCGATCTCTTCCTGGGCATGGCTGTTGGGCACTGGGACCCGGGACCTTGGTACCAATGCCCAACAGCCATGCCTAGGAAGAAGTCGAGGCGCAATCTAGGTCTCTGCTGCATCCCCACCTTGATGTTGTTGCCTGCTGATCAGCTGATAAACAGTGTCCCTTGCAATACCCACATTTTCCCCAAAAAAAACAAGGACAGCGCACATCACACACCACAGCCTGGCGGGTTTAGGGTTTAGGGTTTAGGCCTAAACCCTTTCACATCACCCACCTTGATGTTTTTGCCTGCTGATCCGCTGATGAGCAGTGTGCCTTGCAATGCCAACACTTAAGGATCTACGGATGCTACTGATATCAACCTTTGAGGACTGCAACCCTGCCCAGCACTAGCCACAAACAATGTAAACGACAGCACACTGCAGAAACCTGACCAGTCTGCCTGCAAAAGAACAACCCAGGTGCAATTCACGTCACCCGGGCCCCCTTGTCATCACCCTAAAAGAATACGCGTCACCCACCTTGAAGTTTTTGCCTGCTGATCCGCTGATGAGCAGTGTCCCTTGCAATTCCAAACACTTATGGATCTACGGATACTACTGATACTAACCTTGATGGACTGAAACCCTGCCCAGCACTAGCCAGAACCAATGTGAACGACAGCACATACTACACAAACCTGACCAGTCTGCCTGCAAAAAACACCCCAGTGCAATCCACGTCACCCCCCGCCCCCCTTGTCATCACCTTGTCATAAACCACGTCGCCCACCTTGATGTTTTTGTCTGCTGATCCGCTGATGAGCAGTGCCCGCTGCAAATGCCAACAAGTGCAAAACCTATGTCTAGGACAGCACAGCACAGCACAGCACACACCACAGCAACCTGTCCAGTCTGCCTGGCAAACAAACACCTAGGCACAATCCATGTCACCCCGCCCACCTTGATGTTTTTGTCTGCTGACCCGCTGATGAGCAGTGTCGAGTCGCTGCTGATGTCAAGGGTGGTGGCAGGCAGCTTGTGGCCGTACAGACTCAGGAAGAACTTCAGGCTGCGATTAAAAAAGTGAGGGGGGAAGAGTGAGCGAGGGGGAAGAGTGAGTGAGGGAATGAGTGACGCCGGGCCGGCGAAACAGGAGAGAGAGGGAGGCAGCCTTCAGTGCAGCTTGCGATGACACAGACCAATATGGTAGATTAAGAATGCGCGGGTGGGCCATGCACGCCCCCACCCCAACCACAACAACCACCCCCAGATATGCTTACCGCCATGGCCCCTCCTTACATTACACGCCCCCCCCCCCTGCATGCCCCATCCCCCCCAACCCCACACACCTGTCACAGTAGTAGACCCTGATGGTGTGGTCCAGCAGAGATGTGGGCCGTACCCCCCCCCCCCACCCCCACAACACACACTCGCATGTACTCCGGATGTTCAACACATGCACAAACACACAGCCCCCCCCCCCTTCAAGCTCTGTGTGAGCCCCCCCCCCTCCCCCCCCCCCCCCCACCACACACACCTGTCGCAGAAGTAGACCTTGATGGTATGGTCCAGCAAAGATGCTTGCCGTACCCCCCCCCCCTCCCGCCCCCACCAACACCCCCACATTCACACAGCCCCCCCCCCTCTCTCACACACTGTCCCCCCCCCACACACACACACACACACCTGTCGCAGTAGTAGACCTTGATGGTGTGGTCCAGCAGTGAAGCTGCCAGCAGCTTGCCGTCAGGTGACACGCGCACACACAGCACGTCATCAGCCATATCCAACTGACGCTCAAGCCTGAAACCAAACCGCTGAACCAACATGCCTGCAGCCACAGTAGATAACAGGGGGGGGGAAGAAGGGGGGAAGGGAGAGTATTAGACTACATTAACCGCGGGAGTGGTGTGATTTTCTTTCTGTTCAAAATAATCCCAACTGACGCTCAAGCCTGGAATCCCGACCGCTGCAGCAGCATGTCTGCACACAAGGATGAAAAGAGAGGGGGACAATTGTGATGTACATTTAATATGATAGTGAGCCACAGGAAGACACAAAGCGAGGGGGAAACAGCTCCTCCCGCCCTGTCCTGTCCCTCCAACCTCCCCTGAAGCTCAACCCTGACCCATGCATCATCTCAATCGCATTGTGCAGTGAGACTCACCCGGTTCTGCTGTTGCGTCTTGCTGGTGCTTCTTGTTCCGCTTCTTGGCTGGCTGCTGTGAGGGGTCATCCTCTTCCTCCTCCTGCTGCTGCTGCTGCTGCTCTGTGGTGATGGTCCAGGTCCAAAACTTGATTGTCTTGTCTGCACGGGCGTGGACGAGGGCGGACAGGGGCAGGAGCAACACACAGGGTAGCAGACACATATGTTTGCTATAGGCACTTTGCGTGGTTTTTGTGTGTGCGTGGGGCAGGGGGGGGGGGGTCAAAGCACATGTTGCTAACAGTGTACCTCAATTGCACCCCATTGCCGACAGAAACAAGCCTTGTCAGCAGAATCGTCCTCAGACGCATGTTGTGGTTGCACACAAGGCCAAGGTCGAGATTCTGGGTGCTGAAATTATGCTGCTGTGCCATGCTGGTTTGTTTTTGGACGTGGAAGGGGAGGGGGGCTGCCTGTGCGTACCTGCTGAGCCTGTCACAAAGCCACTCTTGTCAGGCAGCAGAGCCAGGGACCACACCGCCCCGCTGTGGGCCTGCTCCGTATGAACCACACTGCAGGCACCCACATCAATCAGCTGGATGGCGCCCTCCTGCAACCAAATGCAAGGCCAGACAGCGCAACACAGTGGGATCTGGATTTGGATCTTGGATCTGCAATGTAATGGTGCACTCTTGCAGACTGGGGGGGGGGGACTCTGCCGGCAGGCGATCCGTAGAGGCGCTGTTGTTCCGAATTTCTATTGTTTGAGTTACTATATTATTATTTGCTGAATACAATTCATTGATAATGCTGAAATTTATTGAGATTATGTTTTTTTAATCCAAAAACTACGGGCTCGCTGAAAATATAACTTTAGAGACACAAATTCGAATGGGCGCAGAGGGAGGGGCAACACAAGGCCGGGGCAGCACTTTGCAAAGTGACATCTGAAACATAGTGACTCAATAAGTGTGACGTTCAAAGCTGACGCCGTTCGTTGCCACAACACCTTGAAACAAAGATATGAATGAGTGAACAGGTTACTACGCAGATTGGTTCCAAGTGCGTGCCTTGTATGTTTTTTGGGGGGGGGGAGGAGTTAGAGGGTGGGAGGCGCCTTGACTTGTGTATGGCATGTGTGTCACGCACAAGGCAAGGCACCCCCCCTCCTCTAACTCCCTCCCCCCCCCTCCAATTACCACACACTGGTGTGCCAGTGCGTGCCTGTTGCCAGGCACATACGCTGCACATAAGGCATACCCAGTGTCAATGCTGCCCAGCCATGCCCCCTCCTTCCCTCCCCCCCCCCCAAACACCTCAACCTCACACCTTGGTCCTGACCTGCGTGCCTGTTGCCCCAAATATGTTGTGCACAGGGCATATCACACCCGCCGTCATAAAGTTGAAACCCCCCCCCCCCCAAAAAACACTGCTGCCAACTTACCTTAGTTCCAACCAATGCGTGCCTGTTGCCTGGTACATACGCTGCGCACAAAGCGTAGCCAGTGTCAATGCTGCCCAGGCAAGCCCCCTCCCCATCATCCCCCCCCACCACCACCACTATCACATACCTTGGTTCCGACCAGTGCGTGCCTGTTGCCTGGCACATACGCTGCAAACAAGGCATACCCAGTGTCAATGCTGCCCAAGCAGGCCCCCTCCTGCCCCCCCCCCTCCCAAAACACACCCCAACCTCACACCTTGGTCCTGACCTGCGTGTCTGTTGCCCCAAATATGTTGCAACAGGGCATATCCACCCGACGTCACAAGGTTCAAAAGCCCCCTCTCCCCCCGCGCCCCCCAAAACACCTGCTGCCAACTTACCTTGGTTCCAACCAGTGCATGCCTTTTGCCTGGTACATACGCTGCGCACAAAGCGTAGCCAGTGTCAATGCTGCCCAGGCAAGCCCCCTCCCCATCATCCCCCCCCACCACCACCACCACCACCACTATCACATACCTTGGTTCCGACCAGTGGGTGTCTGTTGCCGGGCACATACGCTGCACACAAGGCATACCCGGTGTCAATGCTGCCCAGCCGTGCCCCCTCCTCTCCTTCCCCCCCCCCCCAAACACCTCAACCTCACACCTTGGTCCTGACCTGCATGCCTGTTGCCCCAAATATGTTGCGCACAGGGCATATCCACCCGACGTCACAAGGTCCAAAAGCCCCCCCCCCCACACCACACAAACAAAAAAAACTGCTGCCAACTTACCTTGGTTCCGACCAGTGCGTGTCTGTTGCCTGGCACATACGCTGCTCACAAGGCATACCCAGTGCCAATGCTGCACAAGCAGGCCCCCTCCTCGCCCCCCCCCCCCCCCCAAAACACCCCAACCTCACACCTTGCTTGTGACCTGCGTGTCTGTTGTCCCAAACATGTTGCGCACAGAACATATCCACTTGCCGTCACAAGGTGGAAAAAGCCCCCCCCCCTTGAAAAAAACTGCTGCCAACTTACCTTGGTACCGACCAGTGCGTGTCTGTTGCCAGGCACATACGCTGCGCACAGGGCATACCCGGTGTCAATGCTGCCCAGGCAGGCTCCAGTGGTGGGGCTCCACAGCTTGCAGCCAGCATTGCTGCCAGACAGCAGCTGCAGCACAAGAAGTTGCATCAAAGCACGGGCAGCAGGGACAACGGCAGCAGCGGCAGCAAGACCAGCAAGGGTCGGTAAAAGCAGCTGGTGCAAGTGTTGGGTAGCATGACAAGCAAACCTGGGCAGCCAGCATTGCTGCCAGACAACAGCTGCAGCACAAGAGATTGCATCAGCAGGAATGGCAGCAGAAGCAGAAGGGGCAGCAGGTGATAGAGAGTGCAGCTGGTGCGTGGTGAGCGCTGAGTGCCAGGCAGCCAACACTGGCCCCCTCCCCGCATACACACCCGCATACACACCCGCATACACACTGAACATACCAACACCACCCCTCCCCCCTCTCTTGCTCCCCTCCACCCCTGCCCCTCCGTCCCCCCCCCCCCCCCGGGGCACCCCTACCCCCACCCACCCCCCACCCACCCACCCCACTCAGCACCCCCCCCCCCACACACACACACACCTGTGTGCAATCAGCGCTGAGTGGCAGGCAGCGCACGTCGCCCCCCCCCCCCCACACACACACACACGCACACACAAGCATGTATCCAAGTACTCCCTCTGTCGACACATACACACATCGTCTGTCATCAAGCTTAGTGTCTAACACACACACACTCGCTCTCACCCTCCCCCCCCCCCCCCCCCGGGCTCCCCCCCCCCCCCCCAAAAAACACACACCTGTGTGTCGTCAGCGCTGAGTGCCAGGCAGCGCACATCACTGCGGTGTCCCTGCAGCTCCAGCCTGCTGCTGACCTCATAGCCACCCCCCTCAGCACTGACATCAACAACCTCAACACTGTTGGTGGACAGACCTAGCGCAAGGCTGCCTGCACTCCGCCCCCCCCCCTCACACACACACTCTCCCCCCCCCCCCTACCCCCCACTACCCCCCCCCCCAAACACACACCTGTGTGTCGTCAGCGCTGAGTGCCAGGCAGCGCACGTCACTGCGGTGTCCCTGCAGCTCCAGCCTGCTGCTGACCTCATAGCCACCCCCCTCAGCACCAACATCAACAACCTCGACACTGTTGGTGGACAGACCCAGCGCAAGGCTGCCTGCACTGCCAGCCCTTGGGGCTGCGGGGCTGAAGGCAAAGCTGCGCAGCTTGTGCTTGAGGGTCATGACAGCCAGGCTGCTGATTTCATCAGATGCCTGCAGGGTAAAGAGGGAGAAAGGCAGAATAAAAGCAGACGTAAAGAGACAGTACAAGGGTTGTGCTGTGCAGCATTTGACCAAGGGCAGTATGGTCTATACAGCCAGGGTACTAACCTCTCTAGATGAGTCATCCAAAATGACGCATAGATGAGTAATACAGACGCATACGGAGCAAAAAGGTCAGGCAGACACCTCAGCTGCCGCTATCAACATCCTGAAACAGCTACTTTTTGGCAAATGCCCAAGGGGGGCGCACCCCCCACCGGCTGGCCACACACAACTCAGTCCAATCACCTGAACTGCCGGGGGCCGGAGCCTAAGCCTCATCGATGAGGGACGCCTAACACGCCTTATTCCAGGAGGTGCCCATGCCCGGACCAAACTCGCATGGGAGTCGCACCCATACACCCCCTTCATGTGCTACAGCCTTGACCATGCACACGCAACTGGATACATCAGCCGCCCCAGTGAAGGGGATTGTTGGGCGGGCTGGGATAAGGCAGCTACTAGAGTTTTACCATACACCTACCCACCTGTACCGCAGCCTCCCCTGTTGCATCGTCGCCCTGCTCTCCACCAGCAGCAGCACCTGCCCCTGCCCCCTTCTTGCCCTCCTTCTCCTTCTTGCGCTTCAGGCGGCGCTTGGCTTTCTTCAGCGCCTCATCACCACCACGCACACTGCAACAATACAGTAACACAGGACACGTTTGCCCCGTACATAAAACATGGTCCATGCAACATAATCCCCCATACAAAGATGTTTCCGAACCCCAACCCTCAAGACAGGTGTGGCACTGCTTGCAAGCTGCATTGTTTGGTGTCAATTGTGCACCTGTCAAGATCAAGATTACAACCTCACAAGAGGGGGGGGGGGGGTCGCAACCAGCCCCCCCCCCCCCCCGCCCCTTGTTGGGAGGTTGCTAGGCGGGATCAACGTATTGCTGTCGCCGCTGCTTCTGTGCTGTCATTCCTGATTGCTGCACACATCATGTCCCAATTTACGGAACACTTCATACCTCGGATCACATGACCTGTAACTGCTGCCCCTCACCTGAACACCTCCAGGCCCTTGCCGGCCCCCATCACTCCCAGCAGATTCCCAGTAACGTTATAACGGATCGACGACACGCGCTCCTGACCCGTGCGCCTCACAGTGCCCATAGGCACCAGCAGGTCGTGCTGTCGCCGCTGCTGCTGCTGCTGCTGCTGCTGCTGCTGCCCAGCCGCCGCCGCCGCTGCTGCTGCTGCTGCTGCCAGCAGGGACTCTGGCAGCATCTCGTCATCGTCATCGTCTTGCTGGCCAGCTTGGCTGATAGGATCTGCGGGAGATGGGGGGGCATTGGGGGGGGGGGGCATTGGGGGGGGGATTGCAGCGGGGGTGAGGGTGGTGGTGGTGGTGGTGGTGGTGTGTGTGTGTGTGTGGGGGGGGGGGTGTGCGCAACAGGATCACGGAAGGCAGAGGCTTCGTAATGTATTGAAGCAACACCTCGGTTGCCACTACGGCACAACTACAAGCACATGGGGGCTTCTAAACGCATTACTTGCAGGCTCCACACAATGCAGCAGACTCCACACAAGGCTCCACACAAAGCAGACTCTGCCGTTTCATTGACTGCTGCTCCTCGAATTGATCCCGTATTTTCCCCAGGAACCACTTTTAGCAATCGCACGTACCTGCTTGTTCGTCGGGGCGTCGGATCGCGTAAACCCGCAACTCGGCGTCGGTGCATCCCGCCACAAGTCGCTGCTCCTGTGGGTCTGCATCGAGCGACCAAACCTCGTCCTTGAACCCGATCAGGTCTGGCTGCAATGCTGTAGCACAACGTCCCACACCTAAACGCCGCACCAAAATACAGCAGCACAAGATACGTTGCTTTGCTGGTGCGCGTGGCAAGGGGGATTATGACTTTGCACAGCACTCACACGCATGTCACGCATGTATTCCGTACACAGTCTGGCAAGATAAAGGGGTTTGAACTGAGACAGCCATAGCAGCGTCTTGCTGCAGTGCAGGAGGTTACCTTGACACAGCCGTCCTTGCTGCTGCTGATAAGCTTGGAGCCCTTGTGCACCAACACCTGCAAACAGTACAGGGGGCCAAGCAGAGAAGCAACGCGGCAGAAGAAGGTGGCGTGGAATGGCTGTGACATACAGTCAGGTGTGTAGGCACCTTTGAAAGTTCTGGGAAAGCTGCAAGCGTGATGTGGCCAGTGCCACAAACGGTGCCGGTGGTGGTTGGCCATGTAGTACTGCCTATGCTGCTGTTACGACCCATAGGCCTCACAGCCGGTATGCCGTTCATCCGAATTTATCTTTGTTGCAGCTGCAGACAGAAACACGACTGAAACAACACAGCTCCATCACACACCGCCGCCTGCTGCTGCTGCTGTTGACCCGCCGCCCCCGACACCCCCCCCCCTTCCCCCACCTTACTCCCCCCCCCCCCAACACACACGCACACAGCACCAGCCCCCCCCCCCTAGGCCCCACAGCACCCAACACAATCCACACCCACCAGGTCTGTGATTGCTCCCTTGTGTCCCTTGAACTGCCCCCCCCCCCCCGCCCAAAAGTCCCCGCCTTCCCCGCCTTACTGCGCGCCCCCCACAGCACCGCCCCCCCCCCCACACACACACAGCACTGAACAGACCAATCACCAGGTCTGTGACGGCTCCTTGTGTCCCTTGAACCTGCACCCCCCCCCCCCCAAAAAAGCCACCCCCCTCCCCCTACCCCCAAAGCACCCCCCCCCCCCCGCGCAGGACCCCTTCAGCACCAAACACTTTACACCCACCAAGTCTGTGATTGCTCCCTTGTGTCCCTTGAACCTGCACAGCCCCGCACCCCCCCCCCCAGCCTTCACCCTTCCCCCGCCTTACTGCGCTTCCCCCGACAGCACCAGCCCGCCCCCCCAGACACACACAGCACTGACCAGTCCACCCACCCACCAGGTCTGTGATTGCTCCCTTGTGTCCCTTGAACCTGCACAGCCCCGCCTCGCCCACCACGTCCCACACAACCAGCGTGGTGTCAGCTGATCCTGACGCCAACAGAGCACCGTCACGGCTGAAACGCAGCGCAGTCACAGAACCTGCAGAAACAAGCAAACAAGTGGACATGTGTGTGAACAGAGAACGTGTGTGTTCAATGAATGAGTTACATCGTTAGGTGCATGTCATGATGACAGGGTGGGCTCCAACAATGCCTTCCGACATGTCACGCCATTCCACCGCTGCTGTACACAGAACAGATCGCAACTGCGTACGTGATACTGCTGTAGCACTTATCCAGGCTCACCAACACACCTGAATGGCCAGACAGGGTGACCAGGCAAGTCTGGGACTTGACATCCCAAATGCGCACCTGTGGCAGCAGCAGCAGCAGCAGCAGCAGCAGCAGCAGCAGCAGCAGCAGCAGCAGCAGCAGCAGCAGTAGCAGCAGCAGCAGCAGCAACAGCAGCACTGTAACACGACAGGTGCACCTGAAGTTTGTCTACGACGCATGCCAACTATTGTCAACACACCACCAGCCACTGCTCACGGCTTGCAATCCTACTTCAACCAACACATAGAGTGCTTGGCACACCTCAGCTGATGGCCCACAACTGTCCCTGCCGCCCACCCCCCAACCCCCACCACCGCTTCCCCCGCTGACTGAACACCCCAACACCTCTTCTCCAGCAAGACACACCCAGCTGCGGAAATGCAATAGAAGGCCTGACAAGCTGTTCAGCTCCCGTTACTGTTACTGTTACATGGTTCAGGCTGAGCCTGAACACCCCGTAGGGAACCAACGAGGCTCATGGGGCATCAGCATCATAGAACGCATTTGAATAGACATCGTAGTACTCATCTGAGAATGCACTGACGAAAAGATCGGACACGTCGGGGGCCTACCCATCCCCAGCAACACCCATGAGGGTATCAGCTTCCTCAGCTGACAGCCCGTCAGCAAACAAAACCTCCAATGGAGGGTTGGACCACCGACGCTGGCCACACTCACGCAGAAAGGCACCAACACGATGGGCAGGCTGGTGCATGAAGGACCGCAACTGGGTTGCAGACACATTGCATGGCAACTCCATCCACCCACCAAAGTCAGCAAAAAGAGCAGCATGCGAGCGCCTCAAAACATCATAAGCCTCACACTCAGCAATCATGCTACATTGCAGCCGCTGCTTCCTGCTGCTGGACAACCACCCCCACCCCCACCCCCCTATTTGACTTGGTCAGCCGGTCTGTCTTGAATGCAACCAGCACTGGAAGCACAACTGCAACCGTTCAACGGCTTCGGAATCTGAACACAGCTGCTGCAAGCTGCTACAGTCACTATTGGATTATAGGATGCACCAGAATGTAGCAGTCACTATTCCAGGATAGGATGCACCAATAAGCAGCAAACTGCACCAAGGGATGCAACAGGAAGTAACAAAATTCCACAGTAACCAAAATCAACAGTTGGGGAAATGACACTGGATTGTCTGCTGCAGGGCTCACCGTGCCATCTGAGTACCCTGCTGCCAGTTGGCTGCCACTTCCTGGCGACAGTGCGATCTGGGTGACCTCCGCAGCTGCCTTCGTGCTGCTGCTGCTACTGTTGCTGCTGCTGGCAACTTCAGGTGATAGAGAGGCAGCCTACAGAGAGACACCCAGAGGAAAAGTGACCTAAGATCGCTTGCGCATACCAGACAGAGGTTGTAGGTCGAGTAAATGAGAACCAGATACATGCTCTAGAAGTCCTTATGGGGTCGCAACAGCAGCATGCATGCCTGAGGCTGCCTGCCAGCTGCTGCTGCTGCTGCTGCTGCCAGGGGTCTGATGGCTGCAGCAACGTACCAGAGCTACACAAGCATACTTTTCAACATATGGTAACATTATAAAGCTTTCTGCGTGCTTGCTGTAGGCTGCCTATGCCAGGTTGGGCACCGGTGCTGTTGCTGCTACTGCTACTGCTCACCAAACTGCCTTGACGTAAGTTCCATATCGCTATGTTCTCCAGGGCGCCCGTGAAAAGCTGCTTTCCAGAAGCATCATAAAGAACATTACAACCGCTTGCGATCACTCCGAAAGCTGCTGTGTGCTCATATCTCAAGTATGCTTTCACCATCGTGTCTCGAGCCCAGTCACCAGCAAGTTGCTTCCTCGTCGAAGTGGGTTCGCTCAAACTGACAGCATATACCTCTTCTTGCGACCTGAGCCGACCGACACAGTTGGCAACCAATACTACTTTGACCAAGTCAAACTTGGACTGTCAGGCCTGTTGTGCTGAGTGTTTCTGCACGGACCCACCGTCATTCCACGCTCAACGGTCATTGGAGGGTTCATATGTGAATATGCATCGAATCGCAAGTACTTGCCGCATGCACACTCAGCCAGCTCAAGCTCCAAACATGCCATGCTGTACACCACCTGAGAGCGCTGGCATCGATGTAAGCAGTGTGCCGCTGAAGGCGATAAGGCAGCAGCAAGAAAGAGCCAACATGCCCATAATGAAGTACAGCAACATGAACACACATGCGCAGCCAACCCCATCCATGACATCCACCCATGCATGGGGTGAATGAACCCCAAGACGATCGCAATGTGCCGAAGGCTCAACAAATAGCACATCACCGTGCAAGCTGAAAGTGGCAAATGACCCACACAAAAGGTGTGACCGCAGCGACATGCACTGGTATCGTACAGCTGTGCACAACCGCAATCCTCACAACCGCAACCGACCAACCATATGCATGTCAACTCACCAACACGTCAGATGAGGTTGACTGAGCGTGAATTATGGAGATGAAAGGCCAGCAGTCAAAACGTCACGTGCAAGCCATGATCATACTGATATCACTAATATCCATACTCATACTGAATTTATAACTGTCAAAAGGTGACCCCCCCCCCGGGTGGCAGTCTGACACGACAGCTGTCAGCAACTCAGTTGCCAACTGGGCCAGTAGCTGCAGAGCACACAATGTGTGGCACCCCAAAGCAGTGGATGGGGCCTACAGATGGGACCCACTTGCCAACCACTCAGCCAAAACCTGCTCGCCATCCACCGATTCAGCTGCAACAGCTGCGTCACCTACACCCGTGGTGTGATCAACAGGCAGCACCTCGCCAGGTGGCCCTGCAACAACTCCCCAGGGGGCTCAACAGCCGCCCGGGGCAGCAATGGCTCTGTAACACCCCTGTTCCCCTCCGAGGGGAATTTTGGGCCAAAATTGGCTGGCTCTGCAACAACGCCCCCAGTGTGCTCGACATGGGATGGTGCCTCTGCAACACCCGCACTGGTAGTGGCCCCACCAAGGTTGAATGGCTCCACAACACCCCCGCTGCGCTCACCAAAGTTGAGTGGCTCTGCAACATCCCTGGTGCCCATGACAGGGGTTGGTGGCTCTGCTACGCCCCCAGTGCCCTCCACATCAAACAGAGGATCTGCTGCGCCCTCAATGTGCTCGACATGTGATGGTGGCTTTGCAGCAGCCCCAGTGCCCTCGACATTGGACGGTGGCTCTGCATTGCAAACACAGACACCAGACACACACGCTCAGCTCGGAGCAGGTGGGTGTCTGGTGCCTGTGTTTGCAACCACCACCCCACCCCACCCCACCGGCACCAGCACAATCCTGACACACCCACTGGGTGGTACTCCTACTCATAGCACCACGATACATGCTGTTTTGGCTGCTTGCAAGTCCAAATGCTGATACAAGGAAAACACAGCACCCGGTGCGACCACTGCCACAGCTTGCAAACCGCGACAGCTGCACAGGCCTTCACGCAGTGCGGGGGTGCTCCATATGAGCATACTCAACCAACCGCTGCAGCGCAACCGCCTTGGCAAGCCGGAACCCACCTCGCCGCACACCCTGCTCCACCCCCTCCTCCCCCTCTCCCTCGCTCTCCTCCCCTCCATGCCAAAGGTTACGTCATCGCCCTCGTCACTGATGCCGCCGACGTCACCAGCCGCCAGGGCGGCAGCAATGGCGTCATCGTCGTCATCATTTATGTCATCGCTGTCGGGGATTACGTCATCATCGTCATCGGATAGTGCTGTGTCATCTGCCTCTGCTTCGTTGTAGTCATCGCCAAATAGGAGCTCCCTGCCACCACCTGAAGATCACACGGTATATGTGCAGCAGCAGCATCAGCAGCGACTGGATGTTAGTTTACTTATGTTCAACACATGTGTACAGCCTCTGGAAGGCTCCCTGCCATGCTTGTGGGGGTCTGCTGTGTTAGCTCCCAAACTTTGTTACATGATGTAACAAATCAGTTGATTTGTTACATCATGTAACAAATCAACTCGACATCATGTGCTGCCATGCATGGTATGCCGTGCGCTGAGCCGGTGCATCTCAGACAACTGCTGTCTGACAGCATGATATACATTGTGTCACGCCTGAATGACTGTGTGTGACAATCAGATTGAGCCGCAATGTGCATATGCTCTGCTCTATATGCATGTTTCTCTGCTTCACATGTATCATGAGTCATTGGTGTAGAGCTTTTAACACATGCCAGCATCATGATGCGCTCACAACTGCCAAAGGGTGGAACCCAGTAAACAGGAACCCTGGGCAAAAGCTTTTGAAAGCTCAAAATAAGACTGCATTTTTGCGAGGCCCAACCCACCTGGTGTGACTGAGGTGATGAAGTAGGCAAAGCGGCCCAGGGCGCTGTGTGCAGGGAAGTTGGCGGGGGGCAGGTTTGCCGGGCTGTGCTCATGCTGGTGCTCAGTGGAGTCGCTGCTGTCAGTGCCGACAGCAGCATCTGCAGATGCGGGCCCAATAAAGCGCAAGCAATTTGCAATTTGATGCAGGCACATCAGCAGTAGTAGTAACAGATGCCACACCAACGTTGCGCGACCGTCACGGTGAGCTTCAGCTCACAGACAAATCAGGCAGCCCGGTAGGTGAACCAATGCATGGCAACCACACATGCGCAAAGAGTATGCAACTTACAGGATCAATCATTGAATGCCTGCTGGTGGCTAAGGGCATGGCATGTATGCTGCTGTCATTGCCCATCCAACTGACACCAAAGGTTGAAGCAGGAGGGTGTGGTTCGGAGGCCATATGCCGGTGTGGCTGCCAGCCGTAAGCCACATGTTACAGTCACCCTTGCCAGGTATTGCACATGCCCATGCACACATTTTGCTTGCTCGCTTACGTCCGTAATCATCAAACCCTTCATCCGCAGATCCAGTCCCCGCAGCAGCACCCAGCTGGGGGTACCCTCCACTCAGGAACCTCCCAGCACCCTGCTTCATCCTCCCCCACCCCCTCTTCAAACCCTCCACCATAGCCCCTGCAGCAAAGCCAGTGCCTGCTGCTGCTGACCCCACCCCCCTCTGCACCTGCTCTCCACTGGGCAGGGCCACCTGAGCAGCATGCACCACATTGGCGGCTGCATTGCTGCCAGCCGCCGCCGCATTGCTGCCAGCATGGCGCGCAGCCGCCGCGGCATTGCTGCCAGCCGCCGCCGCACTGCTGCCAGCCTGGCGTGCAGCCGCTGCAGCCGCCGCGGCGCCGTGCCGCAGCTGACGACCTCCCCTCGTTGCACCACCCCTCGCTTGCTGCGCAGCTGCACGCAACCCTCCCCTGCCTCCCAGAGCCCTGGAAACCCAGGTAGGTACAACCCTGCTAAACCCTGATCCCAAAAACGCCTTCCCCCCTGCCACAGGGCGCAACAGGAGGTAAACCCCAGGGCCGACCAGCGGCACCGCAAGCATCGCTGCCCCGAGCAGCAGCGCGCCGGGGAGGCTTTGCGCGATTTCAACGCCGCAAGCGCGCGCGTCATTCACGACCAGAAATGGGCTCATAAGAGTAAGGAGTGAGAGGTCGACGGTCATGACGTGGATGGCCCTGCTGTGGCTGAAGAGGAAGCCGAAGTGGGCCCAGGTGGCTGGGGTGGCGGCGAGGCAGAGGGCCAGTAGGAGGGCAATGGAGGCTGTGATGATGGCGGGGAGGAGTCGGCCTTCGTGCTGCCTCTGGAGCCACAGGGCATTGCCGGTCTGCAGGGATGGGTGGGGGGGGGGTGCGAGGGGGGGGGGAGTGAGTATGAGGGAGGAGGCACTATTGGTGTGGTCAAAACCGTGTGCCCGCTGACACATAGCGTGCATGCGGGGGGGGGGGGGGGGGGAGGCAAAGGGCCAGCAGGAGGGCGATGGAGGCTGTGATGATGGCGGGTAGGAGGCGGCCCTCGTGCTGCCTCTGGAGCCACAGGGCATTGCCGGTCTGCAGGGATGGGTGGGGTGGGGTGCGAGGGGGGGGGGGTGGGGAGGCAGGAGGGAGTTTGAGAGTGACATTGCCACTGGTTTGGTCAAAACCGTGTGCCCACTGACACATAGCGTGCATGCGCGGGGGGGGGGGGGGGGGGAAGGGCCAGCAGGAGGGCGATGGAGGCTGTGATGATGGCGGGTAGGAGGCGGCCCCCGTGCTGCCTCTGCAGCCACAGGGTGCTGCCAGTCTGCAAGGAGAGGCGGGGGGCCAAGGGAGTAGGAGTGCCAGTCAATGAGCTGGGGTTGCTACTGATTGGCTGATTAGAAGTAAGCCAAGCATGTGGTGATGTGCGGCTATTGACCAAAGCGGGTGCAGGGGGATAGGGAGTAGGCTGGGGTGGCGGCAAGGCAGAGGGCCAGCAAGAGGGCACTAGAGGCTGTGATGATGGCGGGTAGGAGGCGGCCCTCGTGCTGCCTCTGAAGCCACAGGGCATTGCCGGTCTGCAAGGAAGGGGGAGGGGCAGGGGAGTAGGAGTGCCAGTGAGTGAGCTGGGGTTGCTACTGATTTGGTCCAACTGCGAGTAATCCAAGCATGTGAAACAGGGTGCAGGGAGATGGGGAGTAGGCTGAGGTGGCGGCGAGGCAGAGGGCGTGTAGGAGGGCAATGGAGGTGGTGATGATGGCGGGTAGGAGGCGGCACTCGTGCTGCCTCTGCAGCCACAGGGCATTGCCGGTCTGCAGGGATGGGTGGGGTGGGTGGGGGGTGGGGGGGGGGGGTGGTCCCAGGGGGGGGGTGGAGTGAGTATGAGGGTTGAGTCACCATTGGTTGGTCCAAACTGTGTCTGCCCGCTGACAGATAGCGTGCATGCAAGAGAGGGGGGGGGGCGAGGCAGAGGGCCAGCAGGAGGGTGATGGAGGCTGTGATGATGGCGGGGAGGAAGTGCCCCTCGTGCTGCCTCTGGAGCCACAGGGTGCTGCCGGTCTGCGAAGGGGGGGGGGGCGCAGGGGAGAAGAACTGCCAGTGAGTAGGTTTGCCACTGATTGGATTCGAAATAAGCCCAGCATTTGGTGGGCCGCCCTCCGGGTGATGTGGTAATGAGCGCGAGGCACCTTCAGGCTGCTTCCAGGCTGGAAGCTGGCAGCTCAGCTGGCAGTGCACTTATAGTACGGTTTGTTGTAATACTGAACAATATGGATTTGGGGGCCGCGCATGGTCTGATCAGCTAAATTGACTTGCTGGCAGCACGTGCATAGGCGGCAGCGTATGCATACTGACAGTGCAGCACTCACCAGGCACTCACCTTGGGCCCCCTTCCAGGTCCAAAGCAAAGTGCAGCAGCAGCAGAGTGCACGCCTTGAGAGCAAAACATGATGAAATGATAAAAAAGAATGATAAAATAAAGCAGCACAGCTCACCAGGCGTGCAGGCGGCATCTTCTGGCTCCTGCCAGCTCCTGTGCGTGGCCTCCAGCGTGCCAGGTAGCTCAGCAGGGCAAATGCACCAGCAACGTATGAGAGGGCCAGGTGGGGCCACATGGCAGGCTGCAGGGGCGGCAGCAACAGCGTGGCATGAAAACAGTGTGAGGCATGCAATAATACTACCTGCACTTCCGCACAGCCTCCGCAGCCTCACACCAAAGGATTTTTGAAACCGACAGACATCGTTGTCAGTGAGTAGCAGCTGCAGGTGTCTGCATGGGCTTTGGCCGGCTGAGCACTAACAACAAAATAGCTCAGCAGGGCAAAGGCACCAGCGATGTACGACAGGGCCAGGTGGGGCCACATGGCAGGCTGCATGGGGGGCAGCAGTGGCAGGGTGACATTCATACAGTGTGTCATGCATTGCACTGTGTGAGAGCTGTCAACAAATTTGAAGCATGTGACAGTGTAAGGGTGTGTATTGCTTCCGAAGTGCCGGGCACACCCTCCCATCAGCAGGTGTCTCGAGATCGGAAGAATGCGCTGCCTGCAGGCTGGCTATCCCTGCTGCATTCTTCTTGCTGAGACTCCTCTGGGCTGCAGCTCGGAACTGCATGTGGTTCAACCAGTGGCCGCCATGATGGCCTCTACAATTTCAAGACGCCTCGTTGATGTGTTGGCTGCGCAGTTTATCCCGCATGCGGCGCTCGAGCATCTCCCACATGGCTACAGGTATCTACTGATAGCAGCATGATACTTCTGTTAGCTGCCACCTGGCAGCATTGTTGGTAGAGAGATTCTATCCTCTAGAATCCTCACCTTGCCGCCGTGGCTGCGCAATGTAGGCCCGGCATGAGGCAGTCGAGTATCTCTAAATAAGCAGTGATATCTCAATGATCCTGCTAGACATCTGACTCCAGCTTGGCAAGCTGTCTGTACCACAGGCTGTGCATGTTTGCCTCCCTAAGTCACGCTATGGCATGCGGCTCACCTTGCCCCCGTGGCTGCGCAATGCAGGCCACATCAGGCAGTTGAGTATGAAGGGGAACAGCCCCAGCAGGTTGAACATCACAAAGGCCAGGGCGTTGTCGTAGAAGCCACGGGACAGCAGACGCAGGTCGTGCCGCAGACCAAGGGCGTTGGGAGCCAGCAGGAACGCATAGCCTGCATGCATTGAGGGGGGGGGGTGGCGATAACGGGGTGAGGGGGGAGGGGGCTGAGACCGGGTAATAGGCAAGGCATGGGGCTAGCAAGAGCAAGAGGTGAGGGCACAGTTGAAGGTCGTGGCGCAGACCAAGGGCGTTGGGAGCAAGCAGGAACGCATACCCTGCATGTGCGCAAGTGCAGTACAGCACAGTACAGTTGTACAGTGCAGTAAGATTGCGCAGTACCTGTAAAGTGAAGTTGAACAGCACACAGTACAGCAACTTGCTATAAACCTTTGTTTGAGACATCATGTCCCATGGGACGGTCCCACCCTCAGCACTGGCCACGGAGCCTCGGTCTCAAATAGGTCACAAGGACTCCTGGCACTCAATTGCAAAAGGACAATCGCAAGAACCAGCAGGACAGCAAGGGGGCGGGGCATGGTGGCAGGAACGGAAGGGCGGAGATGGCGCTTCGCTGACTCTTGGATTCACAGTGCCACTCTATCACTGTACGGTAGCAGGAGGGACCGAGACCCCATGTCCCAGGCAAGGGTCTGCTGATTAGTAGGTTGCAAGATGCGCTGTACGTGCGCATTCCTGTTGCTTGGCAGCACAATACCCGATGCCATGCTGCATGGTGCAGCATCTTTTATGCTGTTGAAGACTTTAGGCCTTCAAGGCACTGAGTGCCAAAGTAACACTCACCAAGCAAGGCAGCGCACAGCGCCGCTGCCAGGCCCTTGACCAGCTTCACACGTTGCTGCCAGGAGCCCAGGCTGAGGGTGCCCAGGCTGGGCAGGTCGTGCAGTGCCTGACCAGCAGCATCAGCAAGACCTGCGCAAAGGATGAGAGGGGGGGTGAGGGGGATACCAGAGTGAGTGGTGTGACGTCAGCCTGGCTGAGCCTGTGCAAGGCCCAGGCTGGGCAGGTCGTGCAGCGCCTGACCAGCAGCATCAGCAAGGCCTGCGCAAAGGGGGGAAGGCAGGGAGGCGGGCCGCGGCCGGGGGGCACACGACTGTGAGTAGGTTGAGGGGCAGACTTGTGGAGGGGGGGGGGCTTGATCCCACAGGTGGGGTGACGCGTGGTTGGTGCCGCCGGCGTCGGCAACATCGTGCAGCGCCTGACCAGCAGCATCAGCAAGACCTGTGTAACGGGGGGGGGGGGGGGGGAGGTGAATGAGGGGAAGGGATCAGGGGTGGGTGAGTGGGAGAGGGAGGGGGGTAAGAGGGGGGGGGGAGTGAGTGGTGTGGCGTCAGCCTTTGCAAGGCTGGGCAGGTCATGGAGCGCCTGACCAGCAGCATCAGCAAGGCCTGCGCAAGAGGCCGGGGGTGAGGGCAGAGGGGGTGGGGGGGGTGCATGTGAGTGGGCCGAGCAGAAGACCTTTCAGGGAGAGGGGGGCGCAAAACCCTGTGTCGCTTGCCCGCATGTCCCCCATGCCAGCAGGGTACACTTCTCCTCCCTCATCACAAGTGCCCATCGGACCAGCTGAGCTCACCACAAGGCGCACAAAGCCCATGCTGACAAACTGACCCAAAATACAAGCACCAACGCTGGTAACAGTGGGGTGTGTGTGCTACGAGTCCCCTAGCCTACCAGCATGGCATCCCCCCCTTCCAGAGCTCTTCACCCACCTGCCAGCCCCATATCGCTTGCCAGCCTGTCCCCCATGCCAGCAGGGTACACCTCTCCTGCCTCATCATACACCATAGGACCCACTGGCCCAGCAGGTGATGCGCCAGCATTATGCAGCTTCCTCTTCACGCCATCCCTTGCTGCTACAAATCCTGCAGCAGCAGCTCCAGCTGCTGTCTTTGCGGCGGCGCCGATACGAGCAGCAGCGGCCGCTGCCGGGTCTGTTGGTGCTGCTGCGGGGTGTAGCAGCTCTGGGGTTACTGGTCCATGGTGGGCTGATGCCCGTGTGCGTGCTGACTTGGGGGTCTGTGCTGCTGTATCAGCAGCATAAGGGCCATCTCCATATGGGCTGCAGCAGACAAGGAGAATCCTCAGACGTCCATATGATGATGCAGATTACTGAATTCAAGTGTTGGATTGGCCTGTTACCTGCTCATTGCAGCAGCCCGGTGAGTTTTCTGTTGTCGCTGTTTCTTAGTGCAGTGTAGCCAGTGCTCACAAGCGGTTGCGGAGGTTGATATACTTTTTGGAGAAAACGTTGCAAAAGCTACAGTGACCGAAAGTGAGGTTGCAACACTGCCAGAGACGTTCTTCCGCTGCTACGCAGGTGTGACGCAATCACACGTCATGGGTTGGAAGGTGAAATTCGACTAACAGGTTCCGTAATCGTTTTCATGAAGGCGAATAATGCTGTTTGCGTTGCGCTGTAAGGCGTGCGACTCGTGGAGGACCCTACTTTGACCGGCTGGCTTTGACCTGCAACAACAGGTGTGGTGACACGCGAAGGAAGGTTGCCCACCCATTCAGGCGCTGGAAAAATTGCAGTCCCGATATCCAGTCGCAAACAATGGCTGCAACCCAGGACAGCATACTTGAGCCCAACCCTGCACCTTGTGCAGGTGCCTGGCGACACCTCAGCGCAGTGACAGCACGCAACAAACCTTCCGAACAAGCTCTGCGTCCCAACGCTGTCCCACACACCAAGCCTGCAGGACTCGATCCACACCCCGCGCTTCAGCGCTTGAAGTGTTTCATGTTTGCGACTATCGTGTTCATGGTCATCCCCTTCTCCTGCGCAATGCCGCCAAACGGCACGAACCGCAACGGCTGCGCTGCGCCCGCTGCGAAGTCCGGCAGGCTGCCTGCACCAGCACCTGCGGCAAGGGTGCCCTGGGTGCGCCCCACCTGATCACACAGCGCTGTCCAACACACCACCCATCAGACCACCCACCACCACCAGACTCCACCCACACCTCCCGTGATACCCTCAGCGCTTGAAGTGCTTGCGGTTTGCAACAATCGTATTCATCGTCATTCCCTTCTCCTGCGCGATGCCACCAAACGGCACGAACCGCACCGGCTGCGCTGCGCCCGCCGCGATCAGCGCCTGCAGGCTGCCTGCGCCAGCACCTGCGGCAGATGGTGCCCTGTTTGCCTTGCGCGGTGGCTTTGCTGCATCGTTCCAGTTTTGCTGGCAGCGCTTGGTCTCATCTGGACTGAGGGGCTTGAAGGTCATCAGGGAGTACATGTCAACCTGTAGCAACAAGGTAAATGGTGCATAAGTGTGTAAGGCCCTTGGAAGACTATGGGGTTGCAGGCCAAAGAGGATCATACATCTGTTATCAGATGTATCGCATCGATGCAATCAAAGCATGGGTGCCAAGCAGCAACCAACAGAGCACCTGTACTGCTTGCCGCCTGGCAATGCGCATGTAAATTTTTGAATGCAGTCCTCCATGTATTGAGTAACCACAACACTTCAAGCCAGGATGCTGACATCAAGCTGGGCACCTGGAATAATCATGTGATCACCAGTGTGGATGATTCCATCATGACGACCACACTGGTCAATGTATGGCCCCACAGTATCAATATATGAACCCACATTATCAATGTATGACCCCACAGTGATCACCAGTGTGGATGATTCTATCATGACGCCCACACTGGTCAATGTATGCATTCTCCAGTTGTGCTACTGTACCCACCTTTGCAGAATTGGTTGCGGAGTATGGGTCTGGATACTGCACCTTCCATGGGCCTTGCCGTCGCCAACAACCACACAGGACGGCAGGGGGTTCTGCGGCAGACACAGCAGCAAACATGAGGCGCTTGTAACAACATTTGAGCATGCAAGGGGAGCTGCCGGTGCTATTACTACCCCAGCCTCCTACTGAAGCCCAATAAAGCACGTCAACACCCCAGCCCTACTACTGTTTAGGCATACACCCAACCCCAAGCTCAAACGAACTGCCCCTCACCTCCACCGCCATGGTCTGTGCCGCTGTGATGAAGTTGTAGCTGTTTGATGGGGGTGACAGGGGCCGCTTGCCGATGGGTGGCAGGTCACACCAGCAGCCCTCACTGGGTGGGGGGCCCTTGAAGGTGGCAGCATGCAGGGTGGCTGCTGCTGCAGGGGAGTCATCCACAGGCTTTTTACCCTTGTTGGGCTGGATCATCCTGTACACATGTACAGTGACATGTGCAGTACAATACAGTACAACACAAGACAATCAGTCAGCCAGTCAGTCAGTCAAGCCGCCAAGTCAGTGAAGTCACCGTGAAAACCCCTCCCCCATCCCACCTGGTGATACACAAAAAGCAGTCAGTACAGTGCAGTGCATGCAGGGTGGCAGCTGCTGCGGGTGAGTCATTGACAGGCTTTTTGCCCTTTTTCGGCTGGATCATCCTGCACACGTGCATTGACAACTACAGTACAGCACAAGACTGTCAGTCAGCTGCAGGAAGATCATCCGATGATCCCCGCAGCGGGGTTTTCGCCCATTTGACCTGGATCATCCTGCATGCAAAACAGCGCAATACAGTCAGTCAGAAAGTCAGTACAGTGCATGCGTGGTCGGTGCTGCAGGGGAGTCACCACAGGCTCCTTCCCTTTGTTGGGCTGAATTCTCCTGCGCGCAGTCCATGACAAGTACAGTGCAGGACAGTAAACCGGCAAGTAAGGACAGTACAGTACATGCAGGGTGGGTGTTGCGGCGGGGGGGGGGGGGGGGGCGTTGTCAACAGGCTTCTTGCCCTTGTTGGGCTGATTCATCCTGCAGCTGCTGCAGTGACAGCAGCACCCATACATTTTTCCAGCCACGCCATGCATTCTTGTCAGCTGTCATCCTGATGCTGCTGCTGCTGCCCCCCCAGCCACCACCTTCCGCTGACATAACTGCTAGTCACCCTGCAATCACCACCCACAAGTTTCCCAGCCATGCATCCTGGTCAGCTATCGACCTGCTGCTGCTGCTGCTGCTGCTGGTGACCTGTGTCTCACACCTGCCCCCCAGCCGCCACCTTCTGCTGACATGTCAGCCCACATCCAATCACCACCCACCTGTTCCCCAGCCATGCATCCTGGTCAGCTATCGACCTACTGCTGCTGCTGCCCTGCTCCCGCCCCTCCTGCAGCACCCTCTGCTGCATTATTGCAAACAGGTCCTGCCTTCCTCTGCTGCTGGCAGGGTCAGCTGCATGGCCCTTGCCCTTGGCCGGATCGATCTGGATGTTGCCTAGCCAGGCATCACTGGCTGGGGGACCTGCGGTACAACAACAGCAGCGGTACAATACGGTACAAGGCAGTGCAATAAGTGCAGCTGAGTGCAGTACGATAGCGCACCCCATACATAATCCCCTCCCCCCCCCTAACCCTCCCACCCACACACATTGACACGTCCTGTTCCCCTCCTTTACACACACTTGGCTACCCACCTGGTGAAGTCTGTGCCAGCAGCTGTGACATGTCAGCTGCACGCTTGGGGTCTGTAGGGGGAGACAGCGCCCGCTTGCCCTTTGTGGGGTCAATCTGAGCGCAACAGTAGACGCAAGACCAAAAACACCAGTGAGCAAACACACATCAGACTTCCTGTGCACGACTGCCAAGAGGCCAACACCCGCAACGATGCGTCACCACACTACCAAGTCTACACCTCTACAGTCATATGAAGCATTCCAAATATGGCATACAATTACTCGCCATGGCAAAACACAGCACGCCACGCCATAGCACACAGCACGCCGCACCTGTATGTTGCCTATCCATGAGTCCACCCCTCCTGCCTCCGTGCCCTGCAGCAGCCCAAACAGGCCGTTCCTGCCCTCCTTCATAGGCGCAGGCAGGAACTTCTTCCCAGTGGGTTTGGAGGTGTTGCCACGGGGGTGGGGCTGGCCTGCGCATGGGAGTGAGTGTGTGTGGGTGGACAGGAAAGAGTGAGGGCGAGGGAGGCGATGCTTCAGCTGCACCCAGGAGGAACAAGGCTTGCATCCACCCCGCTATGGTTGCTGCTGCTATTGCTGCTACGGCAGGAACACCGGGCATGTTGTGGTGAAGGTAGGATTTCATCATATGGATGCTGTCCCTGCTGCCGCGCCCTTGCTGCCATAGCTGCTGCCCCTGCTGCAGCTTTGCAGAGGCTTCCTTGTGCTGAGCCGTCATGACCCCTCCTGCGCCACTGCTGTAGGGCCATCAGGACTGAGGTGACAGCGCCACTACGCACCCTGGGGGCTAGCTGGACTTGCGCCGCACCATGCTTTTCAAGTATGCATCTTGACGCCCTGCTGTTGCTGCAACCACAACGGCTCCTGCTGCTGCTATGTTTGTAGTTGCAGGCCCTGGAGTCCCTTTGTTCTGCTGTGCTGCTGCCTACCTTCGTATCCGTCTTGCTTGAGCAGCGTTGTGTCGCCCCAGCCGTGCCACTGTGAGCGCTGGGCACTGCCATCCTGTGGGTCTGTGGGGTGCAAGCAGCAGGACAGCAGCAGCCAGTACAAGGGTGGGGTGTGTGAGTAAGTTGGGGGCGTCCAAACAATGTGTGATTTGAAATGAAGGGGCTCAAAAGGAGCTGTGACAGCAGGTTGCATCAGCAGTCGGCTTGGTTGGGAGGAAGACTGTGCTGTAGCTTCAACTACAGGGGGTGTATGGCGATGCATTGCTGTTGTGCGAACTGCAGTGCTGCTGCCTCTTGCATGCTGTACACATGTGTGGCTGACCACATGTCAGCTGCCTGCCAACACTTCAAAGATGTATACTTACTGACTGAGTGTTGTCCTGCTGCCCCCACTGGATACAGTGGGTGTTTGGTTTCAGCCAAGGGACACACTGTTGGCACACTCCTTGCATACCTGCACAAACACATGTGCACTGTCACCCCTCGCTGGCTGAAGCCCACATAAAGAGAAAGCATAAAAAAATCTATGTTTCCCTCCAAGCTCAGCAATGACAGGCATATTGAGCTCCTTCTGCTGCTGGCATGCATGTTTCTGCATGCCCCAGCACATGTGCAGCAAGGGTCAAGCTTACCGGACGCATGGCTCGACTGCAGAAACACTGGTATAGCTTTGACTGCCAAATGTGCTTCTATATGAATTCAACAGCTCCCCCCAGCTCTTCGGGTTCGTTTCTTGAGGAGCTGGCCCCATGTCAGTTCTTACGACAGCTGATCGATGTCACTCATATACAGAGTTACCAGGATGATTGGTAAATAGTTAATAAGGCTCCCAAAGCACCCTCGGACCAGTTCATTTCGGGCCCACTGACAGTTGAGTCATTCGTGTGACGATGCCAGTGACCCGGACGGATAGGCTACGGATCTCGGCACCAAGGATGGCCGAACCATTATTTTGAATGGAACTGTCGTCGGTACGTCTTTCCCGCCCTGTCACCCGTCGGTACTCCCTCCTCAACTTCTTCGCTGCACACTCCTGTTGGCGTGTGCCTTTGATGGCCGATTTGTAGCTGGTTACAACTTGAATCAGTTGGGTTGGCTGGCTGGGCCCTGGCTGCGGCATGGGCATCAGGAGGAGGTCTCAGATGCAGTGCTGGGGGTCTGCACATACCTTAGGGGCTCTCACGTTATGCGTGGTGGCCTTGCAAGGTGCGTAACGGTGTGGTGTACGCTTTCAATACTACGTGAGCAGCACGCCTCAAGCAGTGGGTCACAGCCAGGAGCCACATCACCCCGCATGTGCTGTTGTTGCGCTCTGCAACCCTGCAGGTGTTCTGGTGCAAGTTGGCGCAGCAGCACCTCTGTGCGGTGACAACTGTTCAGTAACAGTACGTCCTGTGTGTGGAGCAGACGGCAGGTCATACAGCAACGGCTGTGTGGCCTCCTGCGCGGGAGTTGCAGTGTCATCACAGGGCTACTGTGAAGGTGGGGAGTACACTGAACATACGGGTATCGCAGGACCAGCTAGATTTCTTTCCCTGCATCAATATGACAGGCAACTGTTTTGAAGACAGTAGGGGAACAGCTGTTGTCCTTGTATTGCCAGCCTTGCAGCCACATGGGTTGCTGAGTCCCAGCTTGTGTCCAAGAATTGATCCGTTGCATCCCCACAGACAACTGGGGTGCTTTGTGCAGGATTGGGGTCAGTTCAGGCTCTTTCCCACACAAGCACGAGGGCCTGACTGGTCATGCATGCATGGTCTGCCTGCGACACCATTCTAACACACCCCGCACCTGCTGACGGTGCTGAGGTCCCCCGCATGCCTCCCGCCCTGACGCACTCCCCACCCTGTGCTGACATGGCATGGTGCATGTCCTGCACACCTGCAGGAGACAAGGTGCGCTTTAAGCAGCCAGCCAGCAGCATCACTTTCCTGCACAGCCCCTGGCGCGCAGCAAAGGAGTCTGGGCATGTGATCACAGCCGAGGTGATGAACAAGTTTGCAGCAGAAGGCTTTGTGTACCGAGGGAAGGTCGACATGGCGCAGATCAACCAGCGCACAGGCTACAAGGCTGCTCCGGCACATAGGTGGGTGCTGTGTGTTGCGACACCTGCAGCTGCTGTTGCCTGTGAAGAGAGCTATGCCGCCGCTGCATCTCCTGCAGGGGGAGAGATGACGCGGAGTGCCAGGCACACCGCGTTGGTTGAGGGGCGAGTGTGTGTGTCTGCGCCGCAGTCGCCACGTCCCCACCGTGGCCCCAGGTGCATAAGACACCCTAGGGGTCCTGCGGCAGCAGCAACTTGCTCCTGGGTCCCCTCACACCCTTTCCTGTTGGCTATGTTCACCAGGGCACTGGCAGCTATGAGCCAGTGATGCTGTCAGGCAGGTCAGCAGGAAAGGGTGTGAAGAGGGCCCAGCAGCCACATCCTCCTGCAGGATTATCACACGCGGACACCCTATGTGCACTGAAGTGCTGCACGTGAGCGCAGGCCGTTCCAATGCGACCCTGCACCAAAGGAACGACCTGCGCACATGCACAGCGCTTCAGTGCACATAGGGTCTCCACCTGCACTGTCCTCAGTACTCTGCAAGTGTTCATTTCCTGCATTACGACGCGGCTTCCCTATCACCCTCACTGCTATTTCCACCTATTTCGCACGCCTGCGCAGGGGCCCCACCCCTAAGGAGCACAGCGCCATGTTCCAGCAGGAGGCCAGCACAACAGCCACCCAAGCAGCAGCACGGCCCAGCACGCAGGCCAACAAGACAGCAGCGGCAACAGCTCCAACAACAGCAGCAGGCAGCAGCCAAGCAGCAGCAGCAGCTAAGCCCCTGGAGGGTGGTATGGCGGATGAGAAGGTGCCTCCAAGGACTCCTCCTGCTGCTGCTGCTGTGGAAGCCCGGCCGGCTCAGGCCTCGGGCAGCCTTGATGTTGCAGTCGTGCGCGTGGACAACGCTGGCAACCTGTACACTAAAACGTGAGGAGGCGGGAGGCACGCGCGGTGGGGCAGGCGGAGGGGGAGAAGGCGTAGGGTGTGGCAAGGGTGTTGCTGCATGTGGCCATGGCAAGGGGGGCCCAGGGGGGGGGGGGGAAGTGTAGCTAAGCCTCTGGAGGGTGGCATGGCTGAGAAGGTGCCTCCTAGGGCTCCTGCTGCTGTGGAAGCCTAGCCGGCTCAGGCCTCCGGCAGCCTTGACGTTGCAGACGTGCGCGTGGACAACGCTGGCAACCTGTACTCCAAAACGTGAGGAGGCGGGAGGGGGAGGGGAGAGGAAAGGCATTTGTGTGGAGGCTGGAGGGCAGAGGGATTGTTGGTGTCAGCAGACAGTAGAGAGGTTGATGCATGTGCGCATACGCAGGTGACATGGTCGGCAAGGGGGTTGCTGCATGTGGGCATGGTTGGGGGGGGGGGGTGGAAGGAAAGTCCTGACCAACTCCACAACAAGTCACATGCTGCTGCCGCTGCCGCTGCCGCTCCCTGAACACATCTGCAGGTACACATACGACCCAGCCCGCTACGCCCAGATGGCATACGCCCCCTTCAACCCAGCAGGCGCCACCCTCGTAGAGAACAAGGTCAGCACTGGGGCAGCCACCAAAGTAGCAGCAGCGACACCAGCAGCGCAGCAGCAGCGTGCAGCAAAGGCAGCAGTGGACCCCACCACCTCTGCCGCAGCAGCAAAGCCCGGTCCTGCCTCCGCTACCAGCAGCAGCAGCAGCAGGCAGGCGCCTGGCGCAGCAGGCAGGGTCCCAGCAGCAGGGTCCCAGGGGGGTAGTGCAGCAGGCACAGCGGTGCGCGCGCCAGTCACGACAGAACGCAAGGCAACGAGCGGCGGCCCGTTGTCTGCTGCTCCTGCTGCCGCTGCTGTCAGTCGGCAGCAGGCGCCGGAGGGGGCCACCAAGCTGGACTTGCAGCAGCAGCAGGCTGCTGGTCAGGGGAGAGGGCGGGAGCAGCAGCAGACCCCTCCAGCTGCGTTAGCCGGCAATGCCACCAGCAATGCCACCAGCAGTGGCACTAGCACTAGCAATGGCACCAGCAGCATGAATGTAACAGCTGGTGCCAACGGCACTGCTGCCGCAGCCAATGCCACCCAAGCAGTCGCTCCTGGGCAGCAGAGCGGCGCGGCAGCAGCAGCAGACCTGCTTGCTGGGGTCACACCTCAGCAGCAGCAGCCGCTGAAGCAGAAGCTCATGGCCCCTGCTGCCCCCTTGCAGCTAGAAAAGGAGGCTCTCACACGCGTCCAGCAGCAGCAGCCGCTGTCTGCTGCCGCAAACGTGAAACGGCCCGACTACATGACCACCCCGGTCAGGCAGGGCATGTCGGAGCTGGCTAAGGATGCTGTACGGCAGGCCCTTGGCAGCAGCAGCAGCAGCAGCAGCGGTAAGGTTACTGACCCAGTGCAGAAGGTGGAGCTGATTCCAGAGCTTGCTGCTGTGGACCCGAAGGCCTTTGGGGAGCAGCCGCTGCTGCCAGCCGCACCCAGCAGCAGCAGCAGCAGCAGTGGCAGCAAGGCTGCTGCTGCTGCTGCTGCCCCTGTGCAGGGGGCGAATCTCAAGCTTGAAAGCGCAGCACAGCAGCCGAAGCAGCAGCAGCAGCAGCAGCAGCAGCCAAAGCAGCAGCGGGGGCCTCAGCAGATGTCTGCAGCGACAATAGTGACAGAGGAGGCAGCGGGGGCTGCGGAGGCAGATGATGATGCAACGGCAGCAGTGCCGGCGCCCGCTGCAAGTAAACCAGTAGCACCCACAGCTGCTGCAAGCAACGCAGGCCCCACCAAAGCAGCGCCGGCAGCGCCGGCAGCAGCACCCGCTGCTGCAACAACGCCATTGGCAGCCACAACCAAACGGGAGGCTGCAACAGTAGGGACGCCTGCAACGAAGCAAGCACCAGCAGCAGCACCAGCAGCAGGAGCAGCAGCGCCAGGAGCACCCAAGCCAGCAGGCCAACAGCAGCAGTCCCAGCCAGCTGCTGCTATTTCAGGGGCCGCACCCAAAACACCGGCGGTCCCCTCCAAGCAGGTGACAGGAGCAGCAGCAGCAGCAGACCCTGCCCCTGCCCCTGCCCCTGCTCCCACTCCTTCAACCGCTGCCCCTTCCTCCAGCGCCAACCCACCACCACCACCAGCAGCAGCAGCAGCAGCAACAGCTACTGTGCAGCCAGTCAGCAGCAGCAGCAGCAGCAGTGGGGCTGAGAAGGCTCCTGGAGGTGCCCGCCCGCCGGCCAAGGCCCTGCCCCCCTGTGACAGCCAGGGGCTGCACTGCCGTGACAAGATCTTGGCAACTTCGCCTATGTTTGGCACGCAGTCGCCCAACGGGAAGTTCATGGATTACTCATGGATGGCCGGCAAGGGGCGCATCAGTGGGGTGAAGATGTTCTACAATAAGACCAGCGGCTGTGTGAGGGGCCTGCAGCTGACCTACAAGCCCACTGGTGGTGCAGCCGCCGGCAGCAGTGGCAGCGATGGCCGCAGCAGTGGCAGCAATGGCGGCAGCAGTGGCCCGGTGGTGAAGCTGCTGGGCAGCGGCTACACGCATGCTGGCATTGTGGTGAGGGAGCTGCGGCTCAAGGAGGGAGAAGTCATAGGCAAGGCTGAGGTCTGGGACCCCAAGTGAGTGATGTGGCCGGGGCAATGAGTGTTCGCAGAGGGAGCTGTGGTGCAGGTGATCAAATTTTCATGGGGGGAATGGGCTTGCAATGTTTGTTTTGAAAGCAGTAGCTGTACAGTACCAGCCGTGTGTTTGTCTGTGGGTTGAACGGTAGTGTCCATGTGTGTGTCTGTGTGGTGCAGGTGCATCAAGTTCTTGCGCCTGTACACCAGCGAGGGCTAGGTCGAATGCTGCTGACACCTTGAAACATGCTACTGAGACCTTCAAATATGTGTGTCTGCGTTGTGCAGGTGCATCAAGTTCCTGCGCTTGTACACCAGCAAGGGGCAGAAGGTGGCCGTGGGCAGGATGGAGCCAGGGTCCGAGGGCCAGGCTCGCAACGTCACCAAAAACAGGGACAACGGCATGCTGGTAGCGGTCAAGGGCTGGCAAGACCCACCCAAGAAGCACGGTGCGTGACATACCGACCGGGTGGGGGAGGGCTGAAAATATGGTGTCACTCCCTACAGACTGAAATCTGCCAAGTTGCATTGGTGAAGTGCATCGCACTGACACCGATTATCTTCGGCGGGCCTGGCTGTCTGACACAATGTACCTGGCATGTGTCGCCCCACCTGCTACTGCTGCTCTGTGTGCAGCTGCTACTGCCAAGAAGCCTGCAGGCAGCTCGCCAGGTGTCCTGAAGCAGCTGCAGTTCGTATGGGCAGCCCCCTACTGCGACCACAAGTGCACCCCACCAGCAGCAGTAGCAGCAGCAGCACCAGCCGCTGCTGCTGCTGCCCCTGCTGCCGGCCAGCCCCAGGAGCCTACAGGGACTATCATCACAGAGTCAGGGTCTCTTCCCAATGCAGGCCACAAGCGGCGGCTGCTCCAGCAGCAGCAGCAGCAGCAGTGGCTGTCTGGCAGCATTGACCGCCGGCTGAGTGCTCAACAGCACCTGCAGGAGGCCCGGCAGCGGCAGCGGCTGGCAGCAGCAGCAGCAGCAGCAGAGGCCCAGCAGCCGCCATTGCTGCTGGATGTGCTGCAGGAGGATGAGCAGGGGCCAGCAGCAGAGGCACAGCAGCAGCAGCAGCAGCGGCGGCGGCTGGCGGCGGCAGCAGCAGAGGTTCAGGAGCCTGCTTTGGAGGGGGTGGAGGACGATGCTTGGGCAACAGCAGAGCTAGAGACGGCTGCAGCACTGCAGCAGGGGCTGTGGGGCAGCAGCAGCAGCAGCAGCAGCAGCAGCAATGTCGCCCTTACCAGCAGCAGCAGCAGCAGCAGCGCCAATGGCAGCGTCGTGGTTCCTGCTAACATCCACCGAATGCTGAGTGTGATCAAGCCTGACAACAGGCTTCCCTGCCCTGTGAAGTCCTTCCCCTACTATTCCATGGGCCAAATCAAGGCGAAGGCCTCAGACGGGGGCTTTGTGTGCTCAGGAGGCCTCATCGGCAGTAATAGGGTGCTTACTGCGGGGCACTGCGTGTGGGACGATCGCAATGGGCAGGGGCCGTTCAAGGACCTTCGATTTGCACCTGGGCAGTGGAAGGTGAGCTTGGGGGGGGGGGGGGGGGGGAGGCAGGGGGCAGGAGTCTCGTGGATGGACTGTGTATGGGATGTGGCGTATGGGATGGTTTCTTGTCAGTGTGTTGCCAGTGTGATATGGTTGGTAGATGTATTTTTTTGGCTGTCTGTACATACGTCGGTAGTCAGCAGGCAAGTGCAGCCCAGGCGTCTGTTGAATGCAGATCCCCCTGACGTGATAAGTTTATGCTCTGGTACCCCCACACCCGCCCGTAGAAAGCAGCTGCTGCAGCAGCAGCACAAAAGGCTGGAGGCGTTGCCAGATATGCTGATGTATGCCTGCACGTATGCTTCCGTTGCCCCGACCCTGAACCCTGAACCCCAACCCCTGTCTGTCTGCCGTTTGTGCAGGTTGGGGCCAAGGTGGAGTCGCCGTTAGGCTTTGTGGACTGGGACTACGTCACTCTTTTCGACAGCTACATCAATGACCCGGATGGCGAGGGACTGCCGTTCGATGTGGCCGTCATCACGCTAAACAAGCCCGTTGGAACTGAGCTGGGATGGCTCGGGGTTCGGGCTGATGCTCCGCCCTGCAGAGCGACACCCCTCTCACTAAACCTCGCTGGTTATCCCGGCGAGGATCCTGAGAACCCCGGGTGGGTGGTTGGGCCGGCGGTTGCTTCTACGACAAGTGTGACGTCAGTTACTCCTGCAGTGTGAGCATTACAAATCACACATGTGACAGCTTCGTGGGCCAAAGTGGGGCGCCGATGTTCGATGACGAGAATTACGTGCGTGCGGTACACACGCTGGGCGTACTTCCGGGCTTCAGCAGTACGAATGGCGCGATCACAATCCAGAAGTTCATGCTGGATAACGTCATGGGGTATTGGCGGGACACGAGTGGCTACAGCCAGACGAAGACTGCCGCACAGGCTGCACGGGCGGAGTCGGCCAAACGGGGCAAGAAGAGGTTCAGGCGCTGAGTGCTGTGCGCAACTCCCACCAGTCCTGCTGCACCTTGCTACGCCGCACTGCATATAATTTGTGCTTGTCTGACGACGGTGGTTGTGAGAGCCTTCCTTTAGCCGCACCTTCTGCTCATGGGTAGACTGCTGCCTGTGGTGGTGGGGTTTGTGTGACGGCTGCTAGCCCCGAGTGCCCCCAGGTGTGTGTACAGCCCTGTTTGTTGTACAGTGCTTGCGTGTGCTGCTGCACTGGCGAGTGTGGCTTGTGACTGCACCGTGGCTTGGTGCGCATGGTTTTCGTGTGTGCATCGGAGTGGGTACTCCCCTTGTTGTATATCTGTGTGGCTGGTTGTGATGTCATTGCACCGCCATTAGGACATGGTGTTTCTTGCAGAGCAGCAGCAGCCCCAGGGTCAAGCCTATACGGTGCCGGTGTGTCACTGCATCCACTTCCTTGGGTGGAGACGAGTGTTAGGATCATTGAGGGTCGTGATCAAGACTGGAAATTGAGCGAAACGCTGGACAGGCATGTTGCGTGCACCTGCTGTGTGCGTCTCATCATACCATGTTGTTGGCTGCACTTTGCTCATTAGCTTTCTGGCTGCTGGCAGTAGCAGGCTCATGAGATCAGATCAGACAGTGGCAGGCCAGGTGCGTTTTTGTGTGACCCAGTAGCCTTGTTGGTAGGGCCCGGTAGCCTTTGTTGTGTTGAAGGGAGCGACAGCTGATCTGGAGCACACAGACACACAGCCCGCCTCTCTATGGTGCTGTTGAGTGAATGGGTGCACTGTACATTGCCACCACCACCACTGTACAGTGCACCACATGTGGCCTCATCCCCTTGACTGTCAGGTGTCCCGTTGCTGCTGATTCACGGTGACTGGTTTGTGCCACTGTTTGAAAGTCCTGTTTTCAATGCCACCCCTTGTGGGGCTCTCTTGGTTGTGTCCCCTTGTGCAGCCTACATACGTATGTACGTGTGATTGGCAGCCACATTGGAGGGCAAGAGGAGGGCCGCTTCGTATGTCAGGGCTCTCCTGTATGGGGAGGGTGGCTCTTGCTTGTAGGGTATAGGTACAGTTACGCTTACAATGATTGAGCACGGCGAAGCCGTGCAAGCCACAAGGGAGCCAGGGGCTCATGGGGTTCAGGTCAGGGTTTGAGTGCAAGTCAGCAGCACA
Organism: Desmodesmus armatus; assembly: GCA_007449985.2. Classification (NCBI taxonomy): domain Eukaryota; kingdom Viridiplantae; phylum Chlorophyta; class Chlorophyceae; order Sphaeropleales; family Scenedesmaceae; genus Desmodesmus; species Desmodesmus armatus. Next base: position 318,085 of record VIIQ02000089.1, read on the forward strand.
GTATGTGGCAGCAGCGCTGGCTCTGTGACCATGTGCAACCCGCCTGCCCATGCTGCCCCACTTCGTACCGTGGTGCTGTAGCATGGAGGCTCCCAGGCTACTAGCACGTAGTAAGTGATCTGTCTCGGTCATGGCCTGTCTTTGCCAAAGGCAGACATTGGCGCTGGAGTTCTGGTGGCCATACTCTATGTCCGAAAACAGATGTGGGTGTGCAGTGTGGCTGCTTTCTTTCAGGTGGTGCATGCTGATGCCGAGCTGCATATGGACGCCTTGGTTCATTGCACTTTACACCTTACGACTTTGTTAGACCTTATGCGCATGCATGCTGTGCATCACATGCGCAACCTGCCCTCCTTACTACTGGGTGTGCAGCAGGCGGCCAGACGCAATTGTCCTGAGGGCGAGCACTTTCGTTCGCACTGTTTTCTGTACTGCCAGCCACTGTCAGGCCCGGATTGCGTACATGCAGGATGTTGGGTGGTGGAACGGTTGACGGTGCTATGCAGCTTGCATACCCGTCTTTACGTAAGGCACACCACATCGTCCTGCTGAGCCGTTGATTGCTGTCCTGTGATATGCACGACGATGTGTCCGGCCTTCCTTTTCGTATGTAGCAGCGTATACTAGCAGCGTACTCACTTCACCATGTGCAGCAGCTGGAACGCATGCTTGCATCGTGATCCTGATGCATTGCAGGGTGGTGGCTGGTGGGTTTAGGGGGCCATTGGGGTTGAGCGCCTGGGGCGCTGTGCCCTGTAGGCCTAGTAGGCTTAGTACCTGGTGCCCGTCCCAACCCTGTTGTGTGACTGTTGCAGCATTGTACATTGTGTAAGCTTCAGCTTAGCAAGCTTGTGTATATGTTCCTCGCTTGTGCTTGTGCAGCTTGTGTCTTTTGTGACTTGTCTTCGAGGTGTTGAAACCCTAGGGGGTTTTGTTTCTTTGTCCAGTCATGGGCACGGCGGAGGGGCCAACAGCATTGTTGATCATCAACAGAGAGAGGCGGGCAAAGTTGCTGGCTATATCGGTGGGGCCTGCCGATAAGCCAGGCAGGCAGGCACACAGGTGGCATGGGTGGAGCATGACATGACTGCCCTGAACACGAGGGCTTGGAATGGCCATACTTTGGACGGTCCTGAACCAAGGGCTGGATATGGCACACTTGCTAGTATATACGGCGTGTTTTGGCCTTATGGCATGTAGGAAGAGGATTGCGCATAGCCTGCGCGCTTGCTGGGCCGAGCACACAGGGCTTGCCCATGCATGTGGGGTGTTTGGGGCAACTTGGCAGGATGTGGTTCATACCACGTATCCCTGTAGGGTGTACTGTTCAGGTAGCACACTCACACACAAGCTGTTGGGAGTTTGTGTGTGTTTGTAGGTGGCGCACCGATGCATGAGTAGCGGACAGATTAGCACGGCAGCATTGTCAAGGGTTTTCATAGCTCAATGCAGTTTGGTGGCTGCCTTGGGCGGTGAGACTCAGGAGTTGGGGATGTGTGGCTGCATTCAGGGATTGCCTGCTTGCATCCATTGAATGCGAGATAGGCAACAGCATTGGCTCTGTAGTAGTGACCTCACTGATGGCACCATGGCAGGGTATGGTAACAGCACTTGTTGGCAAACCCTGTACACAAGTGATGTGTCGCCTACTAGGACGATCCAGTCATGCATTGTAGGCTAGTTCTGTGTCCTCCTTGCGGCCACGTACGTGAATGGTCGAAATGCAGTAGCAGCTGGTTGCCGCAACCAGGCTAGCCATTATACAACGTCAACGCTATCGCGTCTCAAGTGCAGGCCTTTGCTGTGGGCTGATGCATGAGCCGCGACTGAGTCAAACCAACATCTCACGATATTTTCAACCGCCAGACATTGGGGACATAAATGCCATTATTCTCAGAAGGAAATCTCCATCTTTACAAAGCGGTCACTCTGCCAGAATAGTGGCACTACTGCAGATTGGAGCAGATGCCACGCGTCAAGTTCGGCGATCGTCCACATCACTTCAAAGCCCACACAAAAACACCGCCCCCCTGATTCCCAAATGCTACTTCGCGTGCGGGTGCTGAGGCCCCACTGCTCCTACGTTCGCCAGGTCAGCTGCAGCTGCGGGTGCAGGAGACTCGACTGACTGCGATTCCGCTGGTGCGCTGCAGCCTCCCCTGAACGACTGCAACAGGCGCTTCACAAGACTGGGCTCCCGGGTGCTATCGGCATTGACTTGGCGCTCTCGCGCGGGCAGGATGACGCAAAGCAGCATCGACACGATGTTGAACGCCACGCCCATCGCGTTTGGCAGCGCGATGAAGAACCAATCCTTGCGGGCCTGCAAAGCAGCAAGCGAAAAAGTAACGTTATGCAAGAGGGGTCTGAGTATAGCCTGCAGGGCGATGTTTGAGCTGGGTCTCTATAGTGTAGCTACGTGAAGTTTATGTTGTGACCTGTAGTAAGACTGTTGGACTTCGTCTCTATATTGCACTGCTGATGTACGGGTTGCTGATAAGTCAGACATGAACATCTCCATGTGGCCACAGGAGCAACGGCGCTTTGACCGTCAAAGCGGTGACCTCTGCCTGGATACTTGAGTCATGAGATGCAGCTTCTTTCAAAGAACAGTGTTGGAGACTCTCCAGCAAAAACGGCTGTGGTTCTTCAAAGAAACATGCGTGCACAAATCGCTGGTGTTCATTGTCGAAATAAGCAACAGGCGCCCCCACCGTGAGGTACGGTGACTACTATGACAATCTGCCATCGCGACCTTACTTATGGAGTGTGGAGCATTTTCACTCCAAACATTCATCACTCACCATGCCATACACCGTCCACAAAACAGCGTTGATCAAATTTGTCAGGCACAGTGGCCAGTAGATGGTGGAACTGTCGCGCTCCCTGAGCACTTGGAACAGCGAGCTCAGAGGCGCCACATAGTAGATCCCTAGAATAGCCACAGCTGTGGATCCCCTGCGGCACACACCACAAACCCAATGCAAGCCTTAGTAGCTGCTGCTAAGTGCAACACTGCTGTGTCACCAACCATGCCAGAATGTGGTTGGGGTAAAGCACGACTATTGTGTGATCAGCTGGCCGTGTTGCCACCCGGCTGTGTGGCCAGCTGACTGTGTGGCCAGCCAGTGGGAGTCCGCCCCCCAGCTAACACCCCCCCCCCCCAAACCACAAACTACGCATGCAGTTGCTACCTGCAGCTTCCTCACCCGAGGGGTGGGGTTGAATGCGGAGGCTGTTCAGGTTGGGTCAATGAAACTCTACACCGGGTGTGCCAGAATGTGGTTTGGAGCAAGCACCACTCCCCAAACTTCTCCGAGAAGTGGTGGCACCAAGCACATGGGGTGAGGTGAAATGTAGAGGCTGTAAATGTTGATCCATTGGTTCCACTGTGAGCGTACAGGTATGCAAACCATAGGCCACGTGAAATTGTGGTGCGGTGGCAAACCCAAAAGCTTACCAGAGCTGCTGCTGGTCGACAACCTGCCAGAGGTTTATGATGCCAACCACCAGCAGCACAGCTGTAGCAGCCAGCATTACCAGCAACACCCGGCCTTGCTCCTGCAGCATACACAGAAGCAGCCGATGCATATGCCGAAACTGAGTTATCCCACTATGAACAACATGCCAGGCTGGCAAACGCTGTTACTGACAATCCTTGCTTCATGAGTTAGTGATAAGTATGATTTTTAACTTGTAACAACCTCCCCCTGTCGACACCCCCCATAATTGAGTTAGTGACAACTATGATTAACGGCTGGTAAAATGTTGCGGTGCTGTCAAGCACAGTCCAACAGAGGACATGGCACATGGCACATGCACCCCCCCCCATATGAGTTCCCTGACCTTGATGTTCAGGAACTTGTAGCTGCTATGGATGTAGAACCAGCCTGCAGCAGCAATAGCGGTATTGGCAACAGCAGCAGCAGCAGCAGCAGCAGCAGTGGCGGCGGCGCCCGTCGCGGCAGCAGAAGCATGTTGATGTCATGAACTGGGCAACAGGACTGTCACAGCTGACTGCTCGAGCAGTATTGCTTGCATAACCTATCACACACAGACAACAACCAGGCAGCTCAGCACTCTGATAAAAAAACAGCACTGTGATTAAAAATATAGAATAAACTAATTTGGAATATGTTTTTAATATACAAGAACAGAAACACAACCCCCGCCGCTGCCCCTCAATCACAGCTGCCTTTCACTCCCCACTCACTCATAATGAGCCCAATGCTGTTGGGGAAGTTCATGTAGCAGTCCTGGGTGATCTGGCCATAGATTGAGCCCAATGTGCAGTTGGCTGCCATCGCCACACATGGCAGGGGGTTCAAGCCCTGTGCACCAGCAGTAGCAGCAGCGGCAGCAGCAGCAGCAGCAGTGGCAGTAGCAGCAGCAGTGGCAGCAATCAGCGCCAGGAAGACGGTGTGACTTTGCAATGTTAGGTACTGCTGCTGTGCACACAGCATCAAGGCACATCAAGACAACCTTCACCAACATTGCAAAGCTCAACTTAGCCAGTAAAAACAATGCCACTACAATACAAGCAGTCACCCAGCACCATGGCTGGGCTCCAGCTGGACATCATGTCACTCCATGATAGAGTGTGCTGATGATGGTGTGCAACACTTTGCAACATGAGTTCTACATAGGGAATTTCTGAAGGTTTCCGGTCATCTGGCCGCAGAGGAGATCATGAGAAAAAGTTGTGTCTGACTTACCTTGAGCTTTTTGGTCCTGTTGGCGTCCAGTATGGCAGGGAGGGGACTGCCAAAGGCAGCTATGGCAAATAACATACCTGCAGAGGTGTGCATGTGTGCATGTGTGTGTTGGGTGGGATGGGGCCAGGGGGGGGGGGGGGCAGGGCAGAGGCACAGGTCGCACCCAGCACAATACACTCAGACTTTGGACTTCAAGGCTGCTTTAATCCCTTCAATTTTTGCCTACTGCGCATGGTGTTCTGATCTGCCTCCCAAGTTGGCGGCACAGTAAGATGAGATGTTTTCTGAAGTGTTTGCAGTTGGCTCAACAACACCAGCAGGAATACTGAGGGAGCTGGCTGGCGTGCATGGGACTGCGAAAGGCTCAGCTACGGACATAATAGTACTGAAGTTCTATATCGCTTACGATGCCAGGGATCACATGGTTGAGAACAGTCTCCTGGGGTGTCATTGCTGCTGCTGCTCTCTGCACAGTCTGACCAGGAACTACTTCGGTTCGATCGACGTTAGTTACAGCGATTCACCAGTATTTTCCAGCTATTAGCTTTGTTGTGTCGAACTTTGTTTGGTTCAGGTGCTGCCTTGTTTTCGCGGTGCTGTGCTGCGAAGGCCAAAAAGAAGCCTGCTGGGAACGTCCACTGCTGACGTAAATGATCGACGTGCTGGTAGTGATATTGTGGAATGTGCAGCAGGCAACATGAGGTTGAAAATGGGATCACCGGATCCACGTGGCGGGTCAACGATGTTGGAGTGACAGGGCAGGCTGCTGCATCAAGCACATCAGTTACACAACACACTACGTCGTGAGAATTGATGAAGGACCTTTTCGTGTCCAGGCATCTCTTCCGTGACTTTCTGATCGTGCCTCTCACAATCGTGACACTGCATTCATCGAGCATATGTCAACAGCACGCAATTTTCAAGTTTGGAAACTTCCACTTGAACCACGCGGTCAATCACCATACTGCCGCCCCCCTCTTTGATCTGCTCCACAACCAAGGGACCTCTGTCAACATCATACAAACTCATACAACAACAACATGAGCCAGCAGGGCCCCTAGGACACCTACCCATGGCCAGAACTATCGTGGGCGCCAAAACCCCTGCCTGCCTGTATTGCCCTGCCTCACCATCTCCTGCAGCAGCGCGGTACCGCCCAGCAGTAAAAGTATCCACCCACTTGTAACACCCCCCCTCCTCTGTTGGTGCTTCCTCATTAATGCAAGCCACAAGAACCACTAGTGCCAGCAGGGCCACTAGGAAACCACCGCAAGCGTCTCATTCAACGTAGCTGACAGCCTCTCTGCCTGCATTCCCCTTCACCACAAAGTCCAGCAGCAGCGAATTAAATTCATCCGGTTGCTCCAGGTACAGCCAGTGGTTGGCCCTCTTAAACACCACACTGCAGCAGTCTGGAGCAACCTGCTGGACGTGCAAGCAGCCCTCCACTGGAAACACCCCACTGCATAGCACGGCACAGCACAGCACACCATCAGGTTAGTCACCATGATGGTCATCTGGCTTGAATCTGCTGTGAAATGCACACAAATGTGACACGGCATGTCTGGCCGCCACGTGCCAATGCACGGCTGCATGTCTTTCACCCCACGGTCCCTCGCCCTTGCTCACCCAACCATTCACCCAACCTACCCACGCAATCCAGTTGCAGTCATGTCCGACAGTGTGATCAGCTGCTGCAGGGGTAAAATCATTGCGCAAGGCCTGCTCAAGTAATCTGGGCTGCATCGGGGCTTCTGTTATCTTTGAACACCAGCACCTACCCCACCACAACAATACAAGAGTGGCCCACCCTCACCCACCAATCACAAGCAGCTCCCGCCACCAACAAGCGCACCTACTCACCCCCCCCCCACACACACACACCCACTCACCAACACCCACCAACCGCATTCAGCTACGCCAGCTTTAGCTGAAACCAACAGGGCCCAAATTCCCTCCTGACCCACCCACCCAACTGCATCCCCCCACCACATTCAGGCAGGGCAGCTCCTGTAAAAACCAGGGCCCCAATTTCAACCCATCAACACACCAACAGGTGCTACACGTGTAAAATTGCTTAGTCATTCTGGACAACCCCACCCACCCACCTGCATCCCCCCACCACATTCAGGCAGGGCAGCCCCTACTGAAGCCAGCCCCCCCCCCCCCCCACCAACACATCAACAGGTGCCACAAGTGCAACAACGATAACTTTAACACTCCCACTCACCCACCTGCATCCCCCCACCACATTCAGGCAGGGCAGCTCCAGCAGGGGCAGCACAGGCCGCCAGTCCAGCTGGGTGTGGTCAGCCATCAGGGCTCCAAGCGCCTCTGGCTTGCAGCGCAGCGTCTCCGCCCTCAGCTCTGCAAATTTGCAGCAAAGGGAAGTAAAAGGTGTGAGGCTTGACCTTGGGGCCCCGGCGGCCTCGGCTGGTGTGTGTGTGTGGCCAGCCAGTGGGGGTCCGCCCCCTTAGTCATCACCCCAAAAAGGTAAGCAAAAGCAGTGACACACAGACGTTAGTGGGGTGAGGTGTGAGGTTTGAGATGCCAGTTGGTCAGTTACAGGAAGCAAACATGGGATAGCACTTTACTTTGAGCATGCGTGCGTCAAACGGGCTGCGAACAATTGACAAAGGCCACATTCAAGGACGCAGTATGTAGGCCAGGGCACTCAGTATGTAAGCACATGCATGCACCCTACCATGTGAGCACTCCTTTAAGCGAAATACGCAGTACATCAGCACATCACGTGCGGTACGCATTTTGGTGCCGAAGCAAGGGTATACTCTGAGAGAGCATGCTGGCCACACTGCCCCGTCCACCAATGTACTCGGGGGGGGGGGGGGGGGAGGGCAGGGGGGTGTATGAGTTGGTGCGAGGCTGGGAGGGAATCTATTTTCAAGAACAGCAGAGCGGCAGTGAGGCAGTGCACAAAACAAGGTATGTGCGCGCACCCAAGAGGCAAGGCCATCACCCTTTGAAATTTGCCGAACTTCCCCACAAGACAGTCCCCACCACTGGCAGCATCGCCTGCCAGTATGCTGTCAGGGACAGGCAGTGCAACCCCCGGTGGTGGTGGTGGTGGTGGTGGGGGGGGGGGGGGGCGAGGGGAAGGGGGGGGGTCTCATAGGAGGGTGGAGGCTGGGAAGGAATCTACCTTCAAAGAGGCAGTGAGGCAGCGCAAACAGCATGTTCGGTGCATGCATTCAACCGGCCGTCACTTAAAAATCTGTGCATCCATCCAAGAGGCCGTCACCCAATAAAAGAGTGCCAAACGTCCCTACAAGACACTTTCCACCACCAGCAGCATCATCACCTGCCAATATGCTGTCAGGTACAGGCAGCGATAGACAGCCGGCCGCATTGCCATCTGCTATACTGCCCAAGTCGGCCGCCAGCTGCTGCTGCAGCCGCTGCAGGGATGCTTCGTCGTAGCAGCCGTTGCTGCCTAGCGACCAGTCCGGGGCGCGGTTTTGCAGGGGCGCCTGTCACACATGCAAAAGGGAAATACAGGACAGTGCGATGTGAGGGTAGCACAGGCGTACGGTGCAACTGCTGAGAACAGGGCGCCACGATCCTTGCCCACTGTGGGCTTCCTCTCCCCTCCCCACCTGCCGTGCACACAATGCCCCCCCCCCCCCCCCCCGCGCCATCCACAACCTGCAGACCACACTGTCAAACCTACAAACAAAAACAATCACATGCTTACCTGGTCCACAAACACTGCCTGCCTGAGCCGGTCTGTCCCAAACAGTTCCACATAGCTCCAGATAACAGCACAACCCATGGACGTACCCACCACTGCAGCAGACATACAGTACACAGAAGCAACAGGGGTGGTGATCACTCATGAGTGCAGTCCGGGTTGGCAACCCACCGCTGTGGGATTGTGCACCTTGCCCCACAAAACCCACAGCCGTTCACTTATCAGTACGTGCAGCGTGAAACCGGCAACATGTGGTGTTGGGGGGGGGGGGGGGCAAGGAGGTGGGGGTTGTTGGGGTGAGGGTGGAGGCATTGGGGCGAAGGGAAGGGGGGGGGGTGAAAGGGGGGAAGCTCCAGATAACAGCACAACCCATGGACGTACCCACCACTGCAGCGGACATTCAGTACACAGAAGCAACAGGGGTGGTGATCACTCATGAGTGCAAGTCAACCCAACGCTGTGGGATTGTGCACCTTGCCCACAAAACCCGCAGCCGTTCACTTATCAGTACGTGCAGCGTGAAACCGGCAACACATGGTACGGGGGGGGGGGGGGGGGGGAGGGACAAGGAGGTGGGGGTTGTTGGGGTGAGGGTGAAGGGCATTAGGGAAGGGGGGGGGAGTGAAAGGTGGGAAGCTTCAGATGACAGCACATCCCATGGAACCAACCACTGCAGCAATCAGACAGATGTACAGAAGAAGGCAGCAGGCAGGGGCAGTGACGGCGAGGTATTTCACCACTCTGCAAATGCGTACTTTGCTCAACCCTGGCCAGCTTACTCATCATAAACATCGACATTGAACACGGCAACACCAGTGACAGTGAGTGTGTAGACAGGGAGTGAGCAACAAGCCAGTAGAAAGGGGAAGTCATAGTGTGCAAGGAAAAGGGACGAGGAGGAAAGGGTTGTTGGGGTGAGGGCGAGGGAGAGAGGAGGGTTGTTGGGGTGAGGGCGAGGGGAGAGAGGAGGGGTTGTTGGGGTGAGGGCGAGGGGAGAGAGGAGGGGTTGTTGGGGTGAGGGCGAGGGGAGAGAGGAGGGTTGTTGGGGTGAGGGCGAGGGGAGAGAGGAGGGGTTGTTGGGGTGAGGGCGAGGGGAGAGAGGAGGGGTTGTTGGGGTGAGGGCGAGGGGAGAGAGGAGGGGTTGTTGGGGTGAGGGCGAGGGGGAGAGAGGAGAGGTTGTTGGGGTGAGGGCAAGGGGAGAGAGGAGGGGTTGTTGGGGTGAGGGCGAGGGAGAGAGGAGGGGTTGTTGGGGTGAGGGCGGAGGGAGAGAGGAGGGGTTGTTGGGGTGAGGGCGAGGGTGAGGGAGGTCGAAGGAGACAGGGAAGGAGAGGGGGGGGGATCAGGTTCGACACACCCCCCGGAGCATACCCACCAACCTGATGGTATGGTCAAGCGTTTCAAAGTCCAAAGGTTTAAAGTTTTGTATCAAGGCCATCCCCCCACCATACACACTTGACAACCACACAGGAGCACAGGGCAGGGCCCCGAGGGGGGGGGGGGCACTGTGTACGCACCTGTGACATCAGTGAGACTGAGTGCCTGCAGGAAGTCCTTTCAGGTCATAGCTTGTCAAGGCTTGTTGTATCATGAAATTGCCCCACCCACCACACACTCCAAACCACACACTATGCCCCCAGAACTAGGGGAGGGCCCCCGGGGGGAATGGGGGGTGTGGGTGGGGTGGGGTGGTGGTGGTGGTGGTGGTGGTGTGGTGGTGGTGGTGGGGGGGGGGGGAGGGGGGGCTGTGTACGCACCTGTCACGTCAGTAAGACTGAGTGCCTGCAGGAAATCCCTTAGGTCTGCTGCCAGCCGTGCGATGTGGTAGCCGCGTGCAGGAACACCGGCAGAGTCTCCGTGGTGCCGCAAGTCCACAGCATACACCTGCAGCCAACCCCAGCACAAGTAGCACACACAGGCACAGGTGAAGGTGTGCCTCGCGGGGACTTGTGGTGTGCTTTAAAAAGGCTGATAGCTGATGGCGTGCATTGCACAGAGTGGGCGGGGACCATTCCCAACCCTCAACTAGTGATGGCATAGGGAATGCTGGATCGAACAACAAGAACATCAAAGCCTATATGATAGCCAGCTGATAAGCAGACGGGGGGGGGGGGAGTCAGTCACCTGGCACGTTGCTGCCAGCGCAGGCATGTTGCGCTGGAAGTACTTCTGGACCCACTCCAGCCGTGTATTAGCACCACGACAGGACCGCTGCTACCAGCTGCTTCATAGGCCAGCTGCACGCCGTCATTGGTGGTGAAATGCTGAGCCGTGCTGGCTGCCATGGCACCTATGGCACTGTCGTGCTGCTGTCGAAATGCCCAGAGCAAACACGTCTAACTATACACGAAGGGAAAGTGCTGTAGTAATCTTGACTTGTTTTGGAAATTCGTCTTCCTGCAGAGGAGCAAGAAGAAGAACATAACATCTGGATCGCGATCTGATCAACTGACGTTTGACCCAGGCATCCCAGGCATTCCTCGTTATCTTCCAAGCTTTGCAGGAATTTATATTATCACTCACAAGATTTCCCCTCTTGTCTACTGCTTATCTAATATGCTGACAGTTTCACCACGACACAGCTTTTGAAAAGCTTTGTTGTTGCACCTCCTGCCGCTGCTGCCATGGGTGGTAGAGGCTCTCTGGACGAGCCATCACAGCAGCAGCTTGCAGCAGCAGGACAGCAAGGCAGCACCAGCAAGCAGCAGCATGCTGCAACTGCTGAGGTCCTGTCGGACCCCTCGCTGCAGCCCTTCCTGCAGCAGGACTTCAACGCAGCTGAATTCACGAGTCACGTACTCGCAGCATCACGCACGAGCGCCCAAGCTCAAGCAGAGCAGCTGAAGCAGGGGGTCCGGCAGTGGAGCAGGCGCTCAGCACACATGTTATTTCAAACCACCGGGAGCTGCTGCAGCATGCCAGGAGGTTGGCAGACACAGAGCACTCCCTGCAGGATGTGGTGCTGTCAGTGTCCTCACTGCAAGCATCGGTGAAGCGCATCCGTGCTGAGATGGAGGGGCCTTACGTACAGGTGCGGTGCTGTGAAGCTGTTGTGTTGGGGGGGGGGGGGGGGTAACCACATCCGGCGCCCCCCCCCCCCCCCCCCCCTCCCCCCCCCTCCCCCCCCCCCCCCCCCCCCCGGCTGGCCACATACATGATAATCAGGCGAACACATCTGCCGCGGGCCGCAGGCACAGCCTCGCCAGTATGACACGCCTGACACCCCTATCCCAGGAGGTGCTGATGTCCCCTGATGTCCCCTGCTTTCAAGAGTTCGGGGGGGGGGGGGGTGGGGGGTAAGAGTGATATGGGCATCTGTCGAACGACCTGCTGTGCCTTGATGTTGTAGATTTTGGCGGGACAGCGCAGGTGCAGGCGCATGCACAAGTGTGCACGCCAAGCAGCTGCGTGAGTAGCCAGATGAATGTCTCAGCCTTGGTCACACTGAAGGGCCATCTATGTTCACACCCCACCCCTGCTCTTGTATCGCCCCCCACTCTTTCACTTCAGGTGGTCTACGGCAGCTAGTGTGCAGTGTCACTGATGTGCCTTCACGGTCGCTGTTTGTTGTTCTTCAGCTTGTGTCTCAAATTTCCCCCTCCACGTTTCTGTTCTGTCTGTTTGTCTCTGCCGTTGCTTCCTTTTTCTGCAGGTCAAGGCCAAGACCGCCCAGCTGGCCAACATGCATGCCACCATAGAGCTGCTGAGACACCTGGGACACAGACTCAAACTGGTGAGGTTATTGGCATGCCTCTGGTCCTGCCTTGTGCCTGCCAACATGAACAGGCGCAGAAGCTGCGGCGGCAGCTAGCAGCCTCACATCAGCTGCTGGGCCAAACTACAGGCTGCCATATTCATTAGTATCACACTCAGCATGCTGCCTGTTTGTTGTTTCTCATCTGTCGCTGGATATTCTTTTCATTGCATTGCAGGTGCAGAAGCTGCGGCAGCAGCTGGCAGCCTCGCCCCAGCTTTTGGACCTGGCTAAGGCTGCCAAGCTGCTGACAGACATCAATGCGGTCAGCAGTGAGGCAGACTTTGTGGGGGTGGCAGCAGCAGAGGCTGATGTCGCATTCCTGCAGCAGGCAGCGGCACAGATACACGACCAGGCACAGGTAAAGTGTGTGCTGTGTGGGTGTTTGGGGGGGGGGGACACCAATCCCGGGAACCTGGGGGGGGGGGGGGTCACCGAGGGGGGTGGGAGCAGCAGAGGCTGATGACGCATTCCTGCAGCAGGCAGCCGTACAGATACATGATCAGGCACAGGTGTGGGTGTGTGCTGGTGGGGGGGGGGGGGCAGCCAATTCGGGGGGGGGGGCACATCCCTGGAGGGGGGGGTAGGGGCTCATGTCATCTCGGGGGAGGGGGGATGGTCCGTTAACCTCGGGGGATGTCACAGAGGGGGGTGGCAGCAGCAGAGGCTGATGACGTTCAGCTGGGCGTACTTTTGTGTGGCGCGGGGGCAGTGGGTGGGTGGGAGGGGGGGGAGGGAGGTCAGCGGGGGTGCCAAGGGCTGGGGGCCCAAGTGGTGGGGGGTCAAGGGGGTTGAAGGGGGTTGACGGGGGGTGGGACAAAAAGGGGGTCACGCAGGGGGAGAGAGGCGAAGCGCTGCGGCAGTGGGCAGCGACAGCTTCTCACGGCAGCAGTGGAGACGGCATGAAGTGACGGCACGCCCCCCCCCCCCTGCCATCCCCGCCTCCATCCACCCCCCTCACGTGTTTCTTATTGACAGCGTGGAGACTGATGCCATTTATGCCCCCCCCTCCCTCCCTCCCCCCCCCCCCCCCCCCCAACACACCATCTGATGACTTTTGTGTCCACCCCCCCCCCCCCCAAGGCGTTCCTGATTGACGGCACGGAGAGTCAGAGCCAGGCCAGCATTCGTGCACCCCTCTCCCCCCCCCCCCCCTCCCCCCCCCCCCCCCTCTTGCCAGGCGTTCCTAATTGACAGCGCAGCCATTGACAGCATTTGTGCCCCCCCCCCCCCCGCGCGCGCGCCCCCCTCACCCCTACCCCCCCCCCCCCCCCCCACAGGCATTCCTGATTGAGGGCATGGAGAGTCAGAGCCAGGCCAAGGTGGGCAGTGCACTGCAGGTCTTCTTCAACCTGGACCAGCTCAACAAGGTGGGTGGGGGCAGCACACCATCTTTTTGCCTTTTCTCGTGCCTTTTGCTGGGGGCAGCACAGCATGTTGCTCCTTGTCTCATGCCTTTTTGCTGGGGGCAGGACAGCATCCGCCTTTTTGTGGCATTTGTTGGGAGGGGGGATGGATGATTTACATCTGGCACCCCAAGGCTCACCCTTCCTCCCGGCTAGCTTCTGTTAGTGAGTTTGGTGTGCAGGTCGGCACATCTCTTTTGCTGTGCAATTTTGGCAGCTTTGACATGGTTTCAATCAGTCTCCTGCGCAGTTGGGCAAGATGCCCAGCTCATGCTGTTGCTGCTGCTGCTGACATGTTATTGGTGTGCTGACCTTGCCGTGTTTGTCCCGTAATCCAACAGGAGGTGGATGTGGTGCTGTCCCAGCACAAACACGAGCTGGCATACTTGTCACTGCACTGACTTGTGCCGGTGTGGTGTGCCGTCGCTTTGATTTCTCGTGATTCCCCAGGAGGTGCATGCGGTGCTGTCCCATAACGCTCGAGCTGATGTACTAGTTGCTGCACTAACCTGCTGGTGTGATGTGCCATTGCTGTACTGACCATGTGCCGTTGCTGCTTTGCTTATCCCAATGCTCTCTCATGTGACACAACAGGAGGTGGATGCGGTGCTGTCCCAACACCTGCATGAGCTGGAGCGCAGCTTCAAGCAGTCACTGGACAGCCGCCACCTCAGCAGCATGGCAGCAGCAGCGGCAGCAACGGCGGCTGGTGGCGGCAGCAATGCGGCAGCAGCAGCAGCCGGCGGCGGAGGGCCTGGGGGTGCGAGAGGCCTGACGATCCCTGCACCTGGTGCAGCAGGGTCTTGGCAGGTGGGTGTGCCGTGTTTTGGGGGTTCAAGTAAAAGTGGTGGTGGCAGCAATGGCGGCTGGGGGCGGCAGCAATGGGGCAGCAGCTGACAGTTGTTGTGGTGGTGGGTAGGGGGGTAGGAGGGGCCTGACGATCCCCGCACCTGGTGCAGGAGGTTCTTGGCAGGTGAGTGTGCATATGTCGTGTGCATCTTTGTATTGGAAGCAGTGGTGGCAGCAACGGCGGCTGGCGGCGTCAGCAGTATGGCAGCAGCAGCCGGCGGCGGCGGGCCTGGGGGTGCGAGGGGCCTGACGATCCCTGCACCCGGCGCAGCAGGGTCTTGGCAGGTGGGTGTGCCGTGTTTTGGTGGTTCCAGTGGGAGTGGTGGTGGCAGCAGGGGCGGCTGGGGGCGGCAGCAGTGCGACAGCAATGCGGCAGCAGCAGCCGCCGTGGTGGGCCTGGGGGTGCGAGGGGCCTGACGATCCCTGCAACTGGTGCAGCAGGGTCTTGGCAGGTGGGTTTGCCTTGTTTTGGGGGTTCAAGTGGGAGTGGTGGTGGCAGCAGCGGCGGCTGGGGGCAGCAGCAGTGCAGCAGCAGCAGCCGGCGGCGGTGGGCCTGGGGGCGAGGGGCCTGACAATACACGCACCTGGGGCAGCAGGGTCTTGGCAGGTGGGTGCGCCGTGTTTTGGGGGTTTGAAGTGGGGGTGGTGGTGGCAGCAATGGCGGCTGGGGGCGGCAGCAATGGGGCAGCAACTTACAGTCAAGGTGTTGGTGGTGGTGGTGGATAGGGGGTGCCAGGGGGATTTCTGCACCTGGCGCAGCAGGGTGCTGGCAAGTGGGTGTGCCGTATGTATGCTGCGTTTATTGGAAGCCGTGGTGGCAGGAATGGCGGCTGGTGGCGGCAGCAGTGGGGCAGCAACTGACAGTTGTGGTGGTGGTGGTGGTGGGTAGGGGCGTAGGAGGGGTCTCACCGTGAGGCACATTGGGCGCAGGGTTGACCGGCTGCGCCAGGGCAGGCAGGTCGACTGGGGGCGGCAGCAAGGGGGGCAGCAACGGACAGATGAGGTGGTGGTGGTGGTGGTGGGTAGGGGGGTAGGAGGGGCCTGAGGATTTCCGCACCTGGGGCAGGAGGGTCCTGGGAAGTGGGTGTGCCGTATGTACGCTGCGTTTACTGGAAGCTGTGGTGGCAGCAATGGTGGCTGGTGGCGGCAGCAGCAGGCGGCAGCGGGTCTGGGGGCGCGGGGGGCCTGAGGATTTCTGCACCTGGGGCAGCAGGGTTTTGGCAGGTGGGTGTGTGGGGTGTGTGTGGTTGAGAGTGGCAGCAGGGCTGTACGCATCCAAGTCATCAGTCTTATGCTTCGGGCCTGTGTGTGTGTATGCAGGACAAGCTGTGGAGCTGCCTGCGTGGGTCATGTGATGCCCCTGCTTGCATCCTGCACAGTACTTTGTAGTCCCGATGTCTCTGCAGGACAAGGTGCCTTGTTGTGTTGACCAAGGCTGCTCTGTCCGCAGCTGAGTCAATAGGGGGGCACTATCACTGCCTAGCCAATTGTTGGAACAAGTATTGTTGGCCGGCTTTGGGGAGGGTTTGCAGTAGATAATCCTACATTGAATCGTTTCTACAGTTTCCATCACTAGTTTCCTTTCTAGTTGGCTGCTGCTTCAAAAGAGGGGCATGGTCGACTGACTTGCTCTGATTGTTGCTGGTCTCTGTATGTATATGTACACAGGACAAGCTGTGGAGCTGCCTGCGTGGGTCCTGTGATGCGCTCGCCACGTCGGCCCTGTCTGTGTGGCACCTGCAACGTGTGGTGGCCAAGAAGCGAGACCCCATCAGTCACATACTGTTCCTGGACGTGGTGTGCCCACCGGGACCCCCCTCCTCACAGAGCGCTTCTGGTGAGAGGGGTGGAGACACCGTTGCAAGGCTGGTTGCTGTTGCTAGTTAGCGCTGGTGCCCTTGTACGCCCCCCCCCCCCCCCCCACGCCGCCCTCCTACTGCACCTCCCCCCAACCCACACACTTTCCCAACCAAGCTGCCTTTCTTTTACTCACGTGGTTCCTTTACCCACTGCCCCTACCCCCCCCTCCCCAAACACACACACACACACACACACACCATGTCCCTCTTGCCCCTTTCTTCCCCGCAGGGACGAGGCCCTGCGTGTGTTGTTAGAGGTGTTTGCTGCTGCTGCTCGCCCTTCCAAGGGTGGCTTTGTGCGCGATGCGCTGACGTCCTCCTACCCCCGCCTGGTGACACTACTGGAGTCGACACTCAACAGGATCGTCACAGACAGCAGGATCAAGGTGTGTATGGTCTCTTATGCATCGGATGGTGCTGCTTGTGGGGGTCGTGTGGCAGCTGTGTCAGGGGGGGGGGGGGAGGAAGGGGGGCGGGGCACCCATGCCCCCACATACACACCACATGTTCTTATCCTAGGCTGGTGACACTACTGGAGTCCACACTCGACAGGATCGTCACAGACAGCAGGATCAAGGAAAGGCCCTTGTCCCCTTGCTGCTTGGGTATATGTTGGTGCTTGTGTGTCAGCATCAGACCAGCATACTTTGGGGTGGCACTACTATGCAAGAGAGTGTTGCTGCTGTTGAGAGGGGGGCATAGCATGTGGCGCACCTACCACGCCCCACATGCACACCTGCACATTCCCGCATCGCTAGCTTGGTGGCACTGCTGGAACCCACACTCAACAGGATTGTCACAGACAACAGGATCAATGTGCGCACCAATCTCTGGCACTGTCGCTATCATCATGGCTGTTGTCAGGATGGGGGCACAGGGTGTAGTCTACTGGTGTGGTAGCTGCGTGATTTTGACCACCCGGGGGGGGGGGGGCGTCAGAGAGTGTGCCGCCCGTACTGCCTTGCCACATTGAGGGTCCAATGGCCGCGAACAAGCTATGGCTGCTGCTGTTGCTGCTGCCGCTGCTGCTGCCGCTGCTGCCGCTGCTGCTGCCGCTGCTGCTGCTGCCGCTGCTGCTGCTGCCGCTGCTGCTGCTGCTGCTGCTGCCGCTGCTGCTGCCGCTGCTGCTGCAGGGTGTGGTGCCTGCTGTGCTGCCGGAGCAGCTGCCGCTGCTGCTGGATGCATCTGCACCCTTCAGGGACGCCTACCTGTCGGGAGGGCTGGTGCGGCTGCAGGTGAGGCACAGCAAGGGGCAGTCACAGTCAGACAGTCCAGTCAGTGAAGCAAAACCCTGCTCAAAGGGGGTTTTGCTCCCCCTATGAAGCAGGAGCAAAACAGTGTCTGTTCTGTTTCATCAAACATTTGCCCAGCAAAGCTATCCGCAGACAGGCTGAATTGCATGGGTCATGTCAGCAGGCAGCTATCTTCAATCAGTCCACTCTGCTTTAGGCCAGAGTGAAGGAAGGCACAAGGTCAGACAAAATCAAGCCACCAGACAATGCCGGATGCCGGGGGTATGGGGTGTGAGGTATCATCCCCCGACAGCCTGGGTCCCTTTGTTGAGGCCCTCCAGCCTAGCGTGACAAGTACTGCTGATGTGTGTGCTGTAGACACAGGGAGTGCATCCAGCCAATGCATAAACCATCCAAGCATGTGACATTCCGAAGTTGGGTATAAGTATAACTTCCTGTGTCTACACACTTCCTTTGTGTAGACACAGGAAGTGTGTTTGGCATGGATGATGCATGTGTAGCTAGCACCCTATGAACATGCAACACGCAAGCAATGTGTGTGTACATGTGTCTGTAGGAGGCGGTGGGCACGGCCTTTCCTGGCAGTAGCAGAGCACTGCCCAGCCCTGCTGATGTGCAGAAGTGTATCGGGTGAGTTGGGGGGGGGAGACAGGGGTGTTAGGGGCGGGGGTGGAGGGTAGGAGTGTGTGTGTGTGTGGAGGGGGGGCAATGGTGGATGGGTGGGGTTGGTGCTGCTTAGCCCTGCTGATGTGCAGAAGTGTATCTGGTAAGATTGGGGAGTGCTGGTGGTGGTTGCTGTCGTGGCAGCGGGCTGGTGGGGTTGCCTGTGCTGTGGTGAACAGCCCCCCCCCCCCCTCTCTGGCAATAGGATGTCATATCCATGCATGATTCAAGTGCACTGAGTAAGGGTGAATTGGTCCTGCCGTGCATGCCTGTGACATGTCAGTCCAGGTTGACCATCGTGTGAATCAGACAGCATATAGTGCAGGTGTCCACTTGCTGCCGATGACCAGGCCTCTGTGTGAAGTTTCAAACACCCCTCCTCGATTTGAAATCGATTTGAAATCGAGGAGGGGTGTTTGAAACTTCACACAGAAGTTTGAAGTTCGAAGTTTGACTTTGATGGAGAGGAGCAGAACCAGCATGCATGTGACTGCAACTAGCAATTAATTGCATAACATCCACCAACCCACGCAGTAACGCATGGTGGCAAATGCACTGGTGGATTTCGAGTAATGTGGGACAGTGACAAAGTTGGTGCAACCAGCAGTGGCCCACAGTGGTTTAACTTGGGTCACAAGTCACAAGTGGACTTCATGCACCCAGCATGAAGTTCATGCTGGGTGCAGGTTGATGCATGAGAAGCTGAAAGCGGCTGGATCATGTGGCTACCTGGCTGCCCTGGTGGCACCCGCCTACCTGTTTCCCGCCCCTGCTTCCTGCTACCCCCTCCCTCCCTTCTCTCATCCTCAACCCTACCATACAAGCGGCTCTTGTCCACCTCCGACTCACCCCCCCACCCCACCCCACCCCCCTGGCCGTGTACCCCCCCCCCACACACCACCACCAACACCACCAACACCACTACACCTTGCCCCCCCCCCCACACAGGTTGATGCATGAGGAGCTGAAAGCTGCTGGGTCAAGTGGCTACCTTCCATCAGATGCCTCCCACCCCCCCTGGGGAATTTGTACCCCTGCTTTCTGCCACCCTCCGCCCTCCTCCCCACTGGAGCGGGGGCTCAATGTTGTCCACTCCCTGAACCCTCTCCCCCTCTCCCCACAAACAATCCGCTCTGCCCCCCCCCCCCCCTTGGGCCCCTCATCCCACCCCACACAGTTTGATGCATGAGGAGCTGAAAGCTGCTGGATCAAGTGGCTACCTGGCTGCTCTGGTGGGAGGCAGTGTGGGGAAGGCACTGCGGCTACTGGCAGAGAAGGCAGAGTACATGGCTGCGGCAGGGCCAGAACTGCGACAGGTGTGTGAGGGGTATGTGTATGTGGTTAGGGGGGGGGGCAGTTTAATCGCTGGGATGGGGTGTCATTGTGGTGTTTGTGGGGGAGGAGGGGGGACTGCGTGTCGCGCACAAGTTGATGGGGGTGGCAGTGGTTGGTTATTGGCCGGGGGAGGGGGGGGGGGAGCAGGGGAATGGGGAGGGGGGGGGAGGAGTGTGCCACACCTGCAGGTCCACAGCTGTCGGAGTCTGACTGGTCTTTTGTGAGAGCGTTCCTACCCAGTGGCCACGGCACGCAGCAATTTGAATGAATAAGGAAGCTGGGTTCAAAATAAGCGCGCAGGACTTGGGACACGTGGCAACGCGATAAGGCCCCAGTGCATGGTTCGGTTGGGCACGAGGTCACAAGAGTCCCTCTGGCGGGCCGAGAAAACACCCAAAACAAACCCTCCTAGCTGGGACCCAGCAGCAACAGCTTTTGTGTGTTGGTTTTGTTTCCTGCTGCCCGTTGTTGCTGCAGGTGTCATTGGGTCCTGCTGCTGGTGGTGGTGCGTCTCAGGCTCAGCTCAGGAACATCGCCCTCTGCTCACAGTTACAGGTGCGCCAACCAGTCAGTGATAAGACGGTGTGGCCGCCAACCCTTGAATACATGTTAGGCGATGCCGAGCGTCTCTCATCGGGATGAGGCTTGACCTTGGGCCCCCCGCAGCCTCGGCTGTTGTGTGTGTGGCCAGCTGGTGGGGGTCTGCCCCCTTGTCATCTGCAAAAACCCTTCAATACATGCATGTTTGTGTCTGTTACCTGTGTGTTGACAAAATGATGCTTTGATGTGCTTTGTGTTGATGTGCTTTGTGTTGACAAAATGATGCTTTGATGTAATTGTGTTGATGTGCTTTGTGTTGACAAAATGATGCTTTGATGTGCTTTGTGTTGATGTGCTTTGTGTTGACAAAATGATGCTTTGATGTGCTTTGTGTTTGTTGATGTTTGATGTTGATGTGCTGTGCTGTGTTGTGCTGCTGCACGTGCAGGAGGTGCACAGGTCTCTATCCACGCTGCTGCCCCGCCTGCCTGGCCCTGCTGCTGCTGCACTGGCCCCATACCTCGAGGCACTGCACAACACAGCCATAGACATAGGTGGGAGGGGGGGGGGGCTGATGTTGTTTTGTTGGATGTTTGCGCGCCTGGATTGTCCCTTGGTTTTGTTCTTTTCGGCACTTTTGCAGCAAGCAAGTTTCATGCGTATGTGTGTACAGAAGGCTACGGTGTCGTGCCGGCCCTGAAGATGCCCCAGGCTCTTGTATGATCTTGCATAGCAGGACAGAAGCAGCACCACAGGCTAGGGCGGCAACGTGTGTTGTGATGCAGCGGTCAATATGGCGGGAAACTGTGGTTGTGTGATCCTCTGGACCTTGCGTTGCCCTGCTGTCCTGTCGGCCGTGGAGTTGCCCCCATGACGTAGCGCAGTGGGCACATACAGCAGCACGGGCTGAGGGCGACAACATGTGTTGAAGTGGTCCCTGAAAAACAAGTTATTCTTGGGTGGTAAAATTATTCAACTCAGTGAGTTTTGCGTTGCCCTGCTGTTACACTGTCCTGTTGGCCCTGCAGTTGCCCCCATCTTCAAGGCTGCCATGGATGTGTTTGAAGGTCACATCACAGCCATGCACCAGCAGAGCTGGGGACCAGCAGCAGCAGCAGCAGCTGGAGGAGGAGGTAGTGGAGGGGGTGCAGCTGGTGAGGATGCAGCAGCAGCAGCAGCAGCAGCAGCAGCAGCAGCAGCGGGCGGCGGTGCCAATTGGGTTTACTGAGACCAGCGGCTATGTCACTGAGCTGGCAAATGCCATCGCTGTCTTCAGGTGGGTGATGCATTCCTTACTTTGTTTGGGTTTTTGGGTCGGACGCGGGGGGGGGGGGGAGAGTATGTTAAGCACATGTTGAACACAATCATGTTGCGTCCCCCACCCCCCATGTCCTGCGTCTGCCTGGACCCAACCAGCACAACACTGTGGCTCATCTCCTTTGCGCCCCCCCCCCTTCCGCACACACTCTTTGGTTCCCCAAATTTCTCTTGCCGCCACTGCGCTGTTGGCCGACCTGCAACCTGTACTGCCCATCCTCGCTCTCTTGTCTCGCTTACTCACACCTCTCTCTTGCCGTCAACATCTTCTCTTACGAACACAGGTCTGAGTACCTGTCCAAGTTCATCCCTCCCCCCAGCCCCAGCGTCCCTTCAGTATGCAGCAGCCTATTTGAGCGCTCAGCTGGGCGGCTGCTGATGCTGTGGGTGCGGGCGGCCTGCCTGCTGCCTTGCCCCCCCCCCTCCCCACCCATGTCACAAGCATAAACACTTGCCCCCGCTGCTGCTGCTGCTGCTGCTGACAATCCTGTTGCCGACCCCCTCCCCCCCCCCTTCACACAGGTCTGAGTACCTGTCCAAGTTCATCCCTCCCCCCAGCCCCAGCGTCCCTTCAGTATGCAGCAGTCTGGTTGAGCGGTCAGCTGGGCGGCTGTTGATGCTGTGGGTGCGGGCGGCCTGCCTGCTGCGGCCCCTGGGTGAGGGGGCAAGCTTCAGCTGGCTAAGGACCTGGGTGAGCTGCAGATGGTTGTGGGCAGGGCCTGTTCCCCCTGGACGCACTGGGGCCTGCACACAGGTGGTGTATCCGGGGGTGGGGGGGGTGAAGGGGGGGGGGGGGGTTGACACTGGTGTGTGTTGAGGGGGGGGGCAAGCTTCAGCTGGCTGAGGATTTGGGTGAGCTGCAGATGGTTGTGGGGCAGGGCCTGTTCCCCTGGACGCACTGGGGCCTGCACACGGGTGGGTGGGTTGTTGGGGGGGGGGGGGTTTGCACGTATGTGTGTGGTGTGTGGGGGGGGGGGAGGGGGGCAAGTTGCAGCTGGCCAAGGACCTAGGGGAGCAGCAAATGGTTGTGGGGCAGGCCCCCTGGGTGGGGCCCGCACACCGGTGGGTGTGGATGTTGTGTTGGGTTTTTTGGGGGGGGGGGGGTGGGGTGGGGGGTGGGGGGGGGGGGAGGGGGGCAAGCTTCAGCTGGCCAAGGATTTGGGTGAGCTGCAGATGGTTGTGGGGCAGGGCCCACTGGACGCACTGGGGCCCGCACTCTGGTGGGTGTGGATGTATGTGTGTGTTGGGCCGCACACCGGGGCGCAGACAGCGAGTGTTTGTTTGGAGCACGGCCCCTATGTGTGTGTGTGTTCCCCGGGGGGCCTTGTGGATGTGGTGTGTTAGGGGGGGGGGGGGAGGCTGCAGATGGTGGCCTGTTCCAGATGGTGGTGCCACTCCGAACAGTGCTGTTCAGTCGGACTGCATGTCCGCTGTGTACTGCGATCTGCTGTGTGTTGACAGAGAGACTGCATGTGTGCACATGCATGCTGGCTAGTATGTTTGTGCCTTCGCGCACTCCGTGGGCTGCTGTTGACTCAAACTTCATGTGTGCTGTGGTGTGCTGTGCTGTGGTGTGCTGTGGTGTGCTGTGTTGTGCTGTGCTGTGCGTGCAGGTGTCTGCGTGCGTTCCGTGCGCTGCTGTTCACTGAGGATGCAGCTCTGTCCGGTGCCTCCTGCCTACTGGACATGCCACCTGGGCTGGTGCTGCTGCACTGCTTCTCAAGGTGGGTGGGAGAGAATGCGGCCGGGAGGGGAGGGGGGTGGAGTTGGGGTTGGGGGTGGGGGGGCGTTGATAGGGGGAAGGGGTTGTGGTGGACGTGTGATTTTTTGTGGGGCTGGTGCCTCCTGCTGCTGTACATGCCACCAGGGCATGTGGCACAGGGCTGTTTCTGTGCAGTACTGCTTGGGGTGCAGTACTGCTCGGGGTGCAGACCCCAGAGGGGGTGAGGGGCGACAGATGGGATAGGCTGCTTACATGGTGGTAGGGGTGTGTGTATGTAAGGGGGGCGGGTGCCTGCTGTGGCACACACAAACCCCTCGCCCACAACACCCATGCCCACTCATACCCCCCCCCCACCTCCGGCGCACCCGACGATATACACCACGGGTTGCCCAGCAGCATCCAAAACCTTACGAGAGCTCAGGCCTGTCACCCGCCCCGCTCAACCGCTGGGCTGGACCAGCACAGCAACCTGAAACCCCTTCCACACACTCCCGCCCAGTTGCTTTGCAGTGCACTCAGAGTCCTTCTGTTGACGGTGCAACCTTCAAGGTTGCCGTGCACCCCCTGCCCCACATCAGGCCCGCAGCTATTTTGCCTTCTCA